>CM057151.1:32490043-32514324 GCA_029962745.1 Echinometra lucunter
TGTGTACTTGGTTAATGATTAACCTCGTCCTGCGTTCTGAATACGGGTATGGCAAAATTAAGTGATTACACTTTCAGAAGTGAGCCCTCTAGAAGTCATCGCATGTTGATGCCGCTATCAATGCACTGTGTTGGCGGCCGGAGCTCCTCGCATGAGCTCAGATCAGAGCAGAAGGGCAGCAAATTTGCCTTGAATGATCCTGCCTAGTTGCATTTATCGCAGTAGACAACAATTATGCTCCAAATTTAACATTTCGAGCATGCTGATGGCAAAGGACCAAGCATATTGAAAGGCCAATCCTAAACAATGTTGGTAAAGTGAAATTCTAATTTTCTTCCTTATAAAGTTGATTTTTTTAATCAGGTCAGATTACGTTGAATTGATTGAATAGGCTTGGCGTTCCAGCCTACCAGTGCATCTTTATATGGAGGGCCATCATCATAAGAGATGCTAGTGAACTAACCTGAGTAAAGTCTCAATGAGGCGTGGTCTGGAGGCACTGTGGTAATCTCCATGCCTAGACACCCTGAAGAACCATCTCCACATGTCATTACAATACCATTATCACTGCCAAACACACTGAATCCTGCTCCACATGCAACTCTATAGATCAGAAAAAAGAAGAAAAAAGCATAAGAAGATAAAGCAAGATTAGGATAAAAAAAGGGATCAGAAGGGTCAATCCCCTTTTTACTCGCCTGTTTGAGATCTTTGGTAGAATGGAAAAAACAAAAACAAAAACAAAAACCAACTGATGACCATGGAGTGGCAGAATATTTGACAACAAGTTTTTCTTTTAGAATAAACTGTTTAGCCACTAGTGATCCAGTGAACACATACATGTATAAAGGAAAACAGCTGTGTTACACACTGAGGTATTTTAAATATGAGGAAGCTATTTAAGTCAAGTCTTACACTTGTTGTAGATGTACGAAGGCACAAGGCTTGAAAGAGCAGGTTCTAGGTGGCTTGTAAATAATAATGAATTGATCATAGCATTTTTAATTCATTTTTTTATTCATTTTTTGAATTTTGTAAGTTTTATATGCTTTTTACTCTGAGGCCACCATCGATATCAAGCAAATTGCTCATGATGACGGTCTCTTGCGTTCAACAATTCTGTTAATTGTAAATGTTAATTTACCATATATACTTTCTGTGTATTTTGAAGTAAATGTTTATGACTTATGTGTTATATGTATATGTATATGTATATATTTTTCTGTAATGATTGATTCTTTTGCATTATGTTATTGAACGATGAATGCAGAAATACAGTTTCAAACAAATAGAAAAACTTGTTGGGAGTGTTATTATCCAGGCAGAACAATTATTAATAAGATACTTTGGATGGTAAGCAAGAAAACCTAGAGGGTGCTTTAAACATCTGCAATAATATTCAAAAGGACTATATTACAGATTTACAAGGACTTCCATTTTTAAAAAAGATGTATGAATGCACCAAATCAGTACATGGAGTCATATATTCTTTGCAAGACCATTAGTATTTTGATGGGAACAGAAAGCTACCTTGTAATGGATTTTCCTTTGAGAGCTTCAACTGAGGTGGGTACCTTCCTAGGTCAAGATCACCATGACCTAGCTGACCTTTGCTCCCTTCACCCCAGCTGTAACACCCTCTCATAGGTCACAAGGGAAATGTGAGAACTACTGACTGCAACCTGTATGGGCAGAACATGTATAAATGAATCAAGCCTGTATGGGTTCTTTGAAAGTAAATGAAGAAAAAAAATTAATAATTGAAAATTAAGGCAAAACAAACAAAAATACATATATGCAACATAACAATAATTTCGTGTGCAGGTATGACTGCTAGACACTATCACAAACACATGCCTTAGAAATAAATAATATGCTGAAAACACCTTACCATATCAATCAATGTTCTTGAAAAAGGACATGCTTATAAATTTTGGAGAAAGAAAAACCTATGGAAAGTCGAATTGAAAAGATAATCTATGTTGCCATGACAATATATGTACTTTTGGAAGTGAACTTGGCAAGATGATTTATGTCACCATGACAACATGTATTTTTTTAGAAGTTGACTTGCAAGAAATGTATTTCACCATGACATAATTTTCTTGGTAAGTCGACTTGGTAAGATAATTCAATTCGCCATGACAACATTTTAACTTTTGGTGAAGAACTTGGCAAGATAATGTTGACATGATATCGATATCAAGTCAACTTGACAAGATAAAATATCTTGTCATGTCGTCAAGTGGAATGGCACTTTAACACTTCCGCAAAAACCCCAAAGGATGGCCTATTTCTATTTCTTACAGCTGCATGTAAAAATTCTACTCACCTGTCTAATCTTGAGTATAGAGGAAGCTCAATCTTAAAAGGGATTGGTGGGATTCCAGGAAGAGATGTATCAATTTGATATAGCACAGACCTAGAAGAGAGAAACATTTTCAAGTGAATAAATGGTCATTATTACTCCAAGGTTGATCATATCCATTTAAAAAATGTGCAGGGAACTCGTGTCCATAAAAATTGATTAGTTGAACAGAAAGTAACAACATCCTGGACCAACAAGGGTTTTACACGGAGAAGAATAAAACTGAATTTTGCAATCTTCAAAATAAGCAAGATATATTCATTGAAAGTGATGCTACTATATAACCTCCTAATGTGAATCCTTTACTCACCAGAAATGTCAAGCACATGATATTTCTAACAAATTGCAATCTCAGAGCTACAAAGGCATTCAACTTTATCACATAACATATACATGATTTAATCATCTAGCTCCCAGCAGACAATATCAACCAATAGCATCTATCAAAAAGATGCACCATTTAATGGGCTCCTTCACTTTCTTAGCAGAATGCTCCCTTCTAGACATATTTATGTTTACCAGTAATGCACTGTCATTCTTTACTGTCATCCTGTGTCTGCCATTGAATTTACACAGATATGCTTCCAACATGAGTCAATACAAATTCTAAACAATACATTCTGTACTCTTAGGAACATACAGTACCTTGTTCTCTTCCTATGTGCACTGTCTGTAGAGGCAGCCAGCTCATCATCCACATCTGTTGTGGGGTCCATGAACTTTCCCATGAGCATGGGGATGTGGTTGAAGTGTAGAGCATTGGCAGAAGGTCTGTATTCGGGTTCTCTTTGAAGCATGTCTTGTACCAAGGACTTGAACTCTTGGGTGAAGTTTCCCTTTACAGGGGTAAACTGACCCTGCAATGGGAGATAGTGAATATTTAAAAACAATCTTGGTGATTATTTACAACATGGATTTTTATTACAAAATATAAACCAAAAGAAGAAAGGAAAACATTTCTATCACCCACTAGCATAACAATGGATTCTTTCCATGACTCTCCTATAGGTCAATTCTCTACAATGACACAAGACTCATATTCTACAAATCTTGTACTTTCTGGGAAATTTATTTATACTTTAAATACATCATTCAAGTTTGGTTACTGATAAGCTTATGTCCTAAGCTCCTAGCTCCATAAGACATGAGTGTTTCATTGCTATTAAAAGGTATCAGATCCATACCAAATCACTGTATTCTAATCCTTGAATGGACAATTTATAAGACACAAAACAACAAAATAATATTACAAAACAAACTTTATAAAACTGGATTGATACGCAGGCCTGTTGATATGCATTACATCTGTAGAAAATCTAAATTCTACAAAGAAGTACATTATTCAATACAGGACTTCTCTCCTGAATTCTCTGTCATTATTTATGCCTCATGTTCCTGACAGCCCAAAACGTTGTTGTCCCAATAGTGATATTTCTAAAACTGTTCCACCAGACATAGAGACATAAAGACATCCTACCTTCATGATCTTATTGACAAGTGCTGGCAGGTTGGTTCCTTCAAAGGTCTTCTGTCTGCAAGCCATTTCATACAGGATACACCCCAGAGCCCAGATATCAGATTTATCATTGTATGGCTTCCCCTCACACTGTCAAGGACAAACCACACATAGACAAACTTTTAGATGAGGACATAAGCATTATTGCATACAAATCTAACATAGAAAATAGGCCTTTTGACCCATATCAGCAGTGTCTCCTTTTAGTAACACTTTTGTAGTACCAGTATCTTTAAATCAAGAATGGTAGGAATAACACTATATATACAAGCAGAAAGAGTGAAAATCACAGAAAAAATAATATTTCTTTTCTTTTTCTTCTGTAATTTATGATAACTGTAATCATATATACAATGTATATTTTGTGATTTCGTTTCGATTCTTAATAAAACATATAAATATACTGGTACAAAAAAAAAAAATAAATAAGAGTGATGATCTCCTCCAAACTGCACGGGAAATAGATGTTAAACGATGATTATGATGATGATGATGATGGTGATGATGAAGCACAGCTTTTATCAAGACTAAAAAATGGCAACATTATTTACAGTACCAATTGCCTTACTGGAACCATTTTGTATCAAACCGATGGGAATGAGAGAATTCAGTACTCAGTGGATTAAAAGATTTGACTCACTATTTCTGGCGAGATGTAGTAAGGTGTACCCAGCACAGTGTTTGCTCCTTGATTGTTAGATGATAACACCTTGGAGATACCAAAGTCACCTATCTTTACCACACCCTCCTTAGTGAGAAAGATGTTGGCCGTCTTCAGATCTCTATAATAACACAATAAGAGACATGATTTTCAAATAATCTAATTAAAATTTGATTTATTTTGACATCAAAAATAGTTTGTAACATGTCAATATAGTATTACCACAAGTGCTTCTGAAAATACAGCGATCAATTATGTAAGTAAGATGTATGCTTTCAGGGGGGTGTAACATAAAACATAACAATCAATCTTACGATTGATATCTAGGGACAGTGATTTTCCGCGATCGCGGAAAACGGACGGAATTCACGGAAAAGGCCTTTTGAAACGGAAAGTGGCATTTCAAACGGAAATTCACGGAAAACGTATTTTCCCTCAAAATACACAGAATAGCAACAGAAATTACTCCAAAATAACAACAAAATGAGAGTATTAAATGGCCACAAAACCCCAGAAAACACGATCTCACTTCGCTACAATCATGACAATTCACACATCGTGACTGCTCTCGACATCATCACACTCGATTTTACCCCGCGCCCGTACCGGCCTGCCATATCGCTCAACTGCACGGTCGTGTGTTGCTGCCCTCTACGTTTGAAGATGTTAACAGCACGATATCGTGGTCTTAAAATCCAAGATGGCGGTTTGGCAAAAGCCGTTGTCAGATGATAACGATGTCCAAAAAACCCCAAAATTGTCGATGAAATTTAATTTCACTGCGAAATAATGCTAATTAAGTGAAAGGTGAGGATGTATGCATGCTAAATGTGATCGAAAAATTCTTAAATGCACCCGCATAGATCCGATTAGAACGGATTTTATTGTGTTGTTGGTCCAGTAGCAGATACAAATTTTGGCCAGTGCGAGTGTACGTGCTGTGATTTTGCTATTCAATGTGTAAACGGAATTGTCACTTTTCCGTGTGTACAAAGTGTATGGGGAAACGGAATTTCCGTTTTCTGACATGCTGAAACGGAATTTGAGATTTTCGGAAACGGAAAAGGCCATTTTTTGAAACGGAAAATCACTGTCCCTAGATATCAATCGTAAGTCTATGGCAAACCATGTACTAAAGAGATACAATTGATTGTAAGATTGATTGTATCTCTTTATGTTACACCTCCCTAAAAATACAAACTAATCATCTCTCAAGAAAAATATCAACACATATGAACGAAAAAAATATGTCAAGTATACCGACAAAGCATTGAAAAACAAGAAGTAAATATTTCTTTTACACTGTACTTGTATATTCACTAAACCCTGAGAAGATGTAATTGTTTTCAATGGTCACGTCAATAATAAAATAGTAGTGAATACAGTAATGTTCATACTTTCCTCTAACATAGTATGGGTTCATAAGGTACCAAGTAATGAAGCTTTTTCTGTGTTGTAGTTTGACAGTATACTATATCTTTCAAAAAATTATGCCCATTCTACTAGAAGAGACATGATAAATGCATGCTTAATAAAAATCATAACATCCTACAGAACTAATATTTGGCAGTTCACAAAAGATATAAGTTCACTTGAAGATTTTTATAACTATATGCAAAAGTATTACAAAAACAAATAAGAAATAGTACGAACAAAAATGTATCATTCAGTGATATCTATAGAGAATTAAAAAATGAAGATCAAATCCAAAGGCTCTGTAACCTAACCTATATGTTATCATGCAACAAGATACAAGAATGCCAAACAGCTCTGGAAATGGTTTATCTCACCTGTGTAGAATCTTGTGATCATGAACATGTCTGATACCAGATACCATCTGTTGAAACATGCCAAGAATCTCTCTCTCCTCCATCTCACTCTTACCCTGGTTACTTGCCAAGTACTGCGCCAAAGTCCTGTCAATGAAGTCAACATTAGGCACATTCACAAACAAGTGGAATTGAAATTTGAATCATGATTCAAATCGCGATCCAAATTCAAATTTTATTGCAACCATTCACATGCAAGATTGAATTTGGATCGCGATTCTAATTTTGATTTTTTTTTAACCATTCACAAACACGAGGAAGGAAAGCCCACAAACTTTTCCACTTGAACTTCTTACTTACTGCGAGTTCGATTGCGATTAGAATCGTGAGATTATTCTGTCCACACACAAAATAAAATCGAAATTCTAAATGCAAATAGAAAATCATTTTTTGAATTTCACTTTTTACCGTGTGTGTGTGAATGCCCCAAATTGTTTTTTCTTTCCTGTCTTTATTCAAAATCTTTTGAACGATTACACAACCAAGGAACAAAAAAGTGACAAACACTGTAAATTTACATTCAGGTTGAGATAAAGGCAAGCTGTATCTAGAGACATGGAATTCAAAATCTTACACATACTGTTAAAAAATCAAAAATCAAATTTTCTTGAAATGAATGCAAAGCTTACTCTTTCCACAAGCAATTTTGTATTCTACATCATCTTTCATTTTAACAAAATGTAGAAATGCTTCAAAGACAAGTGAGGAAATAAAAATTCTTGTAAAAATGCTTTCATGACTCCCAATCATTGGCGTAAATGCCAGGGGGGATGGGGGGATATATCCCCCCCCCCCCACTTTTTTGAGAGGGGGGATGGCATGTACAAATATCCCCCCCACTCTTTAAGGAATAAAAAAAGATATTTGAATTAATCAGTTAATACAAATTTTTAATAATCTGTCATAAACAACCATCATATTTTAGAATTTCTATTTGAAAATGCGATTTAAAACCAGAAAAGTGCTTATTTTTGGCTAGCTCGCTTTGCTCGCTCATCATATTTTAGAATTTTTGTTTGAAAATGCAATTGAAAACTAGAAAAGTGGTAATTTTTGGCTCGCTCGCTCGCTCGCAAGATAAAAATTAAAATGTGTGTAAGAGGGTCTGTGCAGGTGGGTGAGGGCGTGTGTTTATACTTAAGTGTGAGTTCGACAGAAAAAAAATAGGCAAAAAAGTCGATCATCCCCCCACTCCTCAAAGTGGATTTACGCCGGTGCTCCCAATCATACCAAATTATATTGCCTTTTCACTAATATTGAAAAAAAGACAATTTCTTTATCAATACAATACCAAGAATACAAGAAAAAAATGGCAAAAAGGCAAAAAATGGACATGGTACATGTACATTATTCTTGTGACCAAAGCAGTTCTCAAATGTTGCCTTTGTTGGCCACTGCCTCTTTAGAATAGCCTACCCTGTATCAAATAACTTTTTGAAAATTATTTATTGCAAATACAATTTTTTTTTGCACCACTCTCTGCTGCAAAACAAGCATTAACAAACAAGGAAATACTTAACAGATTTTACAGAAGAACAAACAAGGCAAACGCCAAGCGTTGTCTCGCCTGCATATTGCAGTCATGAAGAGACTGCATGTCAAAACTATGCTATATGACTTCTGAGGCTGTCAGCAGTTTAGGGGGTGAATTGTGGTTCTGACAGTTTACATATGCAATAATGGTATAGGCCTACTTTATCCCTAGGAAATCAGATAACACTAAGAATGCTGTTAATACTATGAAGCTATAATTATTTCCATGCAAGTAAGGAAATGAATGTTAGTGAAAAAGAATGTAACTGATAATAATGTGAGTAAAATTGTAAAATTAAATTAATTATTAAGGTGTTATGGCAAACTTATTGTTTGAAAAATGGTATGAATTTGGTGATTCCACGTCAAAGCTATAGAAAGTTATTAGGTGTACAACATAGCACAGTGCCAGATATGAAAAGTTCATTGACCTTTGACCTTTGACCTTAATCAAATTCAACTCACATTCGAACTTGACCTGCACCTTCAAGAGATGGACCTCTCATATGAATTTGGCAATCCTACCTCGAAGGTATAGAAAGTTATTGTGTGTACAACATAGCACAGTGCCAGTCATGGAAAGTTCATTGACCTTTGACCTCTGACCTTATTCAAATTCACCTCATACTCAAACTTGACCTGTGCCTTCAAGAGATGTACCTCTGGTATAAATTTGGTGATCCCACCTCGAAGCTATAGAAAGTTATTGTGTGTACAACACAGCACAGTGCCAGTCATGGAAAGTTCATTGACCTTTGACCTTAATCAAATTCAACTCACATTCGAACTTGACCTGCACCTTCAAGAGATGGACCTCTTGTATGAATTTGGCAATCCTACCTCGAAGGTATAAAAGTTATTGTGTGTACAATATAGCACAGTGCCAGTCATGGAAAGTTCATTGACCTTTGACCTTTGACCTTATTCAAATTCGACTCATATTCGAACTTGACCTGCGCCTTCAAGAGATGGACCTCTGGTATGAATTTGGTGATTCCACGTCAAAGCTATAGAAAGTTATTAGGTGTACAACATAGCACAGTGCCAGTTATGAAAAGTTCATTGACCTTTGACCTTTGACCTTAATCAAATTCAACTCACATTCGAACTTGACCTGCACCTTCAAGAGATGGACCTCTCATATGAATTTGGCAATCCTACCTCGAAGGTATAGAAAGTTATTGTGTGTACAACATAGCACAGTGCCAGTCATGGAAAGTTCATTGACCTTTGACCTCTGACCTTATTCAAATTCAACTCATACTCAAACTTGACCTGTGCCTTCAAGAGATGTACCTCTGGTATAAATTTGGTGATCCCACCTCGAAGCTATAGAAAGTTATTGTGTGTACAACACAGCACAGTGCCAGTCATGGAAAGTTCATTGACCTTTGACCTTTGACCTTAATCAAATTCAACTCACATTCGAACTTGACCTGCACCTTCAAGAGATGGACCTCTTGTATGAATTTGGCAATCCTACCTCGAAGGTATAAAAAGTTATTGTGTGTACAATATAGCACAGTGCCAGTCATGGAAAGTTCATTGACCTTTGACCTTTGACCTTATTCAAATTCGACTCATATTCGAACTTGACCTGCGCCTTCAAGAGATGGACCTCTGGTATGAATTTGGTGATCCCACCTTAAAGCTATAGAAAGTTATTGGGTGTACAACACAATTGTTGACGACGACGCCGCCGACGACGACGACGCCGACGACGACGACGCCGACGACGCCGACGACGCCGACACCGGAAATAGTGATACCTATGTCTCGCTCCGCTACGCAGGCGAGACAAAAAGTGTGTGATTTGATAGCTTACCCTCCATCTGCATATTCCATTTCAATCATGAGAGTACCCTCTTCTTCAAAGCTGTCATAGTAACTAATGATGTTGGGATGATCTAGCATACTCAATACTCGGATCTAATAAGATAATGAAAATAATTTGCAGAGACTTAATAATTCAGTCATCTAGATAAATAGCAGCCATGTTTTCATTTTTTCGGGGGGGGGGGGGCCAGCAGGGGTATAAAAAAACACAAAGTATGACTGCACATCCTATTACTAAAAAAAATCATAAAAACAAGGGCAATGCAAAGCAACTCAATGAACTGTGAACTTTGACCTTTGACCTACATATTAAAAGATCAAACTTAGGTTATATCTTCATACCATGTACCTTCTTACCAAATTTCATTAAAATCTGTCATACATTACTGAAGTTACTGAACGGAAACCTCATTTTTGGACATATAATAGCTATTTTCGCATATCCAATGAGCTATGAACTTTGACCTACATACTACCTTCACATCAAATTTCATTAAAATCTGTCAAACATTACTAAAGTTATCGAACAGAAACCAGTGTTGTTACGGACGTACGGACGGACAGAAGGATGGACAGATGGCAGCGTTACGCTCCGACTTCGTTGGCGAGGGGATAATAACAACAACAACAAATGTTAAGTATAACAACACAAACATCAATTTGAAATGCTAATGTTAATCATGTTGGAATTTGTATACCTCATTGAGGGCCATCTGTCTCTCATTTGCATTTAGTTCATGCATGTTGATTTCTTTGAGGATCACAAGAGAATCATCATCCTTTTTTCTGTATAGTACAGCAGCACCATATGCACCTGTAGAGAACAAAAGAAAGAGGTCAAGTATGAAATGCAGTGGAAATCAATTACTGAAATTCAGCTTAAACACAAACAAATTGAACTAGTTACCTTTCCATGAGGACATTAGACGTTTGAAGACAAAAGTTTTTAACACAGTAACAGTAAATTAGTTGCTCAGGAATTAAATCAAACTTCATCTTCATTTCTTTTCACAATTCCACAGGAAAACTAAGCTTCTTTCACTTACATGCTGAATAGATCATATGAAATTCAAGACTATATAAAAAAAAAAAATTCTGCATATGAAATTTCAGCAACATCTTTTTTCCCACAAATATTGCCCTTGTATGTGTTATGAAATAATACATTCCTCCAAGTATTCCAATAGTGTTTTGTTTCATAAACAAATCCTGAAAGCCATCTTTGATAGGTCAAGAGTATCAATGAGATTTACATAACTGAATGTTTTTGACCTTTGACAACCCAAAAGCCTGATCACTTTGTCTCTGCACAGTCATGCATAAAAAATAGTTGAAATAATACTACAGTGCCAACAAAACTAACAAGTCTTTGATTCACACATAGTGAATCTGTAACCTTTGCCTTTTGACCTACTAAACCCAAAACTTAATCGCACTATGGTGAAGCATGGCAGCACCAAGTTTGAAGTCCATACCTTGGATGGTTCTTGAGATATCATGTTAACAAGGCTAAAACCTGAAATTTAAAAAATTGACTGCCACGACCTTTGACAGCATACCCCAAAATCTAATCAGAATGACTTCCTATGGTGATACATACTGACACCAAAGTTCCTATCTCAAATGGTTCTTGGGATATCAAATGAATAAGGCTAAAACTAAAAGGCTAAAAACATCATTATGATGGTCTCCTGCATTCACAAATGTTGGTATTATAAAATGTTAATTTCCAATATATACTTTCTTTGTATTTAGAAGTAAACCGTAAATGTCTGAAAATATTTATATATTTCTGCAATATTAGATTATCTTGTATCACGGTGTCGAATATAGAAACAAAATTCAATCAATTTGACCTTTGACCAATACACCCAAAAATCTAATTAGATCATCTTCCTATGGTGATACATACTAGCACCAAGTCTGAAGTTCATACTTCAAATGGTTCCTGAGATAATGCTTTAACGAATTAAGCAGGACAAATGGACGGATGGAATGATGGAAGGACAACCTAAAATCAAAGTAAATGTGGTTCCACCTTTAGTGAGCAGAGGCATAAAAAATATATATAATTTTTACCTTTCCCAACTGTTCTGATCCTTTCAAATCCAGCCAGTTTTTGAGGTTGAGGGCTCCAATTCTTCAATTTCTCTACTTCAAAGTACATCTGACCAACACATCTAAAAAACAAGAATAGTTAGTTGGTAATCCATGTACTTCGCAAAATTCTAGAACATTGCACTCTGTGTAAATCGAGGAAGAGCACATTAGAATATGCTTAAATAGTGTAGTCTGTGGCTTGATGGATTGAGCATTTCACCTTTAAAAAAAAAAAAAAATGTGTTCTTGAATATGACATTCAATACTAAATAGGTGATCCATGAATCTTCTACCAAATCTAACCTTTTTGCTTCAGAGGCCTTCTAATCTAAAGTTTTGATCTAATTAAATATGATTCACATAAACACAGATACGAAAAATAGGTGACGAATGCCATCAAAAGAAATCAGGCAAAAGCAACTTGCATTTGCCACACTAATCTGTTTGTTAGTAAAGCTCTTGTCAGATTACTTACTGGTATGAGTTAGGGTTACTTTTCATTTGTATATCTGTTCCAAGAATTTCTTTGGATATACCCACTGGTACCTGGATAATGAAAGACAAAGAAATGTACATCCACATGATCATAAAATATTGTATTGATTATGATGATAAATACAAATTATACAAAATATCAGTCTGACTTTATAATAATAGTATCCTTTGTTTTCTATTCAAAATCTAATACCTTTCATATATTGCAGTAAGTGTGTAAGAATACAACAATGAGTATCATACTCATTCATGCTTCATGAAGATGGCCATTGAAAATAGATCCTGTTTTCTAGATTTCTAGTGCATTGTATGTAGCCTACGAATAAGCATGGCCTGACATGCTGGTGAATACTAACCTGTGTGAAACTTTCAAATAGAGGTACAAGCTTTCCAATCTCAGGGGGTCTGAGGGCGCTACAGGCAAGAAAGTCTATCCTGGCTTCAGGGGCAGTCTTGTCCAGGTGATTGGTTGTGAGATGTTTGAAGAATTCCTTGACATTATTACAATTGTCAGACCCATTCCCAGATGTCAGTACCTCAAAAGAAAACAAAATTATTCCTATTACAATCCGCACACACAGCATACAAATTAAATACATTATTTGCATATCTCATACAATTGGGCAATTCCACGTCGGAAAAACAGTCACCTCACTTCACATTTATAGTAGAACAATCACTTTGATAACCCTGAATAGCCAAATCTTTTAATTAAAAAAAACTGAAACAATAAAGAATTCCACAATCTAAGTCTGTGTTGGTATAATGCATGATTGATTTTAAGAGACAAGTTTGAAGTTTAAAATTGGCACTTTTTTCTGGTAATTCTGTTACCGAGGTGTTATACCACAATATCATGAATGCACGAATAAAATTGTTGGAATGAAAGAGCTCACATGAAAGAATGGGCAAACTTACAGAGTACTAAATGGTGAGAAGGGAGGCAGAGTACAAAAGAGGCACAGAAAGTCTAAAAATGTTGGTAACGGAATCACACCCTTACCGTGGAATTGCCCAATTCCAAGAACAAGATGAATGCAACCATGTCTCTATTATGCCTCTGCATTTATTCAGTTGATATGAAGCTTGCTCTTGAATTATTATGACCAGAATAAAACACCTTTAATGTTGATTGACTTTTGAGGTTAACACCTGAATTTTAGGAAATGACATCTATGACCTTGACCAGTGACCTAAGAACTCCAAAATCTACAAAAGATTGTCTTCCTATGGTGATGTATAATAGCACCAAGCCTAAAGATCATATCTCAAATGGTTCTTGAAATAACGCATTAATGAGAAAACGGACGGACGGACGGACAGCCAGCCTGAAAACATGATGCATCCAGCACCACCTCCAAAGGGCGGAGGCATTAAACTCATCTTGAAATGACTACCATAAAACAAGATGGAAATTTTTCTTCTCTTAATATTCCCCTTAAACATTCATATCATTTTTATTTTGTTTGGGTCTCATAACTCTTGAAGACAATGCAACACAATAATTTTCATTGTTAGGTCAAGTAAATCATATCAATCCTGTTTCATTTGTGCTTAGTGACTCTAGAAGATGATGTGACGCAATATTTTTGTTGTTAGGTAAAGAATTTTTTATTTCATCATGTAGTGGAATCATCTCTTTTTGCTTGCATAATTCCTGAAGACTGTCCAACCTGATGACAATAAGTTTTCATTTTCAAGACACAAAAAAGATTTGATCTTAAGCATTTTTATAAGCATTTTAATAAAAAGACTTCACAAACTCAAAGGAGAAAACATCTTGTGAGCCGTGCGGCCCAATTTGTTTGTCTCTCAAAATGAATCCCCCAAGGGTGTGCCTTATACATGGCATTTAACTGTACGCAGAAAATATATTTTCTTTTCTGGAAAAATGACTCTAAAAATGAAGACTTGGAAATTGACTATCGACTAACAAGCCTTGAAGTACATGAACCAATAGCATACAAGTGGAATTCAATGTTTGTCTACCCTACTCATATGCATAATTGATAGTAACTTTTACCTTGAAGACTGTATTTTAAAGGATAAACAACGCAATATGAGAGTATGGAAACATATTCCTAGTTTTATTCCTGATTGCCATTTCATGTACATTGTTATTTTACACTTGCTGAATGTTCACAAAAATTTCTAGAACCTCTTGACCATACCATTTAAATCATAGAACTACCATGATAAAAGTTACCTCTCTGCAGTCACCACTGGAACACAGTAGGATGGTTCCTGGCTTTGTATGAAGTACACATGCAATACTGACAGCCTTTTTTCCATCCAGAGCCAGAGAAATATCATTCTTGACTGTCTCCAGTTTAACGGTCTCATACTTATACTGCACTAACTTGACATGAGGGAGGACAGCACTGACTACTGGCCCATGGTTCTTGATCTTATTGGATACCAAGAGCAACCTCACAGGCTGCGAGTTCTCTCCAGATGAGTCTTCTTTGGTTTCTTTTGTTTGTCCCTTTTCACTGGTTGTTTTATCATGAGGCAAGTGTGACTTAGCTTGGTCTGTCCCATCATCTTTTTTTGATCCTCCTGGGTCAAACTGATTCTTCTTGGACTGAGGAATGGAACCAGTGCTGTTTCGCTGCGATGATGGCCTGTCGGCTCCTGTGCTTTCACTTTTCCTACTGGAGCGACTACCTGAGGAATCATTTCGAGAGCGTTCAGACATCTTGGAGTTGGAGGTTTGTCCAGTCATCCACCAGAAAAAGGAACCCTGTCATCTAAGAGAGAATGATTTGACAATACTCAGATGATGGTAAAAAAGGTTTGGTGTTTTTTTTGTTTATGAAATATGAAGAGGATCTTTTCAGCCTTTACATACATGTATGGTGCGGTAAACCACACTACTTATGATAATAAACGTGCATTAACACATCAACACTCATATAAAAGAGATTTTTGCCAACAAAACATCTAGTTCGATTGACTGATTCAATATTTCAAGCATGTTGTCAGAAGAAGGACACAGTTTTGAAAGACCAATCCCAAACAATGTGCTGGTAAGTGAAATTCTAATTTATGTTCTTTATTTAGTACAATATCACATCATACATTTACAGTTTAGATTAGGTTGACCGAGTCTATAGACTAGTAGTATAGTTTATTGTGTGGTTGAATACAGCTGGGTAGGGTACAGGCACTCATAAGTCAAATGTATATAGGATTATAGCGAACATTCACCGTTGCAGCAGTCAAAAACAGACAACAAAATTGCCCTAAGCAAGATTTAATTTTTTTAAATTTGCTAGATTATCTGATTGAGGGTCCCTTCAACTCTAGATATGCCATAAATTTGGGGATTCAGAGTTGAAAATGGAATTTTATTTTTAAACAATTATTTTCTTCTCGTGTGTGATTTTCTACCAAGCCCAAACGCCTGGGAATACACACAAAAGCTACTGAGGCTTTTCCACCACAATGATTATTATGGAGTACAAGCTTATCTCAGATAAGCTTTATGATTTGGGGTCCTGCGGGTCCTGCGGGTCCTAAAGCTATGCACCATACAAATCACATACGTGCGCAATGCGACGCGTTCAAATCGGGGTAAAATACACACCAATACACACAGTCAATTCAATATCAAGATTTGTATTTATTTATTGCATGTGCGTAGCTTTAGGACCCCTTCATTTTTCGAACAAAGTTTGACACTGGCATTGATATCGACCTGAAAATATGCGTTATTGACATTCACTCGTAATTTTCTCCACAAATCAACTTTTGAATATGTAGGATCAAGATATAGAGATAAAATTTGCACAAACCAATGGTTTTTATGACTTTCTAGCTGCTGAAAACAAAGTGCGTACATGTAGCTTTAGGTCCCCCCATCATACATGTACATGTATCATACCTGCTAAGCAAACACAGGGCTACATTGGTATGCTGAGCTGTGCAAATTTAGGTGACATGCTGCCCTCTATAGTCAAAGATTGAAATCACTAAAATAATCAACAAATTCATTAAAAATTTTTTTTTTTTTTACACCTAGGATAATAAAAATATCCTATTTCCATTCCATTCCTCCAACTGGATGTAAATTATCTTGATCAAGTGTATTTTCAAAATTATTTTTCTCATCACTGATGACACGGCTCTTGCTCCTCTGTCCAAAAAAATTCAACACTACTTTCCTATTGTCAGCAATTTGCATGCTACAGCACGTCTGTTGTGTGAGGTTAGTATAACTGAGCACTAGTGTGAGTGTGCTAAGCAACCCCCTCCCCCCTAAAAAATGAATTAAGTTAGTTCTAAGTTACTAATCACCTACTAGATTAAGCTGCCCGAAATTCGACCGCTTAAGCATTTCTGCAATATTTATGCTGCTAAACTTACTTTTCATAAAATCATATCTACATTAATTCATGTCAAATACATGTATATCAAAGCATTTTTATCACAATGTTATTTTTTTCAAATAAATCACACAAGTTTTAGAAAATATGAAAATATATTACTATGTTTCATGCCCGTAATTCGATATCCCACGGCAATCATTCAACCGGGCGCACCGCGCATACAATGTCAACGCGTATGAGGGCCACTGAAATGCGCTGCACCATACACGTTTGTCCATCGCGGAAGTTCCGGTGCCTGTCGGTGCTCCCCTTGCGGTCGATTGAAGGCCAGCGGGGACTTGCATTCAACTTTGTACATGAAGTAACTGCATCGGCAGATATGGGAGGTTTGGTTTTTCATTTGTTTTTTGCCAATACCATCACACTTGGAGCTTGCGCTAAACGAAAAATCTTGCCACAAAACCGCCGATTTCTTTATTTTTAGCGCTTTTTCTGCGACCATGTTTCTTAGCAATGGACCTAAGCCTTCATGTGCTTTGGAAAATCTGCAGCCCCCCCAGCCCCCCCCCCTCCCCCCCCCCTCCCCCCCCCCCCCCCCCCCCCCCCCCCGGTTCCGTGGCCCCTGGGTGATATTACCAGGCCTAAATATCACTCCAAGAAATCGAGCAACAAGTTCACCTAAAAACAGATATACTTTCAGTGAATAAAAGAAAATCCCATATTTGTTGTTTGCTCGCGCTCTACTCTTGTTTGTAAAATCTACAAACAAGATGAATTTGGGCAGCAAGTAGTTTATTTCAGCAGCAAGATTCCATAATATTTGGGCAGCAGGATGGCTGACCAATTTACAAAAACCCTCTACTTGGACCAGAACCCAGTCCAGAATCAACCTGCCATTTCCATACACTGTCAGCATTAAATCAAAACGACTGAAACTAAGGCAAGTCCGATAAACAAAATGCAACAACGCCGCCAGAGTAGTGCACTATTTCGCTGAAATACTCTGGGATAAACATCAAGATTGGCAAGTTTTTCTTCCTTCTAAGTATAAATATTAATATTACCAGTTTATTAAGTACAAATAAATCAAAATAAAGTCACTTATGTGTCAAAAAGGGGACATGATCCCTTGGCGTGGCAAGGGAAGGTGATTTTGTACTGTAGCATACATAATCTACTACGATAACATGTATGGAGTAGGGTCTACAAGCTTATCTCAGATAAGCTTGTGCATGTATAAGTGGATTTACCTTAAAATGGAGAGTCAAAAGGAATATCACCATAACATCGGTAAGCTATACCCTCTATGGCATATACAGATAGTTTTTTTTTAAATTATCAAACATGTCAAAAACATATAGAAAATACAAATTTTTGCGGCTTGCTTAGCGGCTTCTCGCTGACAGACCACTGTCAGTGAGATTACATACAAAAGACTATGGGGCGCTTCCGTCAGTATAAAGGAGGAGTGCCAACCCTACCAGAATATGAGGCTAACGATGAATGTTAGAGACAGAATTTTTTGGTCTAGTCCAGGGTCACCTTTTTGGATGTGCGTGAAACAATGGTCTTGATTGGCTGTTAGTTATAACTTTGCGATTGATTGCAAATCTTTGTGTTACAGGGCCCCAAGTGTACATGTTATTATGTGGCCTAGATCTAATCAGACAGCTGTCACCACCAGTGCACCACTGACAAAATAAATGACAGTGAATGCATGCCATGGACTGGTGACTTATATCACGACAATGCCGGTTATGTTATGCTAAACAAAATTGAATGGAAACAATACAAAACAAAGTGCACAACCCAGGCTTGGTCAATGAAACTCGTTATCATAACAATCATCGACATCGTCATTCATGTCATTCCCAATTCACACACCATCTGACTTGAGCCAATGGCAATGCCATGCAATGGCCCATATAAAGTCACATAGACAAGTCAATCAGCACCTGTATTATACATATGAATTTGAAAAGCACTAAGCACAATTTGCATCCACTGTTGGAAGCACCACACCACAAACCCTCATCCAGTTGCTGAACAGGCTTTGATGAGTAGGCTAACTGTTAGAAGTCAATAGCAGCGCAACTGAGCCCCTTGCGGGAAAAGAGTCGCGTTGCCAGGTGTATCTAAGACTCTATTTAAGTCATAGTGTAAGTCCATACGGTTATAAAGATATCAAGATATGTAGATGAAATCACAAAATGAAAGTATATCTAAAATTATACAACTGTAATGACTTCTAAATGATTAAAATTACCCTGAATTCAAAGAAGTCTCCAACACTAAACAGCACAATCGCGAGTAGGTGTCTGATTGTACATAATTGATAAGTGATAAACGCACAACTTAACTCAGCTGCCGATTATGAAGGTGAAAACTATGTGTGACAACTGACTAAGGTTTTACCGAAAAAATCGGGGTGGATATGGAGGGGGGGGGGGGGGGGGGGGGAATTTGAAATTAGGAACTGAACCTGTTAACTGTGTTCTTGAAATTTAGTAAGCTGTATTAGTTATGAGTTAAAAAGTATGTGCAAAGTGTATTGATTTTCCCCCATTTAGTTTTACTGGCTCAAATTTGCAAAAGCCATAGAGGAATATGTTCACAATTACTTGGCAGACATGGGCACTGGCGTAGCTAGGGGGGGGGGGGCACAAGGGGGCCATGGTCCCCCCTGTTGATCAGCGACCAAAAAAAAAAAAAATGGAAAAAATGGAAAAAATAAATAAAATGATAATAATAATAAAAAAAACTTTCACGAGTCCACTTCACATACCTTACTCTACCCCTACCCTCTGAAATGAAAGTAAAACATAGGGTATATGGTGCCACTTCTCATATACGTTACCCGTAATACTGAATTTTAGTGTGCAGAAAATGTCATTTTCATGCACAAATTTTCAAAAATCTCCCTACCACGGGAGGGGGATACCCACTCCCACACCCTCCTCCTGTTTGGTCACTTTACCTGCTTGCCTTGGCCCCTCTCCATATGCCACTTCTCATATAAGTTACCCCTTATCTTGAATTTTAGTGTGCAGAAAATGCCATTTTAATGCACAAATTTTCAAAAATCTCCCTACTGTGGGAGGGGGTATCTCCCCTCCCACACCCTCCCCCACTCAGTCGCTTTGCTCCCTCGCCTTGCCCCCCCCCCCTTTATGCAGCTTCATATAAGTTACCCCTAATACTCAATTTTAGTGTGCAGAAAATGCCATTTTCATGCACGAAGTTTCAAAAATCTCCCTACTGTGGGAAGAGGGATATCCCCCTCCCACACTCTCCCCGCTCGGTCGCTTCACTCTCTCACCTTGGCCCCCCCTGTTGAAAATTCCTGGATACGTCAGTGGGCATGGGGGCAGACAATACATCTTCACTATTACATGTAGTCGATATTCAGCCTATCCCCTTATTTTAAAACTATATTATGGGGTGAAAATCAGGCAAAATGATACTACATAACAGAATTATCAATTTAAAATCAAAATTGAAGGGGGAGGAGTGCACCCACATGAATGTGAGGTTATGAGATGTTATGAATAATCCTTTACTGATATAGGTCTACAACTGAGAGGGCAATTGCTGATAACAGTGTTCCCAAGCTTATTAGTACAGTCATTTTGTGGAAAAAAGGGCCAAATCCTGACACTAAGTACAACAAAGAATATTCAAACTGTTATAGTATCACAAAAAACCCCTAGGCCTATCAACATGGAAAAAGTTCTAAGAAATCCTTGTTGTGGAAAGTGTTGAAAAATACCCCATATCAGTCATAGTTATTTTATTTTTTCCATGAGGTTCAGATGAGCAAGATGGCCCCCCCCCAAAAAAAAAAGTCTGAAAATTTCACTCAATCAAGGTGATCAAGATCCAAATGAAGGAATGTTATGGATAAGATATCTAATAATCCTATAGCACTTGTTTAAACTAATATTTTCCTTGCATTTTGCCAAGTGTTGTGGTAATTTACATCATATCTTCAACTAGAATTTACACAGCCAATATACTAATTCTTCATTGAGGGTGGTAGGCATATTCCACCTTTTCCTACTATGGATATACATGTATATGTCATATATATTCATACCCTTATACCCTCTGGATATATAGGTCATATATATTTTACACCCTATAATTCTCTTTTTTTCCCTTCTGTTCTCTATATTTCTCTCTCTAATACATGCACTTAAGATACAATCATATTTTCAAAATAATTTTTTTCCTGTCAGTTTCTTTTACTAGTGACTCGCATGGTCTTTGACACACCATATGAAGGTGACATGGTGAAAAAAGAACCAGTGAATGGAAAATGAACTATGCAAATACTGCTTTGAACTACTGGGCCGGAATTCACTAAGGAGGTTTAAATTTAGACCATGGTTTATGCAAATTTCATGGTATCAGTGCACTTGATTTAGCAAATACACAAAGAAGGATCGAATAATGAATGCATGGGTGTGGTAAAGGGTGCTAAATTCACGCTAGTTGCCATGGTTAAATTACCCCACGGTTTATGTAAATTAATTTACGATGCATAAATTTACCTATACCATGGTCTAAACCATGGCAAATAGCATGAATTTAGCGGCCTTTACCAAATGCATGAATTTATTATTGGACCTTTCTTAGTGTACGTGCTAAATAAAGCAAACTTATACCATGAAATCTGCATAAACCATGGCCTAAATTAATACCACCTTTGTGAAATCCGGCCACAGTGTACGGGCTAATTGCTCCTAGAGGCTCTATTAGTACAGTTAATAATGCAATCAAAAGTCCTTTAAAAAAAAAATCTACCATGTCATTCACCACTTATCCTGTATCTGTCTGCTGTCTCACACCACAAAGACATCACATATCCTGAATACTTCTTTCCTTTTTAGCAAGAATTATGGAGGAAGGTGTACTGAAGAGCCACCTTCATTAGAACTCAGATAATAATATATGAACACCATGTACACATTTTACGGAAGAGATTATTTATTTCATTCAAAAACAGAGTAACAAAATAAAACATGATCATTTTGATGAACATTCTGTGTTTATCATAAAGATATATATCGCCAGCATTTTTTTCTTTTGTTAATACAAATCTTTTATTTTGTATGAAAGTAATCAGCTCTAATCTAAATTTTGTACTGCTTTTTTCCTCACTCATGTGAAAGGAAATTTACCTGATTAAATTCATTTTAGTATGAAATATGCATATTTCACAGACATTAGAAATATTCATATTTATAGTACATACCTCATTTTCGAGCTAACCTGTAGCCATTTGTCTTCATATGCTCGAAGAATTTTTGAATTTTTAATAACCACCTATTAAACAAGAACCACTATCTGAAAAAAAAAACCCAAACAAAAATCACATACATCTGTGCCAAAGGTTTCTTAAAGGATACTAGCAAATGGCATTCAGTTCTACAGCTAAAATAACACACTACAGTATTAGCTTTCAAGTACATTTTGATAAATGAGGGAAGTCAACCAAAAATATAGTACTCTATTTAAACCAAAGCACACATCCTATCTCTATGCAGCCATTTAAAGACATTCATATGAAAAACTATACCTTTAAAATGATGATCATACAATATCTTACCCATCTCATATCATTTGATAATTTGATAATTTTACAAGGAAATAACAAAAAAAACAAGCCAATAGCAAGATTGTGTCTCGCCCACCCGTGACTAAATAACACGAAGGTTTCCCCAAGTACATCCCTAACCAAGTTTGATATCGCAAAGTCTTGCAGGTAAACTTTAATGTTTGACCTCAAATGACCTTTGACCTCACCATGTGAACTCCGACAGCACCACAACATGATGTTACCCCTAGTGCATCTATGACCCAAGTTTGGTTGCCATTTGACCATCAGTTGTCAAGTTATGTGTCATAAGAGAGTCGTGCATGTAAACTGTAATGTTTGAAATAAAATAACCTTTGACCTTACCACGTGACATCCGATGCCACTATAACATGAAGGTCTCCCAAGTGCATCCATGACCCAAGTTTAGTTAAAAAGGGAGCAGACGTTGCAAAGTTACTTATCATAAGAGAGTCTTGCAAGTAAACTTTCACGTTTGATATAAAATGACCTTTGACCTTACCATGTGACCTCTGATACCACTATAACATGAAGGTCCCCCAAGAACCCTTTCACCTTATCATGTGAAGTCCAACAGAATGATAACATGCACTTCCCCTTAGTGATCTGCAACCCAAGTTTGACTGAAAAGTGTGACACGGTTGCAAAGTTTTGTGTCATAAGAGAGTCTTGCACGTAAACTTTAACCGTTCAACGTTTGACCTGTAATGACCTTTGACCTGACCATGTGACCTCTGACTGGACCATAACATGCAGGTCCCCTTAGTGCATCTACAACCCAAGTTTGATAGATAAGTGTCACACGGTTGCAGAGTTTTGTGTCATAAGAGAGTCTTGCACGTAAACTTTAATGTTTGACCTGAAATGACCTTTGACCTTACCATGTGACCTATGACTGGACCATAACATGCAGGTCCCCTTAGTGCATCGACAACCCAAGTTTGATAGATAAGTGTCACACGGTTGCAGAGTTTTGAGTCATAAGAGAGTCTTGCACGTAAACTTCAACGTTTGACCTGAAATGACCTTTGACCTTACCATGTGACCTCTGACTGGACCATAACATGCAGGTCCCCTCAGTGCATCTACAACCCAAGTTTGGTTGAAAAGTGAGTCACGGTTGCAAAGTTATGTGTGATAAGAGAGTCTTGCACGTCAACTTTAACATTTGACCTGAAATGACCTTTGACCTTACCATGTGACCTCTGACTGGACAATAAGATGCAGGTCCCCTTAGTGCATCTACAACCCAAGTTTGATTGAACAGTGTCACACAGTTGCAGAGTTTTGTGTCATAAGAGAGTCTTGCACGTAAATTTTAACGTTTGACCTAAAATGACCTTTGACCTTACCATGTGACCTCTGACTAGAGCATAACATGCAGGTCCGCTTAGGGCATCTACAACCCAAGTTTGGTTGAAAAGTGAGTCACGGTTGCAGAGTTTTGTGTCATAAGAGAGTCTTGCACGTAAACTTTAACGTTTGACCTGAAATGACCTTTGACCTTACCATGTGACCTCTGACTGGACCATAACATGCAGGTCCCCTTAGTGCATCTACAACCCAAGTTTGGTTGAAAAGTGAGTCACGGTTGCCAAGTTATCTTTCATAACGTTTGTGACGGACGGACGGACGGACGGACGACGGACGGACGACGGACGGACGACGGACGGACGACGGACGGACGACGGACGGACGACGGACGGACGACGGACGGACGACATTTGGATCCCTTAGTCTCGCCTTCACCTCCGGTGGGCGAGACAAGACAAAAATTGATGAAATAGAATTCTGATATAAAATTGGAAGACTAAAAATTCTTATTCATACGAGTATCAAGTTACACAGTATTCTATCACACAACCTTTGAAAAAATGTTTACTTCTGCAAGTATAAATTTAAATGTATATGTAGACTGGGAAAACCTGTATCATATTCCAAGTGGAGAATACAAGAAAACTATGAACTATGAACTATAAATTTGGGGTAAAA
>CM057151.1:32514824-32577181 GCA_029962745.1 Echinometra lucunter
TAAAACAAGTTTTCGGGAGCAATTTGCATTGATCATAAATGAAAAAAGACAGGCCTTTCAAACTAATTCAGGCAAAAAAATTTGGGGTAAAAATTAAACAAATTTCAGCTGCAGAGTATTTGAAAACACATGGATTCTGCAGTTTCAGACTCTCATCTCCAAACTTAGATACAGAGAAAGTCAGGGTGCTTGGAAAGTCAAGATTGTTTCAAATGCACAATTTTTCTTTTCTTCTTAAATCTTCATGTAAATTATTACATGAAACAACAGATGTTCCAAAATGATGAACTGTTTTGTGAAAAAATCATGCAAATTCTTTGCCCTCATAATTGGTAAAATCTTTTGGTATCTAGCTACTTAAATTGTGAAAGCTGGTAAATAATGCAGTACCCCATTTCCAATGTAAGCATATGGTGGACATTGCATAACTCCATTCAATTTCTCTGGAAGTTATTCAGCTGATACATTAAGCATACTGGTATTGAATACTGTAATTATTGTACACCTAATTACAATGGTTGACAAAATTAAACAAAGATTACATAGTACTCCTTCAAGAGTTTTGAGCATATAACATATCTTGTTTACGAAATCATGTAAAAATTACATCAAAACAATGAAAGTACGTATATTTTCTGGCCTAGCAAGAAATATTAGTAAATTAGTTTAAAGTCCAATATCAGAGACTATTAAGGCAGTTCAGATATCTTGGTTATAAAATGCACGTGTGGTCTAGTAAGAAAGACAACAAAGTGAAAATCTGAGTACATCATCATAAAAAATGAATTTTATAGAACGTGGCATTTATTAGAAAGATAATGCAGTATGTATGTAGTCCCATCATCCCCTTGTATTAATATTCAATATTTTTCAAGATATCATATGGTGTATAATGATACAATATGTACAATTATGTGGGGTAGTTATATTACACAGAATCTAGCTTTGGCAAATGAATGAATAATGAGTTGCATGTATTATCATGTGGTACTATAAACCACTGCTTTGTTACATAAGGAATTTGTTATAATGCATTTTTAAAATGCATATTTGTTATGCTTTGCAGTGGAATAAAGGCAGAGGTAACTCTTGTTACTCTGCGTAATGCAGTTCAATAACGAGGTACAATAATCACCAAGACTTGTACATAAGGAGACATAAAAGAACTAAACTTTTATTTTTTGTACTTTAATAGTTCACCATTGATTTCAAGATGTTTTAACTCATGTTTTAACTCATGTTTAACTCATGTTGTAACTCACATTGATTATAAGATAAGAAATCTTCAAAGGTAGGAAATAGATTAGAATACTCATTCATGTGCTTCTAAAATGTAGCTTGTAGTGAACAGTTATACTGGTAGTTAAGTTCAAATACTTTTGGCAGATCACACAGATCATAGCCTAATCACCAACACAGAGAATATTATAATTCTAGGGGAGTTTCCCAATGACTAATAATTCACAAGATGCAAGGTACAAGAGAGCAAAGGCCACTTTGAAGGTTCACAAGACCAAAGGTTCCAGGCTTGTGGTCGCTCTCATCACTTATTAAAATGGTTAACAAAACAATAGCAAAATTAGACTGAAGGTTCAAAACCCCCAAAACTTTGGACTTCAAGTACTGGTAACTATTCAAAAGTTTCACACAAATGAAGAGCAAATGAAGACCAAAGGCTTTGGTTTTGGTGACTTTCTGGCAATCATTCAGAAGCTTCAAAAGACCAAAACCCAATGGTTCACAAGCACACAGGATTTGGTTTTATGAGCTTTCTTTAATTCAGATGGTTTATTGGACCGATATTCAATTAATCTAAAGGTTCACAAATCCAAATTTTGGAGGTCTCTCTGATAAATACCAGGGTAAGTCTACTTAGATGGTTCATTATCATGAATCCCAAAGATTTTGATTTCCTGTCATTTCTGACAAAGATTCAGGAGGTTCACATGAATGAAGCTGCACAGACCAAAGGTTCATAATTTCTCACTCCATAATAACAGTTTGTGGTGTGGACCTTTATTTACCAGTAATTGGAATGTTCCCATCTTACTTAGAATTAAGTGTAGCTATTTAACTTCACACACACACAAATTCAGCTTCTGTAGAACAATCACTTGGACATTCCAAGATGCATCATCTTTCTGTATACACCAGGTCCATTCCAAAGTCCTCTGTTAGACACAAGGGATAGACAATAAAAGAAAAATGTATGATCAATGATATATATAAAAAAATCTCTAAAAAGGGGAAATCAAGGAGTAAGGGCTGGCCATTCAATTAATTTTCTTATCAATAAGGGGTCAAAGTGCTTTTGACCTGTCCTCTCTACAAACTAACAAAGTTAAATGTAAACTTGACACAAAAGTTTAAAAGAAAGAAGTGAGCCTTGCTTACACAATAAATCCTCTTATCATGAAAAAAAAACAAACAAACACAAAGTGCTATTTTTCTTTCCTCTTCAGAAAAAGACAAAGATAAATGTTACCTTGGCAATAAGCCATCCCAGTAGATTCCTTTGATCAGGAAAATGAACACAATCTACCAAAACTAGGTGGACATCATCAAAGCACGTGCCTACTAATCGGATTGCATTAATTTGATCAGCCAGCTAAATCAACTCTATCCTACATCTGTTCTTGCTCATTACTTGGCAATCAGACATTCCAGACTGAGCTCTCTTTCCAAATATTATATATCTATAGCCTTAAACATTCAATGAAAATTGGTTGTATTGTTTTATTAATGTTATTTCTTGTCACTAGCAGAATTTATGATGCTTTTTAAGAAGGAAGGATATAAACCATTGTAAGGAACAATGAAACTCACTTGATGAGTCCATTCCAGTAGAGACCTGGCATGATATCTTTCTTGAGGTGGTACATGAGTCGTCTCTCTTTACCCTGATCCACGGGGAAGGTTTCCAAGGCTTCTAGGTTGAAGTCAAACTCAGCCAGAATTAGCTTTCCATAACCCGTCACCAGAGGGCAGGATGTATAGCCATCATACTGCAAAGTATTTTGGAAGATAGGTTTCAGGACAAGTACATTTCCATGCAAAGTTTGTGGCATTTGGCAGAAACACGATTGGAAAAGGGCCTCAAAAAAGATCAAGCAACTGGCAACTGGACATCAGCACTCATTAACATTAACTCTTATTCTAAGCAACATACCAACACCCATTTACTTTTGTAAGTCAGAAAAAAAAAAGAAGAGTCAAAATACACCTAAATATTTCAGCCAAACAAAAAGTGAAAGTTAAGGAGATGCAAGTACAGAAAGAGAAATTAACATACGTGTAGCTAGAAAACTCATATGTTCTTGAACTAATCACATCCTTGTAAACGAGAAATGTTACTGAAGGTGATTAATACCCCAATGTGTGTACAAAATTTTACGAGCATTGCTTGAAAAATAAATAGTTCAATCCTCAATATTTCCCCGATTTACAGCCATATTATGCTGTTACCACAGCAACGCAGTTTCCGACTTACTCAAAAAATATGTTTTGCACATCTTCACCACAAGACCAATGTGTGTGCCAAATTCCATGAGCACTGCTCGAAAAATGAGGAAGTAGTTCGATCCACAAGATTTCCCACTGATTTATTGCCATACTATGCTGTTGCCGTGCTGTTACCATGGCAAGGCATTTCAAACACATTGAAAAAGTATGTCTTGCTCATCTTCATCCCAAGACCAATGTGTGTGACAAATTTCATGAGCATTACTCAAAAAATGATGAAGTAATTCAATCCTGAAGATTTCCCACTGATTTATTGCCATGCCATTACCATGGCAATGCAGTTTCTGACACATGCAAGAAATATGTCATGCACATCTTCAGCCCAAAACCAATGTGTGTGTCAAATTATATGATCATTGCTCAAAAAATGAGGAAGTAGTTTGATCTGCAAGATTTGCAATGGACCGACTGCCCGACTGCCCGCCTGACCATATGCTGATTCCTATCTACCCCCTTGAAAGTACGTTTGGTGGGGGTATAAACATCCTGATTCCATTTATCAAGAACAGATGAATGTACTAAATGTAGGGTGAAAATGACCTTCATATTGTAGGATAAGAAATTTACAAGGAAAAGTAGAACTCACAGTTGGTTGAGGCTCATGTCCATTCATGACTGATGTTAGGGTTTTCTTCAGAGTCCCAGTTTGAGCAGCTGTAAAGCATAGAAGATATACACTTAAAACAAATATGCGAAAACTGTTTAGAAAGTTCTTTTTGATATAACGATAAACAAAATGAATGTCACTGCTTCTCTTATAATCAGTCTAAATGTAGATAGGTTTAAGGCTTGAAGATAGTGTATAGAAGTGGGAAATCTAAGAAAAAAAGTAACTTTCACTATTTGAATGAATTGCCAAATGATATGAAAGACTGTATCCAAACACTATTATAATGTACACATGAAATTCATAAATTGACCAATGACCTTCGTCCTCAAAATCTAATCAGATCATCATCATATGGTGATATATGCTAGGACACAGTTTGAAGTTTATACCTCAAATCATTCTTGAGATATTGCATTGACAAAACAGCCGGAAAGACGACCCGAAAACATAATGTCTCCAACACCACCCGTACTGCACAGAGGCATGAAAAAGGTTATTTGAAGAAAAAATAATTAAAGAATGTTCCATCTTACCAACTGCAGCAGCCGTCTTGGATACTGGTATGGTAGTGCAATCACCAAGCCCAAAGACATTAGGATACTTGGTATGTTGACAGGTATTCTTGTTAACAGACAGAAATCCAGTCTCATCAACCAGAGGGCTAGCCTTGAGGATATCAGGAGGTCCCATGGGGGGAGGCACATGGATCATCTCATACTAAAAACAAATAGTGAAACACCACAAGAGTGGCACATGCTTTCCTTAGTAGCACATTACAGATTTTGTATCTTTCATAAACTTGTGAGGGTAGAAGTTCCAATCAGTAATTTTAATACAAATTTCAGTATTACGCTCATTGTAACATCTTTGAGAAATCTTAGTCCCATAGAATATATTGGCTCATCAATCAAAATTTCATTTTATGGTAATATCAATTATGAATGGACAAGTTATGCATGGCTATTATTGTTGTAATGCTGCATTAAAGCTTAAATCAATTGCAATATTCGGTAATGCTCCTATCTCCTCTAATGCCGCAAAAATATGGATGAGATAGAGAGCTTTCATACGAAAGCCAAGATGTCAATTTTCCTGATGTAATGATGCACAAAGGAAGCAACACTCACAGGGAATGTAACAATTTCACCCTCCTCAAGTTTGAAGTCTGCCTCTCTCTTGACATGTCTAATCTCAACCAGTGTGTGCTTGTAGTGCACCCCAATATCTCTCTCCTGGCAAATCTTCCTCAGACAAGCAGCATACTTGGGTGGGCCAAAAATAACAGCCTGGGGTGTGACATACATCACCTTTGCTTCATTCCGCTTCCCATTCTGCAAGAGGAGGATTAGTAATGTTATAGTTCTTGGAAGTGCAAGAAATATGGTAGCAGTTGCTGAACTTTGACAAAACTGAGGTCCTAAAGAAGTTTATCGTTTTTGATAGATAATTAATCCCAGTAAAGCTTCTTTAAACATTACAGCAATTTTTGTACTCTGCTCTCACTACTACTGACTACATTCCCTAGTGTTTGTACTCAGTATAGGTAATTTTCCCTACCGCAAATAGGAGGTTCAACAGTAGAGGGCGACATATCTGCACACTCTGCGCAGGTCAGCACATGCGCAGATACAAAACGAGGGAAGACGATTCCTAAAGGTTTGTTCCGGCTTCCATAGAAAATGTACAGTCATGTAAACAAATTCCTCTTTTGATGAAAATATTGTTCAGGTTTCATAAACTCTACTCATAATATCATTAGATCTATGAAGATGGCATCAGAATATTGCTTGCATTTTCTTGGCTCGAAAACTATAATTCTTTATGAGACATTTTACTATTCGACTAATTACATTAGTATGGGAAATGGAAGTGCGTATGTTGACGAAGTGTATGAGAAATATCGCCATCTACTGTTGAACATCCTATTTGCTATAGGGAGAATTTAAATTCTGTTTATGCTGATGCCAGTACTTTCTACTGAGGATACAATTTATTCATGAACTTCACCTACATACAAACAACACTATGGAACATCGAGGACCATGGACAAGAGAGGACAGCCCACATACATAGAAGGCAGATGGATGTTTTCAATAGTCTGGAGATAACTGAGCTGATGCAGTGTTTTTGATCAAGCTGTTACAAGAATGTATTATGACTCATAAACTTACTGAAAATAGTACTAACCTTCACTGAAAAACACTGAAAAGAGCCATACAGAAAATACAGGACTGTCCTTGTTCCTTTGGTATCAGTTGAATCAATGAAAAACACATGTATATTCAATTAACTTGCAACAGGAAAAACAAATTCATAACAAAATCCAGTTATGCATGATAAGCATTTTCAGAGTTAGAGCTCCAGCCTAGAATGAGTTGACTCTCCCATTGTCTTCGTATCCCCTCCCCCTCCCTCTTGATGACAAATTCTGCTTACCTTTCTAAAGTAGTCCTCTGCAAGATACATGATCTTCTGTGGAGCTCCAGCACACTTCACTGGAGTACTAGGGAAGGTGAAGATAGCATTACCACTCTTGAAGTTCTGCAAGGCCTTGAAGGTCTTGTCCACTGTGTCATAGGAATAATTACAGCACACCATGGGGTCCTCTGCCAAGGCTTCAGTCAGACCTTTCAGCTAGAGCATGAAAAATGGAGATGACATCATATACATTTAAATCAATAAATTTCATACTCTATTCGGGGGAATCCCTATAAACCGAGGGTCCGATAGTCCCAGGTTCCCACAGACCGAACGTCCGATAGAACAAGTTAATTACAAATCAGAGTAAAAGGAAAAACTTGTGTGACTTGCGACAAACAAACACATGTGACTTAGCCCCCACCAAAGAGGATTTTTGACCTCTAAAGGAGTTTTAAGAGCAGTGTACAGATTTGCACTAGAGGGCACGTTGTGCCCTCCCCCTCCTCTAGAGCTTGTGATAGGGGGCACATTATGCCCGCCCCCAGGCTCTTCATAATGGCTAACAGATTTGTGCTAGATGGAACATTATATCCCCCCCCCCCCCGACTCTCCATAGGGGCTAACATTTGTTGTTTGGGGTTTTTTTTGCTTTGTTTTGTTTTCATTTCTCACAGAGGAAATCAATGAAAATTGCTCCCCCCTTTGTCTTCATATAAAGGGCTAACCCCTTTTTGTTTCAAAGGGGAGAGCAAATCTCATTCCCCTTCCCCCCCCCCCGATTTTGATTTTCTTTGCCCAATGATAAGAAAAGGCAAAACACTTCAAGGCACATATATGTATGCTGTAAACACAATAATCCTTGTTCTATCGGACCCTCGGACTACAGAACTTTTCCTTTTTTTAAATCCCTTTTTATGCATTTCTTGCTTCACCAACACAAAAAACTGAAAAAAAAAAACCTAAAAAATTCATACCCCACATAATGCTTCCTGAACAAGTAACTCACAGCATGAAAATTCAGCTGAAGACCCATGGCAACAACCAGGTACTCATATTCCAGGTTGGTGCCACCCTCTGTAGTTACTAGATTGTTATCTGGGTCAAAGGTTACAACTCTTTCCTTCTTCCACTCCACTTTTTTTGGCATGACAGAGGCCATAGAGCGCATCGACTGTTCCTTGGTCTTGATCCCTCCACCAACCAATGTCCACATAGGCTGGTAGAAATGACGCTGTTTGCAACACAAAAAACGTTTGGGAGTAAACATTAAATGTCCTTGGGATATGCCATGATAATAAAACACATTTTATCCGCACAAATACTGAATTTTTGCATAAAATTCGACTCTCAAGAATCATCTTGGAATAAGTCAGACAATATCAGTCTTGTGGACTTTCTGGTTGTAAAAGTCATCTGTTTGGGTTTAATAATAATAATAATAATATACAGTTCTTGTATAGCGCATATCACATTATGATATAACGTCTCTATGCGCTTCCAAAGGACTTGGATATTATTACCCTGGCTTTAGCCCGGCAGCCGCCAGCGCGCAAGCATTTCAAGGAATGAATTCCTGCCAGGTACCCATTCACCTCACCTGGGTTGAGTGCAGCACGATGTGGATGAATTTCTTGCTGAAGGAAATTAACGCCATGGCTGGGATTCGAACCCACGACCCTCTGATTGAAAGACGAGAGTCAGAACCACCAGACCACGACGCTTCCACACATTTGTGTTTAATGAATAAACGAAATATTCATTAGATTGAATTTCATGGCTTACTGGCTCTTCATTCTTGTCCGGTTTTGGTCATCTGAACAATGCTCCAACACGTATTCCTGCAACAATTTTGCTACTCAAAGCCCTATTAAATGTATGTATATAGTATGGCTGGGGTTAGGATGGGGGGGGGGGGGGGGAGGGGCAGGGGAGGTAGGTTTACAGTCAGGGATGGACATAGCATTTTATCAAAGGTTGATTTGTGTGAGATATTGAACAATTGCCAACAGAGCATATCTTCTACAATCCAACTAAATAGCTACATCAGAGGAACCTTGACATCAGCCCCTACCTCTGCAGGTTCAACCACTGCAACCTGGCCACGTCCAAACTTTCTGGACAAAAAGCTGGCAGTTGCCAGCCCTCCTGTTCCTCCTCCAACTACGACAAATTTGTAACTCTGCTTGGTGACTGGTCCAGGTCCTGGAGACACTTTGCTCTCAGGGGCAGGCTTGGCTGCAGTACTGTACCATATCTGCCAACAATATGTTATAGAAAAGAACTCTTCACTCTGTGACACTCCAACAAAACACTGCAAGAAATCTGACATGATCAAAGCTTACAATGGTTCAGTATTATGCCCATCAATCTACCCACCATCTCAAAAAGTGAATAAAACCTTCTTCTCACAATATGAGATAAACCACTTCCTCCATCATCACCCCTACCATCTAAAAAAACCAAAACAAAACAAAAAAAAACCAAAACAAAACAAAAAACAAAACAACAAAAACACTAGAAAAGTGAAATGACACCAGCGTAGAAGACTCATATTCTGGTATTTTACAACACAGAGATACATTTTAAGTGAATATATGATAGGGTCTAGAGTGTCAAGAAAATTAACAAACATAAAGCCATCACATTTTCCATATAATTTTATGAAAAATATGCATCAAATACAGCTCAACCCCAAGTCATAAAACTTACACAAAACCCATTGCCAGGAAGATCTTCATCCCCACCAAGTGCTGTGGATAGTATTCATAGGATCCAGGCTAATTCGGTCTTGGGGACAACTCGGCCCCATTGCGAAAATGTGGTCGAGTTGTCCCGGCATACCTTAACTTTAACCCTAACCCTAACCCTTACCCTAAAAATACTTAATGAAAAAATATTCATGCCAGAAGAACTCGGCCTCGTTTTTGCAGTGGGGCCGAGCTGTCCCCGAGTCCAAGTTAGCCCGACTCCTATTCATATTATGAGGAATCCACTTCCTGTTGGGACTAAGTTTGGACTGGACCTAATTCGTGAAGTCGGTCAAGAAGTACAGACTTAGAATGGATTGAGTGATACTGATGCTGATACAGATAGCATTCATATTAGATGTAGAACTAGAAGCATGCTAAGTGTGGACTTAGTCTGGAATGCTTCTACCACGAATATGAAAAGGGTACTGGTATATACAGCATGTGTTAAATGCATGAACCAAAAATAAATTTCTAATTCTTCACAGATAAAACAGGTTTCTTTCTCTTGGTGTGAATAAACAAGTAAAGCTCTACATCAACTTCTGAACACCATATAATATACATGTAGCAAGAAATTCCTAATAAAAGAAGTAAATAATGAATTTGTAGGATTTTGAAAACAGATATAGTGTATCTTATCAAACTTTACCTTTGCCTTTGAAGAAGTTGAAGTCAGAGTTCTGATCTGTCTCCCAAACAAGGAAGCCTGAAATACGGTACCTTTCATAATCAAAGCCATCTTGTTACTGAGACTCTCATTTAAATATCTGTAGTATTAAATCAATATAAAAGAAAACAGAAGTCGACATAGTACAAATTGTAAAAACGGAATATGAAACCAATTCAAAAGAAACATTCTCTCAATGCATGATATCGATAGTCCGGCTTCAAAAACAGTCTTCATCATATCCATTGTACTTATCGTCAATTATCCAAACACAATTTGAGACTCAATTTTGCTCTAGCTGTTCCAAAATAGAGAAAATGTCAATAGAAATTCATGAAAATAATAAAAACATTGCAATCACATGAAAAGATCTAGGATTTTCTAAAACTGAAAAACTAAAAGCTGCTGTTGCAACTTGCAAATAAAGATTTGACCATACCCTGGAGGGTCACTTCCATTGAAGAGTGGACAGCATCCGCGAGAATCGTCCTCAAAAAAGCACCCTAAACGAGGATTCAAGGGCAGGCCGCTAGGACACCCTAAACACGGATTTTGTGCAGATGTCCCAGATTTGCACACCTTAAACAGGGATTTCATTAATGAATGGGATATTCATACCCGAAACGAGGATATTCCCATTTTCATACCTTGAGAGTGATAGTGGGGTCCATTGAAAGTTTGGAGCCATCTTTATCTCGAGATAATTCACTGTATCATTATATTTTACACAGGAGTTATAGGATTTTCCGTTCACGGGTCTTGTTACAGTCGGTCCCGCAGTCGGTGCAAATTACATACCCTTTTTAGATTATCGTGATTTAGGGGGCTTTTATTCATTTTTGGGCGTTTTTGACACTCTATTCGCGTTCCGCGCCTACCCCTGAAAAAATACCCTTTTTCTGCGTTTTTTTTCTCCCATACTTGACAGATTATTGAAAGAAGACCCTAATTTTGTTTTCCTTTTATAAAAATAATAATTTTTTATATTTCATGATCAAAATTTTCATGTGAATTCATTTGAAAATATATTCTATATGATTTCAATAAATATCTTACTTGTAAAAAGGAAAAATAGAGAGGAAAAATACATGCACAATGAATTGTCATCGTATATAGGGTCTGTAAGTACAGACTATTCTGTCTTATAGTAGTCGGCTGTGAGGACAATGAATATTAATCTCATTTACTTGCTGGAGGGTTAAAATGTTTCTGTTGTACTCTCATCAACATCAGTAATAACTATTCCACGAAATCAAGAATGCAAGGTTATATTAACCTCGCATCGATACACGTTTCTGGGGGCAGCTCCTGACAATATAGGCAAGTACAGGCGAACCTTGTTATAACAAACTCCTCTCGACTATGAAGGAAATTACCTTTTTACATCGAATCCTTGTTATATCAGGGCAAAAAAACAATAAAATACAAACAAGTGGGACCAGCAAAATTACCTTGTTATAACGAGAGTTTGTTATAACCAGGCCCCTAAAGCTCCGCCATTTTGTCTAGATCCATTAGAAGGCCGACCTAAGCACCCATCAATATTCATGATAAAAAATGAATAATTCATTTTGTAAGATGCTTCCAACTAGTAGCACTTATTTGTACGTGTTATGAAATATAAAATGCATCAGCTTACCGCATGCGCAGTTAATGCAAAATAAATGCGCTACAAATGCGCATCAAAACAAGGTGTCACAATAAAACTGTTACGTGCAATAGATATGAATAATGCAACGTGTTATCAATATCATGGCGATAACAGGTGCTTATCGGCCCCTTCAAATGATCCATAACAGGCAGGGCCTAATGCCATTTCGCGTAATGATATCCGCGAATGCTGCTTTTCGTCTAGTAATTTATCATATGTCTATGGTTACAACAGTGTTCTTTATATCAAAGTTCCACTGTAGTAGCAATGCCACACTGGCTGCTTGGGTGATACAATGCTGTTCAACAATGCAAAAAACCCTGATCGACACTTGATTTCTTGCCTTTATTTTGCTTATAAAAATTAATCTAAAATACAATTGACATATTATTTAGAATAATCTATATTTGTCAAATTATTATGTCCTTTTACTGCTATGAGGTCACTTTCCCTGAAAAGAATGAAGTTTTCAAGAGGTCTTTTGCGTGTATTACCATCAGTGGAGAGAGTTTTGACAGAAAATGTAAACAGTGGCAACTTGTTGCAGTTAGACAGGGTTAAGGGGAAATCTTGTTTGCACAACGTCTTGGGTATTACACAGGCTGCGCAATGGCTTTAAATGAACGTGGCTCTGTTTCAGATCAATGGTGCAACTTCAAAAAAGGCTACTTTTCAAGCTGCACAGTGAAATTTAAAAAAGGCCCAGCCCCCTTTGCTATATATCATTTGAAAGAGTTCTAAAGGTGCTACCTTGGGTAGCATAACAAAGTCGTGTGCTCAATCTGTTCAGCTTTCATGGCCCAATATATGGTCCAAATTGGCCACTTTTGCTGGGACATTTTTTACATGCATATTTTGAATGAAAACAATTTTCAAGGTTTTCTAAATAACAGATTCCTATCTTTTTCATGCCTTGGTGAAAGAGAAGGAATGCAATGAAAGTGCTATCTCACTTGCAACATTTTAATGTCTTTTGTTTTTATGCGAGACGGACTCAAAGTTGACGTTTCGGACGTGACATTTTCCATTAACAATGGAAGGTCTCAAGTAGTGTACGCTGGGAATATTTTACCAAATTTTATTTTAAAAATTTATGAAGAAAAAGTATTTGTGTTAACAATTTTCCATTAACTTTTTCGTCACGTCCGAAACATTCAACTAGTGATGATAATTATCTTCATAATAACATTTTTCAATTTTCAAGTTTTTCTGGAGATTTGTCTGACCCTATTTACTGTTCATTTCAGATATGCAAATTTTTTCATTACAAATAATTGTTTTGACTTTGAGCCAATTAACATATTCCGTTAACACCTGTCATGTCCGAAACAGTAGATCTATGTCATGTCCGAAACAAATTTTGAGACAAATCCTCACCACACTCATTTGCATGATAAGCTATAAACCTGATTTTCACATGCTTAGTATTCAGTCCATCTTTAACTGATCACAAAAGCACCCGTTTTTTGTCTTGCTCGCGGCACATCCCCGTCACTTTTGGGATCGAGTGCCCCCCCCCCCCCCCCCCCCCCCCCCCCGATAGGTCCAGCACTTAACTTTGTTATAATATGAGTATGACACATGAACAAGCCAAACAGCATTATCATCAAACTCAACAACAGTCACACCTAACTGTTAACTTAATTCACAGAAGAATATTGAGCATGATGAGTGTTCTCAAGAAAAAAAGTCGAAAATTTTGAAAAATGCTCACTTAATATTGAAGTTAAATTTTAGGTAAAGAAGTCAGATCAATTTTCAGGATTTTTTGCAGTCCATCCACTCTAAATAAGGGCGTTTACGGATCTCGATTCTTAAATGACGATGATGAACACCTCCCTCCGCTCCACTTCCTTGAATCTGCCTTTCAGCAGTTCAGAGACGAAGAAAAAATGGAAAAGACTGCCTTCTCAAGAGTCAAGAACTGTGCTGGTGTACGTGTAGCATGCTCTGCCGAAACTCAGAGCTCGAGCTGAGCGCAGTGCGTGAACATCGAGAATAATGCAGTGCCAGTGGTGGACCTTGCCCTTCACCCCGCTTAGTTATTCATGTAATTATTTATCGCCTAGGGGCAGGGCCTGCACGTAAATCCAGATCTTGGTACCTTTTCTGTTTGTTTTGAGGTCATGTGAAACGCGTTCGGGTCCGGGTTCGGGTTTTTTTCTGGGCTGCGTTTCACGAAACCGTCATAAGTCTAACTTCTCGGACATCCCATTGAAACGCGTGTTGTAGAATTAACACGTGTTTCAATGGGTTGTCCATGAACTTAGACTTATGACGGTTTCGTGAAACGCAGCGCGCAGCCCTGCTGAAACCTGTCTGACTATGGCAAGCAACAAAAGAATATAGACCATAAAAATTATTAAGGTAGGGTTAAGCCGTGAAAACAAACTCTGTTCATAAAACAGAAACGTGTTTCTGCTCAACTATATCATCATGCATGCCGTAATTGAGTGGACAAAAAGGAATATGAAGAATTATGAACACTTTGAACAGATTCCAGTGCTTTCATTTCAATACTGTGTGCACGTTATTCTTATTTGAACAGCGTTCCATAATACGACGTCACCTGTCATATCATGTGATGCTAGCTTGTAAGTGGTACAGCTCTATGATGTAGCCTAGCCTGGCGCATATACATGCATGATCTGGCACTACACCGGGTGCAGATTCTCGATCATTTAGATGCATTTGCACTGACACTGTCGTCATGACTGTCGATGTCGGCTGTCCTCCACATCGAGTGTGACTGTGTGACTTAAAGCTGAAACTAAGAAATAGAGAAGCCGAGGAGAAGACCAAATAAGACAAACGTTAGAAATCGACCAAAATTTCATTTCAAACGAAGAGAGAGGAAACGTAAGCAAATGTAACTTGAAGTTGAACTAGACTCTAACCATGCTAACTGACTAACTTGTTAATGTGAAAATACAGGCAAGAATAATCAAACTCGACTGTAAGTTAACTGTTAGTGTTAATGTTATTATCTTGGTTAGACTCTTGATTCGTACTATCAATTTAATACAAGTCAGACTCAGTATTTGCCGATATAGTCTAGGCCTATCCGTTTAAACTTAAAGCTAGTAAAGTTAAACGTTTAAAAAGTAAAACTAAGTTGGCATTATTGTGAAATAATAACCAGTCCATTCACTGACATTTATTTTGTCAGGGCTCCTGACAGCTTCCCACTCTCATAGACATGATAGACTTTGTACACAATGCGAGCGCACACGCGAGAAGAGACTTATTTCACGATAAGGCCACTAAGTTTAACTGTTTTGCTGACATGTCCATCATATCCATGTAAAAGTTAAACTTTTAAAAAGTTGCACTAAGTTTAACTTAATTGTTAGATCTAGGTGTTTAAGTTCAAGCTTGAACACATTTATGATTTATGATTTATGATGCGGTGACCAAATTTCGTGCGCATTTTAATTTCCTAAAGAATGCAATATTCAATCCATAATTTCTCAAATTCTACCAAAAATTATTCTGATTAATTGATACCAAACATGCCAAAGGGATCTTCTGTCCATAAAGTTGGGGTACCTAAACGTGACATTTTTTCGTTTAATCATTCTAGTTTTAAAATGATGACTCACACAATTATGCTGTTTTATAGGAATATATTTGGTGCATCCAGGAAGCTTTTGAAGATCACAGATGAATTGTTTTGTGATAATTTTTAAAAATATTTACAAAAATATGGTGGTGTCCGCTCAAAATATGTTACATCCACAACCACCGTTTTTTAGATATACCAGCTCATCTATTATATGTTACATAACTAAAACATGCATGGTTACAGTGTTTACATGGCTGGCTTAATGAAGCAAATCTTTGAACAGAAGCTTACTACCTTCCCCAAGTTTTTATGAATGTTTGTTTTCGACCAAATGTCACAGGTTGTGGATGAACGGGACACCATGATATTTCTGCAACTTTCATCAATAACTCTGGAAATCAGTACACCCTCATTGCAGTTATTGTTGCATTGAATTAGATAGAGAGCCCATACTAAGCAGGCAAATATTTATCATCAAAAGCATTACATATTTACTGTTACATGTGCAAAATGAGGAGTTGTGGATGTAACACGGACACGGTGTCCTGTTACATCCACAACGTCGTTTTTGTGTAATTATTCCAAAATACATTGTGGAACACTAGGTTTGTGATTTTCAGATGCTTTTTATTTTCACACAAGATAATTTAGGGTAGTTAAGAAAATTCTAACTGGACTATTTCATTGGATTATAGGGGATTAAAGAAAAAATGGCTCAAAAGTACCCCAACTTTATGGACAGACCCGAGAGCAAAATATTAGACTATGAATGGGTGCAAGAAGAAGACTTATTGACAAAGAATTCCCAAGATATCTCAATCGCAAAATTCGATGTATCGCAGTGCACTGGAACTGGAAAAAGTCTACAAAAACGAGTCCAAACTTTGTGCACTCCAGTTTACAAATGATTAATGCAAAATAGAGATCCATAAAAGGTAAGATAATTGCATCCAGCTTGATTGCATCACTAGCAGCAAGGCAAAATTCTATAGAATCATTTAGTATCACATTTTACTTACAATTTTGGTGGCATCTCTCAAAATGAAGATTTCTAGACCTTTGTCGGTAGGTTAGGTTCAATTCATTTCAGAACGGATGCAAAATATCGCACAATCTGCCAGTTAATTATCAATAATTTCACAGTTCCTTCCCCAATATAAAAGAAAAGTTAAGTCTTTGAGCAATTTTAGGTTCCTCTATCCATTGGTGCTATCAGATTTTCAAAATCTTTTCTAATTTTTGAGGTATTACCCTTGCTTGAATGTATTGGCGTTTACGATATCGTTCAATTCTGTAGGCCGCCATATTCGTTTACTTGTAAATAAGATCACTACCTTATTCACCCCAAGATGGCGCTATTCGATATAGCACCATATCTTGGGGTAAATGAGCATAGCAAACTTGTTTACAAGAGACCGAACGATGTCATAGTTGACACAAATAAAAATGCAAGAAATCCTGCAAGCTGATCCTACTTCCATTGTTCCATTTCATTGATTTAAGGTTTGAAGCATTTTATCATGTTAATTAATGCTATTCTAAAGAAATAAAGGTCATAAAGCAGTTAAATTTCAAAAGTGTTTTGACACTGTCATTTTCTTATTTATTTCTTTATTTCATTGATGCACTGGTGTTTGCCCGAAGCAAAGCCGTCGAGTCCCGGTTTACAAAAAAAACGAAATGACTTGGGGCCTAGTTCCATAGACCATCCTTTCCGTGATAAGCTACTTCCAAGGCCTCCTTTTTTTTGGTCTTGCCAGTGGCACATTTCACTTGTGGGGTCAAGTGCCCCTCCGCTGGGGGGGGGGGGGGGGGGGGGGGGAGGGGGGTAGTTTCTCAAGACTGTCCAAAGCACGGACACCAATTTGTATTTGTGGTTTGGGGAAACGAAAAAGTGGTGGGGTAAAAAGCATTTTCACCCCCCCCCCCCAAAAAAAAAAGAAGGTGAGAGAATTACGAAAGAGAAGGAGGAGACAAGGAACGCTGACAAAAAACGTCAAAGCTTCCACACTGTGGGTGGAAGGGGGGGGAAACTCCCCCCTTTCCACACCTCCCCCTAGTGAGGTCACTTCTTGCGCTCAGTATGTAATTCACGCACTATACGTGTTCACTACCTTCCTCCTGAATTGAAATCCTGGCAGTGCTGGTGCTTTACATTGCAGGTGTCTTTGATTGGACATGTTAACTAGAGAAATATTCTGAAGTGTATGTATGTCTGCTAGGTAGCAGAGTGACCAAGCGGGGAAAGTGTGTGATTCAAATATGAAGGATTGACTGAAGTCGGAGCAAAGCCGTAGGAGCATTGAGATTGTTTAATAATAATAACAATATTGCAGAGATAGATCCTTATTACTTTACTGGAATGTTTCTGGCCTCGAGGCTTTTTCGTTGTAATTTTGAGGAAATGACTTTTCATTTTAGAGCATGAATTACCCTGAAGGGAGTGAGCCAAAAATTCCAAGTTCTTGCTATAATTGAAATGTTATTTTGTCATCAAAATTTTACACTCTGTGCCTATATTATTTTACAACCACACTGCTAAATATTTTAGCAGCTTGCTGGTCCTTTCGTATACTGTGTCAAACTACTGGTGGGGGGGGGGGAGAGGAGAAGGAGGAGCAGTTGCCCCACTAAATGAAAAAGTGGAAAGGCAAAATGCATTTTCCCCCCAAAGCCCCCCCCCCCCAAAAAAAAAAAAAAAAAAAAAATTTCTGTGAAGTGAGTGCACTTGCACTTCACATACTCAATATGTAATTCGCACGCTTTATATGCCCACTACCACCCTCCTAAAATGAAATCCTGGCTACGCCATTGCTTTACCTTTCGGGTATATTTGATTAGGGTAATACTCTGAAGTGTAAGTATGAGTGTTGTGTGTATCTTGCATGTTGTGTGCAGTGGCATAGACAGTTCTTACACCTGGGGGGGATGATTTGCCGTTCACGAGAAATCAAGGATCAGTTTCGTATACAGATACACACACACACGCACGTACACGCGCACACAAACACAAACACACACCCACACACATACACCTGAATGCACAGCACCGGCGTAAATCCACTTCGAGGAGTGGGGGGGGGGATGATCGACTTTTTTGCCGATTTTTTTTTTCTTTCGAACTCACACTTAAGTATAAATACATGCCCTCACCTACCTGCACAGACCCCCTTACACACATTTTAATTTTTATCTTGCGAGCAAGAGAGCAAAAAATTACCACTTTTCTAGTTTTCAATCGCATTTTCAAATAGAAATTCTATGATATGATGAGCGAGCCAAAAATAACCACTCTTCTGGTTTTCCATCGTATTTTCAAACATAAATTCTAAAATATGATGAGCGAGCGAAGCGAGCGAGCCAAAAATAAGCGCTTTTCTGGTTTTAAATCGCATTTTCAAATAGAAATTCTAACGTAATATGATAGCTGTTTATGACAGATTATTAAAAATTATATTAACGATTAATTCAAATATCATTTCTTCCTTCAAAAGTAGGGGGGGGGGATATTTGTACACGCCATCCCCCCTCTCAAAAAAGCGGGGGGTATATCCCCCATCTCCCCCGGGATTTACGCCAATGATGCACAGACATAAATAGAAGATATACGCACCGTGACAAACGAATATAGAATATGGACTGACACACATTATTGCATATTTGCATCACGCTATTTATCTTTTTTAAAATTTTGTTGTTACACCACTTCAGAAAAAACTGTGACAGCACCGAAATTACCCAAAAGTAATATAAATAACTACACAAATCAGATTAATGTTCGATAAAGTTATGATAGTAATCGTCATTTCCGTCACATTAACGATGATGATGATGATGATGATAACTATTATTATCATAGGCATAATAATAATAATAATAATAATAATAATAATAATAATAATAATAATAACAATAATAATAATAATAATTACACATTACTAATTATTATTATTATTATTATTATTAATTTTAGTACTATTATTATTATTATTACTATTACTTTTATTACTATTATTATTATTATTATTATTATTATTATTATTATTATGATTATTATTATTGTTATTGTTGTTCTTATAATGATAATAATTGTAAGCAAACATCCTGCCCTAAAACCTGGGGGGATGATTGTAAATGTCATATGCATAACCCTCATCCCCCCCCCCCTCTCCTTTCTACGCTCCTGGTTGTGTGACAAAATAGAGCCTAGAAAATTGATGCCAGCGCATATCAAGAATGACAGTTTTCAGGCAAAAGCCTGAATTCAAGCCCTAGCAATTTATTTTCAGGCCATAGTTTGGGTTTTTTGTGCATAAAATATTTCATTCTAGGTAATTTTTAGGACCTCTGATCAATTCTAAATGGCATCCCTGGGTCATATACCATCAATATCGTATGTGATTGTATATTAATGTAATCTGTATTTTCTTTCAATTTTCTACATTCTATGTGTAGAAAGCATCAAGATGGGATCCCTGTTTCGAGGGGAGAAGATGTGTCTAGCCCAGCTGTTTGTACAGTCGGAGGCAGCATACTCATGTGTCTCCGAATTAGGAGAACTGGGATTGGTGCAGTTCAGAGATGTGAGTTCTAAAGGAAGTTCTTTGTCTGTTTGCTCATGTAATGGAAAGTGAATAATGAATATGATAGAGTGGAACAGAGATTTTGAAAAATGGGGAAATGACAAATTGCTGAAAATTATGAGATATGAAAAAAAAGAAATCATAGACAAATGGAATGGTAGAACAATACAGTGATTGAGGAGATATAAGACTAAAGACATAATCAAAATATGAGGAAAAGAGATGGAACTTAATACTTTTATTACAGTTGTTGAAAATTCATGTTTTGAGATGCAGTGAACTTGCCACTTGAAGTAAAGTTCTAATTTTTGTGCTTATACATCTGTGTATTCAGCTCAATCCCAATGTGAGTGCCTTCCACAGGAAGTTTGTTAGTGAAGTACGACGTTGTGATGAAATGGAACGAAAAATACGTAAGTAATTCTTGTTATAATGATGCCGCGTAAAGAGGCCAATTTCAACCTGCCTGCCAGACCATAAATTGGTAATTTGGTTATTAGTTTGTTTAAATGTGACTGCATACGCATTTACACAAACATATTTACACAGGAAAGCATACATGTTTGTAAGTAATCAACCAGAGGAACGATAGCTTTAAGTGCTCTTCGAGGGACCAGATAGTGAGGATTAATGCCTTAGTGAGAGACCAAATTATGCCAATTTTCTTTTTGTTCTATGACTATAATATAATGTATCATACACAAAAATGGCCTGAAAGGCACCTTTTTTTTTCTTACTGATTTGGAGCACGTTGAATGATGCATGGGCAGGCAGTGATGACATGGGATGTTGACCAAGAACATTAAGGGTATACAAATACCATTCCTTTATGGTATCTAAATATTATGAAGATACATTTGATAATATGGCGCCTAGATGATGTCACGTGATGATGAGCTGATTTGCATTTCTAAGTTATCAAATGGGATATACGTCCTGAAAATTTCAAGGATGTTCGAAGTGCCATTATTGAGAAAGATGCAAACAGAAAAATAAATTGAAGATAAAAAGATGAAGGAAAGAAAAAAAGATTCTGATGAAATCATTGCGTGATCTGAGACTAAATGTGGTAGATCAGCTAATAAAAACGACACAACAGAACATATCAAACCCCAAAAATGAATGAATAGAATTTTCCCCTAAGAATATATTTTACATTTTATGAAAAGATTTCAGCAAGTTTGCTCATACACAATAGTATATATTCATTTTTGAAGAATTTAAAAAATGAGTTGAATTTCTGTAACAAATACAAGCTAAATTATAGCTGTTGATATTTGACCATGTTACATTTACAATATATTTGTATTCTTTCCATTCAGGTTACATAGAGAAAGAAGTGAAGTTAGCTGGTATCAAGATCCAAGAAAATCTCTCATTCATCCCAGCTCCTCTACCAAAGGCCATGATTGATCTGGAGGTAAATCAATTTGTGCCATTTTAGTTTACACATTGAGAAGGGTAATTTAGTTGCCTTCTGCAAATCAGTTTGAGGCAATGTATGGTAATTGCAAAAGTTGTAATAATATAAGGAATGGAGTATTATTATACAGATCTTCAAGATGCAAGTCCTGTGAAGCCATGTGGTTGAAATCCTGTGTGTGAAGATGGGATGTGAGTCACAGAAAGCCCCCAGTTCCATCAAATTTTCCAAATGAATAGTTGATTTGATTTCTTGCGGTTATTCAGTACAAGGAAAAATGAAGAAAATCTGTGATTGTATTGATCACTATTTTTGTAGTTTGTTAGTTATTAGTTATTGTTTAACATTTCGGTATCATTTAAATATTGTAGTTTATGCTGATATTAATGTGGATGAAAATGCATGAAAATGCTGTGAGGCTGATTTATTTCTCTTGCTATAATTGACAGTCATGAATTCTAGACAAGTTATTGCTACAGTAAAGGCCTTATCAATGGAATCACATCTACAGTATACCATGAACTGGTGTGAATAGGAGCTTCAGGGTGAATAGCAACACACATTGGACAAGTGTTTTGACATAATTTTCCTTTTCCTATGGTTTTAATATTGCAGAACCAATTAATTATTCATAAATGTAACGCCTGCATTTATAGCTTGGAAAAAAACACACACCAAAAAACATATTTCCAAATTTTGTTCCTGGTCAACTCATATTAGGATACTGTTAATTCATTGGATAGTGGTGATTTATCTGATGATGGGTGCAAAGTCTGATATTCAGCATTGAGACACATCTTGTGTAAATTTGTGCAAAGCTGTTATGCTTGTGTTATTAAAGGGAAAGTCCACCCTAGAAGTTTCACTATTTCAATAAAAGGAGATAAATTTGAACAGCATTTTAAAAAAGAAATGAGCAAAATCGGTCAAAGAATAAGAAAATTACACTCATTTACATTTTCTAATAAATTACTCTCGGCTCTGCAAATTGGCAACACCGATGACATCATATGCGAGCAGGTCTCCATTCACTTTGTACATGAAATTTCACATTTTCTCAATTTTCTTGGAAGTTACACATTTTTTTACCCCATAGTCAAAGTATGTTATGTAAAAAGCAATTCCTCTGAACATATATTGACTATGGGGGTTAGAAAATGTGTAAATTCCAAGAAAATACAGAAAATGTGAAATTTCATGTACAAAGTGAATGGAGACCCGCTCGCATATGATGTCATCAGTGTTGCCAATTTGCAGAGCCGAGAGTAGTTTACTATAAAATGTAAATGAGTGTAATTTTCTTATTCTTTGACCGATTTTGCTCATTTCTTTTTGTCTCGCCCACCGGAGGTGAAGGCGAGACTAAGGGATCCAAATGTCGTCCGTCCGTCGTCCGTCCGTCGTCCGTCCGTCCGTCCGTCACAAACGTTATGAAAGATAACTTGGCAACCGTGACTCACTTTTCAACCAAACTTGGGTTGTAGATGCACTAAGGGGACCTGCATGTTATGGTCCAGTCAGAGGTCACATGGTAAGGTCAAAGGTCATTTCAGGTCAAACGTTAAAGTTTATGTGCAAGACTCTCTTATGACACAAAACTCTGCAACCGTGACTCACTTTTCAACCAAACTTGGGTTGTAGATGCCCTAAGCGGACCTGCATGTTATGCTCTAGTCAGAGGTCACATGGTAAGGTCAAAGGTCATTTTAGGTCAAACATTAAAATTTACGTGCAAGACTCTCTTATGACACAAAACTCTGCAACTGTGTGACACTGTTCAATCAAACTTGGGTTGTAGATGCACTAAGGGGACCTGCATCTTATTGTCCAGTCAGAGGTCACATGGTAAGGTCAAAGGTCATTTCAGGTCAAATGTTAAAGTTGACGTGCAAGACTCTCTTATCACACATAACTTTGCAACCGTGACTCACTTTTCAACCAAACTTGGGTTGTAGATGCACTGAGGGGACCTGCATGTTATGGTCCAGTCAGAGGTCACATGGTAAGGTCAAAGGTCATTTCAGGTCAAACGTTGAAGTTTACGTGCAAGACTCTCTTATGACTCAAAACTCTGCAACCGTGTGACACTTATCTATCAAACTTGGGTTGTCGATGCACTAAGGGGACCTGCATGTTATGGTCCAGTCATAGGTCACATGGTAAGGTCAAAGGTCATTTCAGGTCAAACATTAAAGTTTACGTGCAAGACTCTCTTATGACACAAAACTCTGCAACCGTGTGACACTTATCTATCAAACTTGGGTTGTAGATGCACTAAGGGGACCTGCATGTTATGGTCCAGTCAGAGGTCACATGGTCAGGTCAAAGGTCATTACAGGTCAAACGTTGAACGGTTAAAGTTTACGTGCAAGACTCTCTTATGACACAAAACTTTGCAACCGTGTCACACTTTTCAGTCAAACTTGGGTTGCAGATCACTAAGGGGAAGTGCATGTTATCATTCTGTTGGACTTCACATGATAAGGTGAAAGGTCATTGGAGGTCATATGTTACAGATGTTTTCAAATTCTTGAATTTGCTTTTCCTCTGTCATTTCTTGTATTTCAAACGTTAAAGTTTACCTGCAAGACTCTCTTATGACGCATAACTTGGCACATGTTGCTGCAATAGCAACCAAATTTGGGTGATAGATGCACTAGGGGTACATTCATGCTATTGTGCTGTCAGGTCACATGGTAAGGTGAAAGGTCATTTTAGGTCAAACTTTACGACCTGCAAGACTTTCTTGTGACATCAAACTTGGTTAGGGCAAGGGATGTACTTGGGGAAACTTTCGTGTTATTTAGCCACGGGTGGGCGAGACACAATCTTCCTATTGGCTTGTTTCAAATGCTGTTCAAATTTATCTCCTTTTATTGAAACAGTGAAATTTGTAGGGTGGACTTACCCTTTAACAGTGTCAAGTTCCAAAGTAGTCTATAGATCAACTATTCTGATAACATTGTCACATTGTCTTTTTGACTCATTAAGGATCTAATCTGTCTGTGAATAGATCATGTGCTGATAAAAATTATTCGTATAAAAGTGGTTTCAGTTTTGGTTTGCTCAAAAACTTTTATGTGATGTACTAGCAAGTATGTGACCAACTCCAGAGTCAATTGTATTTCCTGTTTATGAATTAATAGAAGAAAGTTTTCAGATGTTGTTATACTGTGGATGTAGAGTATACTCTACATTATCTTACTTATTTATTTAATACTGAAAGAGATTTTGTATGTGGTCTATGTTTCTTTCTAAAAGTGGTAGATGTGCAATGAAAGGATAATAAAATGAGTGCAAGTTTTTATTTTTCCTCTAAAACTCTATGCACTCAAATTTTATCACAAAAATATCCATAATGTAAAGGCTATTTTACAATTTGAAGAAAATAAGTATATTAGATGACTAGATGTAGATTGCAAATTACAAAGATGGTGCACATATAGAGCAACTTTGTGTCCTTTGTGCCTGCGGTTAGGGTAAGAGGAATGATTATGGGGTTGTTTCTTTTTAGTAGCCCATTTAAGAGAATGCAATTTCATTGAACTTTTCATGATTATTACAATGCTGTGCTCTTTTATTCTTAGAATATTTTACTACTGATCAAATTGTGTAGTTACAGTAATCAGATTTGAATAAAGATTTGAAACTCAGGGTTAAACAAGACAGTGGCGGTTCATATATGCATGTAATTTTGATAAAGAAATATGCAATATTGTGTAGATGATGACTACAGAAGCAGTCCTCAGTATCATTTTGTTAGTGTTTACAAGTCTCTGCGACTTTGATAAAGTTTTTTAAACATTGAATTTGATGTAAACTTTAGAGAATGATCTTCCCAATTACTAAGTATCATTTTATGAACTTTTTTCTTCCCCACCCAGGCAGCGTGTGAGAAGACCGAAAATGAATTGCGTGAAGTAAACCAAAGCAATGAGGTCCTCCAAAGGAACTACTTGGAACTCAAGGAACACCAATGTGTTTTGGAGAATGCTCGGGACTTCTTTGCTCATGTCCATGCAAGTCTCACTTTTCAAGTGCAAGCTCAATTTTTAATCAGTGCTGTTTAATCAGTGCTGCTTTGTTGTAGTCATTTCTCAAACTTTAAACTTTCTATAAAAATATATGGTCACATGTTCACTCTTGAATGAATTATTGTAGTGATGTTATATCCACCATTGAATTTGCAGTATGAAATAGAACTTGTACCTTACCAGTACTACTTGTGTTAAAGTTGGATGTCACAAAGAAACATGAGAAGGACTCAACTTCTGTATTTGTTAAGTAAAATTATAAAGGAAATATGTTCTGTAGCCTAAATGGTAACATAAATAATGCTCCACTTTTCCATCATCAAGGCATCCATTTCTTGGACAGGCAAGCAAGGTATTTCTTTGTCTTTGGAAGAAAATGAACGAAATAAATTTTGCTTGATTTATAGCTCCATGATGAAGGAGGCCAGTACCAGAGATTGCTGGATGAGGAAGGGGGTATCGGGACTCCTCGAGACAATAACACGCTAGAGTAAGTATAAAGGGAATGTGCGCTTTTTAACATCATCGAATAAAGCCCCAAACCAAGACTCCTGTGCATTTACATAGTATATAGAGAAATATGAAGTGCAATAGCTACATACACTTCTGTCATCAAAGATGCTACATTTTCAGATTTTGTTGGAAATACAGATTTATTTAAAACTACAAGGGACAAAAATAAAAGATAGTTTTGGAAAATGTAAATGAAAAAAAAAAATTTCTCTAAAAAATTAGAAATCTGCAGGGGAAAAATCTGAGAAGAAAGGAGAGATTTAAGTGAAAGACATCCTTCAAAAGTGATGTATTTTCTTTCCATCGAATGTTTTGTTTTAAATTCATTTGATTTTTTCATTCTTTTTTTTTCTTAATATCACAGTTTCATTGCTGGAGTGATAGAGAGGGAGAGGGTTCCAGCTTTTGAGCAGATGCTATGGCGAGTCTCTAGGGGGAATGTCTTCCTTCGTTATTCAGAGATCCTTGAACCTTTCCATGATCCTATCTCGGTATGGTACCACAAAACTATGAAAGAGATCCTTGAACCTTTCCATGATCCTATCTCGGTATGGTACCACAAAACTATGAAAGAGATCCTTGAACCTTTCCATGATCCTATCTCGGTATGGTACCACAAAACTATGAAAGAGATCCTTGAACCTTTCCATGATCCTATCTCGGTATGGTACCACAAAACTTTGAAAGAGATCCTTGAACCTTTCCATGATCCTATCTCGGTATGGTACCACAAAACTTTGAAAGAGATCCTTGAACCTTTCCATGATCCTATCTCGGTATGGTACCACAAAACTTTGAAAGAGATCCTTGAACCTTTCCATGATCCTATCTCGGTATGGTACCACAAAACTTTGAAAGAGATCCTTGAACCTTTCCATGATCCTATCTCGGTATGGTACCACAAAACTTTGAAAGAGATCCTTGAACCTTTCCATGATCCTATCTCGGTATGGTACCACAAAACTTTGAAAGAGATCCTTGAACCTTTCCATGATCCTATCTCGGTATGGTACCACAAAACTTTGAAAGAGATCCTTGAACCTTTCCATGATCCTATCTCGGTATGGTACCACAAACTATGAAAGAGATCCTTGAACCTTTCCATGATCCTATCTCGTTATGGTACCACAAAACTATTAAAGCATTCTTGACTTTTCGACTAGTCCTACATGTGTAATTATTATCAAATATAACCACAAGGAGAGCTGTTTCTTTTTATTTTAGAAGGTATCTGTCATACAGGTGTGATTGTAGTAGTAGAAAAGCAAAATGCATAGCAGAAAGGAAAGAGAGTTGTTTTGTTTTAGTATGTAATCTCTTGTACAGGTCCATGTAATGACCATTACAGTTATGAAGATTTTTAATATATTATGATCAGAGTTAACACTCATGAAATGACCTACATCGTTTTGATATAAAATTCTATTTCATTGACATGTTTCTATGTTCATACATGGCAGTAATGGTGTAGGGGAAGGTTTAATTTATCTATATTTCTGTAAAATTGATGACTGCCTCACTATGAATATCTAGAAATAGGAAGTTCATCAATATGTAGAGACAAGTAGATGTCATTAAAAGTTGAATATAGTTTGATTTGGTGTAACATTCAATGTCCATAGACCCCAGCCTGAGTTATCCTAAGTTCACTTTCCAATGGGTTAATTGTTTTTGTTAATTCCTGAAAGGTAGTATTGCCAGGGATATTGCTAGACGGGGATGCGACTCTCCTCTTTGAACATATTCTGTATGCAAATTTTGAATTTTTTTGAGCCTGTTGAACAAATCAATCTTTATTTTACTTTATAGGAAAAAATCAAACAAAAAGATTGGAATCTCCTGTGGCAAATTTGAAATCCTGACACTCTTTTTTATTTTGCTTGATGGAAACTAATGTTCAAATTTGATCAAATAGCTACCCCCTCTCTCATTCATACTTGTCTAGCAGAAAACTAGAAATTATTACTGAACTACTGTTTAGGAATTTGCTGTTGATTGCCACTTACCGCCTTGTTCCAATTTTGAGGATATAATTTCATACTTCTAGTAATTTGTTTTCATTGATTTGTATGTAGGGCAATGAGATACACAAGTTTGTCTTCATCTTGTTCTATCAAGGAACTCAGCTTGGCATGAGAGTTAAGAGAATATGTGAAGGGTAAGTCACCATTCTTTAGCAGCCTTAAGCCCACTGCACACTATGTGATCCAACTGCGACCCGATTTTCAAACAAATGGCATTTTGCATTAGATATGAAAGTTTAAACAAGTAAAATTATCTTATTTGAAGTTTAGAATAATAGTAGGAATAATCAAAATTTTGGTTAACTGCAAGCCTTCAGGTCGGAGTAAAGGCCAAATCAGCATCAAATTGTAGCCAATTGCAAGATTGCCATGACGTCACTTTCATTCGGAATTTAGTTCGCTGTTATTCTGAAAGGGAGGCTTGCAATAGCCCGGAATTTCGATTTCAGTATTCATATGACTATTCAAAACTTTGATCATTAAGATTTCAAATGTCTGAATGTTGATGTCAAATGCTAAAACAAATTTTTCCAAAATTGGATCGCAGACTGATCGTACAGTGTGCGGTGGGCTTAACTTTACATTGCACACTGATCTAGGATAAATCTCTTAAAGGACAAGCATTTTGAATAAAGTGCAAAGATGTTGAACACATGCATGGTTAAGTTTTCTCTTGAATTTGGGCAGTAAGGGTAAGTCACCATTCTTTAGCAGCCTGACTTAGCTTTGCACACTGTTCTAGGATAAATCTCTTATAGGACAAGCATTTTGAATAAAGTGTAAACAAACATGTTAAACATATGCATGGGTAAGTTTTCTCTTGAATCAGGGCAAGCACAAATCATTGCCTTAAGAGTGCACTATATCATGTTTAAAGTAGAGGGGCCGAAATAATTTCAAATTATTTGGACTAGCTAAGAGAAGTTTAACCATAAATATTTGGAAAAAAAAGAAGAAAGAATTTGTGTGTTAGTTATCACTTAAAGTTATCAGTTAATCATTTACTAGTTATTAGTCATTTGTCATTAGTTATTAGTCTTTAGAAGTTAAGCCCCTGTTCCACTTTCACAATCTAGATCCTGATATATCCCGATCTATCAAATCGGCAGAGTGTAGCAAAAGCATACAGGGATCATTTTTAATTGACAGCATCATAGTAGTAGTGTTGCAAGAATGGAGAAGAATTCCGTAGTTTTCCAGATTGGCAAGAAATTTTGAACATGTTCAAACTTCATCCCGATCTTCCCAGTCAAAATTTATCATGGAGTGGTTAGAACGTAACAACAGCATAAACAAAGCTCAGAGTGATCATACTAAGCCCTTTCTCACTGTTGTAACTGGGGCACCAGAATGGGAGGTAAACTAGACACTATTGTGGTCTCGTTAATGCGCTACTCTAGCCCGATCAAAGGATTATTTTCTTGCTGCAACTGCTCTTACTATGCAATCCACTCTCTCTTATTATAAGAAAGGTTGGTTCCCACAATGCTCTCAGTATGTTTCTTCCCGCCTTTTAGTTCCCGCTCTTCCTACTCTTACTCATACTTACATGCGCATGATGCAGCTCTCGCCGCTTTATAACACTGGCTGCATCCGTTGCTGTCCCAGAAACCATGCATGCCAAGAGAAAGCCGAAGAGTATCCAGGGGCCTGTAACACAAAGGTTTGCGATCAATCGCAAATTTAAAACAACCATTCTGATTGGTCCAGGGTCGCCTTTTTGAACCAGATGTGCATGAAACAATGGTCTTGATTGGCTGTTACAACTTTGCGATTGATTGCAAATCTTTGTGTTACAGGGCCCAGATCGGTCAATTTTTCCCCCAAACCTACATGACCTGGAAAAGTCGCCAAATCTGGGACTTTAGTTATTAGTTGTCAGTTGTTAGTCATTAGTCCTTAATCGGTTCTCAGTCGTCAGTTGTTGTTGGTCGATGTTAGTTATTAGGTATTAGTTGTTAGTTGTTAGTCGTGAGTTATTAGTTATTAGATGTTAATTATATGTTATTAGTTATTAGTTATTGGTTATCAGATATAAGTTATTACATGTAGTTGTTAGGAAGTGCAAATAGAATTACAAAGAATGAAGTACCACATAGAGGAATGTTTTATTTGACATGATATACAGTGGTCACGTTGTGTGGTCTTTTACTTTTTTTCCACAAGCTAGAATACATAATACACTTGTTAACCATACTAGAATGAAGTGTCATATTCATATATTTTTATAACTAAATCCTTAATCTTTAACTAATCCCTGTAATGAGTGGATTGCAGAGTATTTGTTATTTTGTAATTGATGCATTTTTTTCTGGTTTCATACTAGATTCCGTGCTTCTCAGTACCCATGCCCTGAAGACTTCAATGAAAGAAATGAAATGTCGACAGGGATTGCAACTCGTTTGCAAGATCTGCAAATTGTAAGAATAATGAAAGCAGAATAACATTCAAATGATGTGAAAATCAGTTTGGAAAACATTTGTTGATGCTCTTACTTGATAGTTGTGATTAGAATATTCCAAGTGTTGTTTATGTTGTTTATTTTATTGAAAAATTCATGTACTGGGTTCACTTTGTGTCATGAGAAGGATATGTTTAAAATCAAAGTCAACAAATCGGTCATAACTGTCATATATATGAATGTGAAGAGGGTAACTGTTCCTTTTATTTTCTATGAAAGGGTTCTCATAATATGCCCCTTTTCATGATAAAACATGCAACAAAATGTTCCTGGTAGTATGTCTGAAGTCAGGTGTATACGGTATCTTTTGCTTGGTGAAAAATTCTGTTGTACTAATAGCTTCATGCAAACAATAAATGGATCAAATTCTTTATGACAACTGTAGGATGCGAAACTAATTTGAGTTTCCCGATATATGATGATCTCACCTTTACAAAAAAATTTCATAATTTGTCAGATTTTCCTTGTATAATTTTCCTCCTTCTACCCAGAGCAACATAATGTCAAGGTTTACTCCGTATGCAGTCTTCCTATGTAATAGATGGGATCAAAACTGATTCCTCTGAATTCTATCGTTTTAGGTTCTGGCTCAAATGGATGACCATCGTCAGCGCTTGCTTGCCTCTGCTGCAGTCACCTTGTCATCTTGGTTCATCAAAGTCCGTAAACTGAAGGCCATCTACCACACCCTCAACATGTTCAACTTTGATGTGACTAGCCGCTGTCTGATTGGGGAATGTTGGTGCCCGGCTGATGAACTTGGGAACATTAGATTGGCATTGCAGCGTGGAACGGTAATTTATTGAATCCTAGATGCATTTCACTATAAGAAATCAACGGAATGATACATTTCCCTGTACTGTTATTTGTTACTAGTAGGGATATTCCCCCTAAAAGTTTTTGTTAAACTGTGTTTACATGAATATGATAATCTGTCAAATATAATTTCCAATTTGGAAGTTGTGCATCCCTTCTGAACTGTCAGAAGTGATAATCTGGGGGCGTTTCATCAACATTTGTCCACTGACTGACAAGTTGTCAGCGCTGACAACTTTATCAGCAGCTGACAACTGATATTGCATATAAGACTGGTCAGAAATTGTCGGTTAAAACAGACTTTGTTGGTGAAAATCACTGACAAGACACTTGATGAAAGGCCCCCGGTTCTTAATTATCATGGATGCAGTATAGGAGCCAGGGGCCCGTTTCATGAAACCGTCATAAGTCTAACTTCTGTTCCCAAACTGAATGAGTGTGATTTCCATCATTCATTTGAAACTAAATGCTCAGTGAAAGTAACCATTTGGAAAATTTTATCTTCTGTGGTGTGGAAATCGTACTAAAATTTCTTTCTTACATTTAGAAATATCTCATTTAGTTCGTCTGTCTGTCATCAGTAATTATGCACCCCTATTGAGAAATGGCATTTTCCACAATAGTCAGTCATGCCTACGTGGTGTGATTTTGGGGGTTAGTCTACTCTGTGTAGGGGGAACTAAAAAGTAACAACAAAGAAGTAACGGATCTGGTGAGTCAAACTCATGAAATGAATGATCTAATCCCTTTTGCTTGTATGCAGAATCTGATTTATTTGTTTTTTTTCTTCCGAAAATGGACTCGCTGGATGTTTTATAAGTCTGCGATTTTGTTTCAGATTTATCATTCACCCTGTCCCAAAATGGTTATGTACGCGAAAGAGAAAGACCTGTGCTATCGCGATAGCCAGGCCTAGCATGGGAAAGGCTTGCATGCTCGATGAGTCATCATCTCTCCTTGCACTAGCTCTGCATATCATAGTTTCGTCATTCAGTCATGAATTTGAATAATTTTGGAAATATTTCTTCGATTACCAAATTGAACGAAGCAAAGTGGATTATAATGGTCTCACATGTAAAGAAATTACAATTATTGAATTTTTTATCTATGTCTGATGAGGTAATTTTACGTGAAAGAACATAACAAAATAAATATAGCTTTACCAAGGTCTGGTAAAAAACTAGACGACTCGTTGACGTTGCCTAGTGACCAGGCCAGGAATGTAGTCCAGTTCATGACTGAAGGACACCTGCGCTGCACCCAGCTAGCTCTCTCCCCGTCTCTTCGAAAATGTAAACAATGATCAAAGGAGCTTCATGCAATAACACTGGTGGGAATTTTGGCTATGAGTTCGAGTATCATTTCCCTTCATGTTGATGAACATTCAAATGTTATTTTTGCTTGTATAGTACCCATAAACCCATTATTGTTGAAGTGCATAAATACAAGTAAATGAGTTCGTAGTTTCTAAACGGCAAGGGATTTGCTTTTATCCCTTGGATTTTTATTTAGGTTTTACATTTATATCTATAATTCACAATATTAGATTTCAGGACAAATAGCTTCCCCTGTTGTGTATAAATTCAAGTAAACAGTGTTTTGTTTGTAGGTTTGTCAAATCAATCTAATCGCAAGAGCCTTTCGGGGGGAGGTAGGGGTCCTAGGAAGCACATGTCCTCCCTACTCATTTTACCAGATCCATTTTTTGCAAATAAATTTGAACTTGGAAATAAAAATGCCACCCTTGAGAAAAATGCTGTTATCCTTTCTTTTTTCTATTTTATCTGTCAAATGTTTTAATTTTGATTTTCATTTTCAGGTGGATTCAGAAACTATGCCTTTTCCCTTTGAATTCTGGACTGCCATGTTACTGTAGGCCTACACAATTGTACTTACTTTTCAAAGAACCCTGCCCAAAAAACACCCCTCCACCCCCTAAATTAGATTTAGGGGGAAATGTTAGTAATTTGTATTTATTGTTTTCAGTGTTAGTAAATGTATTCATGTCCTTCCTTTACATAGATATTTTTATTTTTTACATAGGGGCCAAGGCAAGCCCAAGAGGGCAAATGTCTTTCAGAAAAAAGCAAAAGAAAGGAGAAAAGAAAGAGTTAGTACCTGCCACTTGGCACAGCACTAAAATTATTTCATTCAATTTAGTGTAAAAAAAAAAAAAGGATGGGATATTCTAACCAAACTCAACTTCAATGCATTATCAAAATAATCGACAGGTGACTGAAGGAGAGGTACGAAGTTGATCACTCAGTCACATCAACAATACGCAATCGCACACACGCGTCACAACAAAAGCATGCGCTCGGGAGTTAGAATCAGATAGGAGAGCCTATAAAAGTCAAATAAAATCAATCAAAAAAAGCAAATCCACATAGATATCCGTAAAAAAATAACAACCACGGCTATATTCACTCGAATACACACACCAAAATTGAGGAATGCATAAATTCAAAGCTCAAATGACAGGGCTGAAACAAACGCAACGTCTACGAAATCACTGCACTCGCACTCTGCACTGCATGCAAATACGTACACCACACAGGCAGTCACACGCCATACGTATACTACACGAACAACCGCTGTGCGAATGATTCACTGAAGTCAACATAACTCACCAGATTCTCACCAAAATTAATTACAATCACGAATTACGCGTCCACAAGAATAAAATATATCACAAAACCTTTCCAAACAAAGGGAAAATATACAGGAAGAAGCGAACAGAAAAATATAAAGAGATAAAATAGATGGGAAATTGGCGAGCTGAGATAGCCGGATTCTAAGTAGGAAAACAGTTACAAGTTACGTGTTGCTATCGATAGCCGCTATATCGATATTACCCAAGCGCGCGAATGCCCTTGTTACTAGGCATTATTGGCGCGAGACAAGCATATATAAATATTCATCGCAGGCTCGTACGGTTTTGAGATGAAATGTCCAATAAAGGGTCTTCTAAAATTCATAACTCTAAAATGGGTTGGTCCTGAGACAAAGTAACGAGTGCTCTGATTGGCTAAAATTTTTCTGCATCGGCAGGCGAAGTTTGGGGTCACCAAACTTTCTAGTTTTCTTGTAAACACGGCAAACCACAAAACGTGGACCCTCTGTCGCGAATGGGTTACTCAAATCAAAATGAATTGAATTTTTTTGTAATAAAATCCACTTTTGCATTATCATCAATGCAATGTGATGTATTAAAATTTCTTCAGAGATTTCTCGGTATGAAACTGGGGAGGGGTGGGGTAGGTAATGTTGTGGTCCAGATAATTACCTCTCAATGTGTTCTTTATTTTCTGTTGTCAGGTTTATCAGGTTTTTTCTCATTAAGATTCTGTGAGGTGGGCCTAAAAAATGTCTAAGAATGAAGGCGGGCCTAAAAAATTTCTAAGAAGTGGGCCTCGAGGTAAAATAGGTTGAGAAGCACTGCTCTACTGCATATACTTTTACACTCACAGTTCTATAATGATATGTCTTCTAGGACTATTCTTCACAGCTAACCCTTAGTTTCATATACAATAAGGTTTTCTTTCATATCATTCTCCTTCACAGCAAAAAAGTGGTTCCACTGTCCCATCCATCTTGAATCGCATCTCAACAACTGCTAGCCCACCCACTTACAACAAGACCAATAAGTTCACTCTGGGTTTCCAGGAGTTGACTGATGCCTATGGAGTAGCAACCTACAGGGAAGTTAATCCTGGTAGGTTGACCATATTGGTTTCCTCTTATTTTACATTAAGATAACTTGGGATTATAGTAAATTCCATGGCAATATATATATATATATATATATATATATATATGGCTAGAGTGCCCAAGTCTGAGCAGTGCCCTTGTCTGCGCACATGCGTAACTGCACGATTCTAATCAAACAAAAAATACAAGGAACACAAACTTTTCATCTTTATTATAGCAATAGATATTTATTAAAGAAATGAATCAAAATATTGAAAAAAGGTCTTAATTAAGACATTTTATGCACAAGCCTCAAAATGATGCCTTTCAAATCCAAACTCCCAAACTGCGTTTAAAATGAATGAGTGCGCAGACATGGGCATCATTGTCTTTTCCGTGTCAAAATGACAAGGCTGTCGTTTCTTGTGAAAATGGCATAATTCTTGCTCTAGTTTTGATGAGATTTTTTGCAACTTACTCTTTAGAATATCAGAAAAAATATGAAATTCAGCATTGGAGGAATATTAAACAAATACTTGTTAAATTTTTGGTCAAATCTTAGGTGCACAGACATAGGGCTCCCTATCACATATATATTTTTTTACTGGAAAACCTCTGTGTAAGCATGTATCAGAATACATAAATACTGGCTATGTATGAAGTATCTTATTATTATATCCATTCAGCAGTTGATATATCATTTTAGATATGCCAAAGCTGGAAAATGGCTCCCAGCTAAGTTTGGTTGAATCGGTGAAACAATCTTTTTTTTCTTTTTAATATGATTTTAGCCCCCTTTGCCATCATCACCTTCCCATTTCTGTTTGGTGTGATGTTTGGTGATGCGGGCCATGGACTTCTCTTGGCTCTCTTTGGACTTTGGCTTATTGTGAGAGAAAGCAAACTCAAATACAGCATGGGCAACGATGACGTAAGTAGATCATCATATTGAAATTTTTTCAATTCTTTTAACTTTTTACAGCGCTGCATGTTTATGCCTATGTATTTAAAAATGTCTCTTATATAAAAGCAGGGCACCTTTTTATCTTTTGATCATGGGAGCTCATTTGGGATTTTCCATTAAAATTCTTGTTTTTTAATTTTGTGATATTCCTTTTGTCAGCATTAGATTTGAAATTTCCTCAGTGCTTATTTCAGCAGCTGAACCCTCTCTTCAGTTCCTTTTCTTTCATTTGCTTGATAGAGCAAGTCTCTTGACCAATTGGAATTGGAATTTGAATTGATATTTATCATCGTCTCTTCATTTTTGTCAAGTCACCGTAGAACTGAGTAGAACTGAAAGAGCCATGATAGAGAAATTGTGTGGGGTGAAATTGTGCGTTAGAGAGAATACAAGTGAGTACATGAAAAGTTTCGATCTGGAAGCAATTGTGGTGGGAGTGGTCAAGGGAAGTGTGTTGAGATGGACAGGTCATGCATTGAGAAGGAAAGATAATGTGACTGAAAAGAACATGAAATCTACTATAATCCCAAGTTATCTTAATGCAAAAAAAGAGGAAACCAACATGTTCTTTTGAAGTGGATGGCATATTAAAGGGAAAGGGGAAGACCAAGGACTATATGGAAAGAAATGGTATGGATGAAAAGCAGGAGGGTTGGGCTGAAAGAGGAGGATGCTGAAGACAAGAGCAAGTGAAGGGAGGGAGTGTCGTCTTGGCACGAAAGTCAGTGACCTTTTGTTAAGGGTGAAGAGGCTGACTGTAAAACGATTCACTGACAAATTTTGTATGTGCTTCATATTTCAGCCATTTAATCAAGAGTGGTAGTTTCTGTCAATATTTACAATCATCAGAGGTAATCTTACTTTAAAGAGAATATTTTTATTTATATTGTACTATATGCCTTACATCTCATAATTTCTTATAATTTCTAATAGATGTTTGGACCTATCTACAGCGGTCGCTATATGATCTTCCTCATGGGTCTGTTCTCCATGTATGGTGGATTGATATACAATGATTGCTTCTCAAAATCCCTCAACATATTTGGGTCTTCTTGGACTGTCAATGGCACAAAATGCTTAGAGTAAGTTGAGCTCCAGTTCATGGAAGTAGAGGTTGAAGCTTAATTCTTTGTAAGCAGTTATTTTTGTGAGGGTTTATTTTCATGAATTTCACAAATTGTAGGGTCGACTGGTCATGAATTTACTACAGGCGTAAATGAGTTAGTAAAGTATTGTATTGTAAGAAACCTCAGAAAGTTACAAAAACATCTGTGGCCCTATCGTCTTAAAATAATGGACTATGCAGTAAGCTCTATGCAGCTTTCTTTATGTTGATGTGCTTATAGCTTCATTACTCTCCCTCATGGTAAAATATTACGGAGGGTCAGTGGTATTGTATTGAAACAATTTGTCATGAAGGGAGAACAGAAAAGATTAAGGAGACTGCCTAAATCAGTCAGACTGCAGGTCGTGTGCAAATGAGCAAAAAAGGCTGATTTTATTAAATTCCAGTGCCTGGAATGCCACACTCTCCTTGCAACCAGTGGACTATTTTGCATGGTCATACTTAAACTTAAATAAGTCAAGAAGTGTTATGCTATGCTCGTCAAATTTTCTAGAAAGATATATGGAAAGTTTATCAACACAGACATACCATGTTCAAGTTATAATTAAAAGAATAAGTAGTTGAAAATAAGTGATGAAATAGTGAAACAAAACACTTTTCTTTATAAGATTTCAAGTCGATAAACGACACATAAAAAGTATATGAGCCCCTTTTAAAACACATATGTATGGAAGCGTTGAAGTTTCATCTTTTATACTATTCAAAACATTTATGACAGGGTCAGGATCCAGCAATATTCAACCCAAGTTCATAATATATCCTTGAAATGGTCCAGACCATAGAATCCTAGCACTGTGATTGACTGGCAAGGCCACCCTACAAGATTAGGGCATGATATTTAAAACCGAGTTGGCTCAGTCGGTAAAGCGTCTGCCTGTTGAACCAAAGATCGTGGGTTTGAGTCCACCCTGGGTGGATGACTGAAGCCTGCGTTGTGTGTTAATGTGCCCCTCCCCTGTTTCATAGACGCAGGCTATGTTACAGTGGAAAACACTCCATCCCTCTGATAGGATGTTAAATGGAGTCCCTGTGTAGAGGAGAGTCACCACCTATTCGTATAAGAGTAGGGGGAAACCCTGGTGTAGTGGTCCACCTGCACAATTAGTTATATCGGGAGGAGAGGCCCGCGGGCCACAGTATTAAGTTCGCTTGTGCCTCCCAGGCACAAGTGACGCCAAACAAATAATAATAATGATAATAATACTAATAATTATAAATAATAACCACATGCCACCTGTTAGGTGAACTATTGACCTCTTAAGAAAGCATTTTCCTGACTGTGACAAACTTGTAATCTATTTTGGGGAAAGGACTTGTGAAGTAATCAATCTAAGTGCTGGATTCACCTGTTTGAAAGACACAATGTGTACTTTGGTTACATTTTACTGGATCCTGACCCTGTCATAAAGTGTACATTCATATTATTTCACTATTTGTAAAGTATAGATATTGCCTTTCACACTCGTGTCAAATTCAACCTAGCTCATGATAAAACTATGTGAGTTTTTTTTTCAGGTTTACTTTTCATTTCATTTCCATATTTTTGTCGTAAAATGAGATTCCTCCTCCTTTATTTGATATGTAAGTTATGACGATCAGTAAATACTGGTATTAACCAGCCCATTCAATCATTTGGAAATTAGATGTTCCTGAGGGTTTCTGCTCATTATGTATTCAGAGACTAACCCAGTCAAGCAAATCTGGAAATAAAATAGAGCATTATTCAGAGACCTGCGGTTTTACTAGAATAACCCTATTAAACCGATAACGCAATTGTCGCGATGTGTAGTGGTAGGAATTTCCCTTGGTCATCTAGGATATTAGAGGGAAATAGAGTAAAATACTATAATACCGGTTTTGTTTATTCATTGTTTTTTTTCTGTTTTTTAATTTTTCATACAAATCAAATATACAATCATTATAGATTATACGAGTCAATTAACAGACATAGAAACATAACGGTACATGAAATACATGTGTAGTAGATACATCAATGATAACTGACATGATCAAAAAATTTACAAGTTATCAATAGAAATTGGTAAACAACAATAAAAAAAAAAGAGGGGGGGGGGGAAAAGACAGGAAAATCATGATTAATTTGAACTAAAGCATATTATAAATTTACTGCATATTGTTGGAAAAGATGTGTTTTCAACCTGCTTTTGAAAATGTTTAAACTTGAGGAGTTAAGTAAGTTCCAGTATTTAGGACCATAAATAATGGCGAATAAATTAATGTGAATCTGAATCTGATATTGTGGTATTTTCGCTTATACCCCTTATACCTGGTCTTGTTAGCATCAATAATAATACAGTATTTAGTACCATCAACGAAAACTGCACTGCATTGTGGGGCCAACAAATGATAAATACTCTTAAATAAAGGAAAGGATATACAATGAAAACAAATAAATGGCGGAGACCCTGACTGTGTTGGAAATAAATTACTTTGTCCAGCTGTTACATTACCATAACACTGTTTAATTACTGTGATCTAATAACTACGGTACTACTAAAGAGGCAACTCCAGCCGAATATGACTCATAATAATTTTTTTTAAATGTTTCCAAATTTTACATAAACTCAAGAAAGCTATTCTGACTACTAAAAGTGAGGAATGCTGCATGTAGAAAAAAATACCAGATCAGCCGCTGTTTGACTGGAATTAGTGCATTGCATGAGGTGGTACCTGTACAAATCTGCCGCTGTTAGTACATGTCCATAAAATATTTGTAACATTAGCACATATTTTATGGAAAACCTGGCTAATATGAGCAGGGCTAATTGAGTGTGTCAGTGAGTCAGAGTAATTGAGTGTGTGAGAGCCTGTGTGAAACTTAGTAAGTGCATGGTTTAGTATCATGTAATTACTCTTCTGAGCTGACATTTATAAAATATTGGTAGTTCAGTAACTATGCATATCATAGTGGTATCAGGACGTAATAATCAAATGAACAAAGAACACAAACTTGTTAATAGAAGTCATTTGAAGATTGAGAATTTTTATTGAGAATTTCTCTCTGTCATCCAGACTCGTTTAAAAGTTGTTACCATTTCACCAAGTCTGTGTGATTTACTACTTCCTTGTTATTCTCTTGACAGAGACTTTTATGAGCACAAAATGAAGCAAGCCATGTTAGATCCAAAGTACTGTTACAGCGGTAATCCATATCCATTTGGTCTAGACCCCGTAAGTACATCTCTCTGAAATAATTTACATAAAACAATTTTCTTTAGTTCTGTTTTTGTCATATACTTGAGATTGTTTCATGCTATTTTCTGAAGCATTTTCCAACGAACATTGACTTGATTATGTTTACAGTGAATATTTTCAGCTTGAAAGGTACCACACTTCAACTTTTCTCAGGAAGTAAAAATGCAAATGGTTAGGTTTGGATATACTATTACCTACATTATACCATCCATTCCTAGATGCTACTTAAGTGATTGGTTAAATGCAGACATATGATTCACTAATTAAGACGATCTTTTTTTTCATTGAATTAAATTCCTTTACTATCCAATATTGAATTTTGAACATTTATCCTGACATTATGAAGTGAAGGCTTTTTGTCCCTTATCTAGGTACATGTAAATTTGCCATCTTGAAGAAAATAGTTCAGTAGATTTCTTTGCAATGTATGCAGTGGATGCAGTTTGTTTGAGATGCTGTCATGCAGTAGGAGGATAACCATGCAAGAATGTTTTATGAAATCTTTTGCCTCCAGGTTTCGGTTTGTTGTTAGATGATTATCTAATAATATAAAGAAAAGAAGAAGAGGATATGTGAAAAATAGTTTAACAATCATACCTGAACTCTTTTTTTTTTTCCCACATAGGTATGGCAGATAGCTCCACTAAACAAACTGAATTTCATCAACTCTCTGAAGATGCGACTTTCAGTCATCTTGGGTATTATGCAGATGACCTTTGGTGTTCTGCTGAGCTCTGTGAATCATGTGTATGTATCTATAACAAGAAAACATGGCTGAACTGAATATGAACCCATATCCTATTGACATTGAACCAGAAATAACTTGTGCTGGTTCTTTGTGAAATGCCTTCTATGCCAGAGTCAAATCAAATTAAATGAGTTGAAGTTGTCTGGTAATTAAGTGATCTATCGATATGACAGACTACATCTTAATTTTGTCAGAATTTGCTTTATTGGACATCAAAACTTCTGCACAGAATTTTGAGATTAAGTAATTGTGCAAATTTATGCACACCATTGCAAAGCTCTACACTTCCGGCAGGGATGTATATTACGTACCGTGTAATTTACTCATTCACTTGTTCCAGATTTATATGTTAAGTCTATGAGGATGTGCCATAGTGTAGTGGTATGTCACTGTGCCTGCTATTTATAAGTTCAATACTGGGTAGAGTCACAATTTTTTCTTCACTCTTTTGCAACTGTTTTCCTTTATATTTTTCATCTTCCTGACATTTAATTCATATTTTAGCTTCAAAATTTGGAAATTTCTTATCGTTTGTAGAGCGCAGTAGAGTATATGCATATAGTAGCTGCGCTATATAAATGGACCATATTATTATTATTATTATTATCGTTTGTCATATGCACTTGTATACTCGTACATAAGCTCAAATTTCCTGTTATGATTATGTATTAACATGTACAAGGGTAAATTTGGAGGTGAAGAGGTCCTATAAAGTGGTAGCATGATGATTCAAATCCAATGAGATGTGCAAACCCGTTTAGAAATATCGGCATCAACATGTCAAAACGTCATTCCTATACCATTACAAGAGAGACCACCTATTTTGTCTCCAGTGATGAATTAATATTCTAATTGATAGCTTGCTATGAGGAGTTACATTAAAACTGTGATTGGTGTGATTCCATAAGCAATTTTTTTTTTTTTTTTTTTTTTTTTTTTGGGGGGGAGGGGGTTCTCTTGTGTTTACATATTCATAAAATGTCTACCTAGGGGTCATATGGGGTGTTGCAAGAAAGTTGCAATCGATTGCAAGTTGCAACTGATTGTCACTGGACAATCAAAATCATTGTTGCATGCATGTCTTCTTAAAAGGGCAGACCCTGAGCCAATCAGAATGGTTGTTTCAAAATGATCAATTATTTGCAATTGATTTCAACCTTCTTGCAACACCTCATTAGACTTGTTTGTATCATTAAATTTTCTTTCATGTCAAATGGAACGTATATTTTTATTGATACATTTAAATGCATATAAAATTGTATGACATTCTTTAACATTTTATGCTGTGTTATTTTTGTCTCGCCCACCGGAGGTGAAGGCGAGACTAAGGGATCCAAATGGCGTCTGTCCGTCCTTCGTCTGTCCGTCGTCCGTCCGTCGTCCGTCCGTCGTCCGTCCGTCACAAATGTTAAAGTTTACCTGCAAGAATCTCTTATAACTTGGCAACTGTTGGTCCAATGGCAACTAACCTTTTCAACTAAACTTGTGTCATAGATGCACTTGGGGGACCTTCACGTTATAGTGGCATCGGATGTCACATGGAAAGGTCAAAGGTCATTTTATTTCAAACGTTAAAGTTTCCCTGCAAGACTCTCTTATGACACATAACTTGACAACTGTTGGTCCAATGGCAACCAATCTTGGGTGATAGATGCACTAGGGGTAACATTATGTTGTGGTGCAGTTGGAGGTGACATGGTAAGGTCAAAGGTCATTTGAGGTCAAATGTTAGAGTTTACTTGCAAGACTCTCTTATGACAAATAATTTTGCAACCGTTGCTCCCTTTTCAACTAAACTTGTGTCATAGATGCACTTGGGGGACGTTATAGTGGCATCGGATGTCACATGGTAAGGTCAGAGGTCATTTTATTTCAAACGTTAAAGTTTACCTGCAAGACTCTCTTATGACACATAACTTGACAACTGTTGGTCCAATGGCAACCAAACTTGGGTGGTAAATACACTAGGGGTAACATGTTGTGGTGCTGTCGGAGGTCACATGGTGAGGTCAAAGGTCATTTGAGGTCAAATGTTAAAGTTTACCTGCAAGACTCTTATGACAAAAAACTTTGCAATTGTTGCTCCCTTTCCAACTAAACTTGGGTCATAGGTGTACTTGGGGGACCTTCATGTTAAAGTGGTATCGGAGGTCACATGGTAAGGTCAAAGGTCATTTGATTTCAAACGTTTAAGTTTACCTGCAAGACTCTTATGACATAACTTGGCACATGTTGCTGCAATAGCAACCAAATTTGGGTGATAGATGCACTAGGGGTACATTCATGCTATTGTGCCATCAGGTCACATGGTAAGGTTAAAGGTCATTTTAGGTCAAACATTAAAGTTTACCTGCAAGACTTTCTTGTGACATCAAACATGGTTAGGGATGTACTTGGGGAAACTTTCGTGTTATTTAGTCACGGGTGGGCAAGATACAATCTTGCTATTGGCTTGTTCATTATAGGGTCATCTTGATGAATTGCTGCTGATAAGCAAAGTGAACTGTATTTGATCTTTGCTTAATTATGCCTCTTGTTTGCTTTCATGCAGTATCAATGGTCAATGTCATCGTATCTTTCTGGAGTTCATCCCCCAGATCATCTTTATGGTGGCCATCTTTGGTTATCTGGTCTTCCTCATCTTCTACAAATGGCTGGCTTTTGGACCCCAGAACTCAGAGATAGCCCCTAGTCTCATCAATGTTCTTATATACATGTTCCAGCTCCAAGTCCCCGATCCACCCATGTACAATAACCAAGTAAGACAACCTTTACTAGGGGCATTCACACACAAGGAAAAATTGAGATTAAAAAATCAGTATTCTTATCGTGATCAGAATATTGATTATTTGTGTGTGTGTGTGGACAGAAAAATCTCACTAATAAATGCGATCCAACTTGCAGTAAGTAGTGCGATTTTTCAGAAGGGTCCAATAATAAACGCTCATGTGTGGCAAAGGGCGCTAAATTCACGCACGCGTGTTTATTATTGGACCTTTCTTAGTGTATGCGCTATTAAATCAAGCGCACTTATACCATAAAATTTGCCTAAACCATGGTCTAAATTTAAACCACCTTTGTAAATTCCGGCCTAAGTGTTTAAGTATGCATGTTAGGTGTTCAGTATTTCTCTGTGTAAAAACTGTGAGAAGATGATTAGTGAGGTACATTGTCTGTCCAGTGAATAAAAATATGATAGCATACTGCCAATAGCGACCAGGCTGTGAGAACGCCATACATAACTCTAGGTATTCCCGTTGGCACTAAGGGCAGTCCTGTTATGTCAGAGGTAGAGAATCGCTGACAGATTAGTCATCATTTCCTTTGATTTCATTGTTTATCAATTTATCTGTGCACTCGTGCTTGACAGGAGCAACACTCCCGGGGGGGGGGGGGGGGGGGGGCACTCGACCCCAAAAGTGACGGGGATGTGCTGCAGGCGAGACAAAAAACGGGGGCTTCGGAACGGGCTTTGGAATGACAAATGTCCGTGAAAACGGGGGTGGAACGCTTTGCCTGCGTGTGAGTGCGTATGTATCCCTATGGAACGGGCATGCGTGCATGCAGCTAGCCCGGCTTCACAGGCGCCAGGTGCGCTCTCGCGCAGAGGCGATGGTCGGACAGCGCGCGCTGTCTGGCCTAGTGCCTATGTATGAAACCGTGCGGGCCGCTTTTCACCAAAAATAAGCTCATTAAACGGAGCAATGCGGCCGGAACGGCGAAACGAAAAACATGCTGCTTTGGAACGGATTTCTTTCTTCTTTTTTCTCGATAAGAAGAAACTGCTATGCTTTGGAACGGAAATCGACGTCTGAAAAAGGGGGTCGTCAAAGCGGCTCGTCCCCGTACCACCAATATATGTGAGTGCCCCCCCCCCCCCCCCCCGGGGCAACAAAGGTGGTTTAAATTTAGACCATGGGTTAGGCATATTTTATAGTATAAGCGTGCTTGATTTAGTATGTAAGAAAGGTCCAATATGAAGGCGCGTGTATGGCAATAGGCACTAAATTTGCGTTAGTTGCATATGAATGCTATATGAATCTTGCATAAATTTATGTAACTGTGGCAACTAGTGCGAATTTAGCGCCCTTTGCCACACTTGCACTTTCATTATTGGACCTTTCTTTGTGTGCTAAATGAAGCGCACTTATACCAGGAAATTTGCCTAAATCATGGTCTAAATTTAAACCGCCTTAGTGAATTCCGGCCAAAATGCCCAACTGTTTTTACATTATTATTCTAAGTTCTTTTCAGACCTCCATCATCTGACATGCAAAAAAATTTTTAACATGAATTATTTCTCCAGGAATGAAGCAGACTCTTTCCGTTACCTTTTTAAATACGCATGATAGATCAAACAATGAAAAGGATCTTTCATTACTAGAAAAAAAGGGGGGAAAAAAGAAAAAGGCTCTCAAGTTATTATTCCTATGTACCCTGTTGCTCATCCGATTTCATATTATAAGAGTTTTACATGATTTATTATTCCAAACCCCTTCAGAAACTGGTTCAGATGATTCTGCTAGCCTTAGCTTTAGTGTGTGTACCCTGGATGTTACTGGGAAACCCCATCTATCAGTACATCAGACACAGACGTAGAGCAGTACTCAGAAGCAACGTAAGTTCATGCATGTTTTGTGTAATACTTATTACATAAGTACCTAGTGACTGGGTGATTAATTCAGTGGCAGTATATAATAATCAATCAAAAATGTGATAGGGTGACTTAAGAGAAGCAGCTTGTCTAGAGTTTAAAATCATGTTCTTTAATATGGTTACTACAAGTTCTGTTATGATTTTAAGTTATCTGAGAATACAGTGATTTGTTCATATATAAGTATTTTTTATGCCTCCACCCACCGTAGGTGGTTGCCGGAGGCATTATGTTTTCGGGTCGTCCGTCCATCCGTCCGTCCGTCCGTCTGTCCCGTTTTCGTTCTCGCGATAACTTAAGAACCGTTTGATGGATCAACTTCAAACTTGGCTCGTGTATGCATATGGGAGGGACAATGATCTGATTAGATTTTGGAGTCTCAAGGTCAAAGGTCAAGGTCATAGAGGTAATAAAACACATAAAAATGGCTCGTTCTCACGATAACTTAAGAACCATTTGACAGATCAACCTCAAACTTGGCATAGGTATGCATATGGGAAGGACAATGATCTGATTAGATTTTGGGGGTCTCAAGGTCAAAGGTCAAGGTCATAGAGGTAATAAAACACATAAAAATGGCTCGTTCTCGCGATAACTTAAGAACCATTTGACCTATCAACCTCAAACTTGGCACAGGTGTGCATATGGGAGGGACAATGATCTGAGTAGATTTTGGGGTCACAAGGTCAAAGGTCAAGGTCATAGAGCTAATAAAACACATAAAAATGGCTCGTTCTCGCGATAACTTAAGAACCATTTGACCTATCAACCTCAAACTTGGCACAGTTATGCATATGGGAGGGACAATGATCTGATTAGATTTTGGGGTCTCAAGGTCAAAGGTCAAAGGTCATAGAGGTCATTATGTACATAGAAATGGTTCGTTCTTGTGATAACTCAGTAACCATTTGACGGTTCAACAAACTTGGCTCATGTATGCATGTGGAAACGGCAATGCTCTCATTAGATTTGGGGGTCACAAGGTCAAAGGTCAAGGTCAAAGATGTCATTGTATAAATGAAAATAAATCAACATGAAGTGCCATTTATTTCTGATTTGGTAATGGCGGAGGCATAAAGTTCGACCACGCGTGGTCGAAGATTCATCTAGTTCTTAAAGCTATTGATGATTGTCATGTATTTTATGTTATTGTCAATTTCCAACAGGTCATTGTGTTTCCAGATATTATGCTGGATTTTGGATGTTATCAGAATTGCAAAGAAATATGGATAATGATCAAAATATATGAGGCTGTAATATGCCTTTTTCTTAGCAGTGAATCATTCCAATAAATTGATAATAATGCACCTAACCATGTAACTTATTGTCATTGATGTAAATCTTGGAAGGGGTAGGGGAAGAGGGGATAATAGCAATAATTTTTCCTTTCTCTGTGAAAGGTACATTTCTGATTGCTTTTCTACTAGGGCTACATGTCATTACCAACAAGAGAATAGGGGTTAGGGAGGAGGGTTTTTATGTTTCTTTCTAGTGAATGTATATTTCTGAATGTTTCCTTTGATACTAATGCTACATGCCATAACCAACAAGTGTTTAGGGCTGAAAGCAGAGGGATTGCAGTAATGATGTTTCTTTGTCTATGAAATGTACATTTCTGATTGCTTTCTTGCCAGGGCTACATGTCATTACCAAGTAGTGGGTAGGGGTATAGGAGGAGGGATATTGGTAATGATGTTTCTTTCTATAGTGTGTACATTTCTGATTGCCTTCTCAAATGCCAACAAGTGACTAGTGGCAAGGGAGGAGGGATAATAGTAATAATTGTTTCTTTCTTTGTGAAATGTAAATTTCTGCATGCTTTCATATTAGGGCTACATGCCATTACCAACTAATGAATCAGTGAATACTGATGATAAGGATGCTCAAGTCTTACATCCTGTGCTCTCTGAAGACGATGGACAACCTTCTACATCCACTCTCTCTCAATCTTTCAATGACGATGTATTTGAAGCTTCGCTCCAGGAAGAGGAAAAGGTGATTATTAAGATACAGAAGTATATGTGTGTGTAATCTGTTATTACCACAAGCAGAAATACTTCATCAAAATCAATTGCAGTTTGGTATTGTGGTTACTTGGAGTTAACTGAACTGAAAATAATCCAGGGTGAGCTACTTGTTGATCTTTGTAGAAAAGGTGGTGACAGCAAGGATTTGTACATAGTAGAGACATTGAGAGTGAGGGAGAGAGAGCAATGGGAAAAAAAAAAGACACAGACGGACAGACGGACGGACAGACAGACGGACAGACCAGGCCCCTAAAGCTCCACCATTTTGTCCGGATCCATTAGAAGGCCTACCTAAGCATCTCTGCATATTCATGATGAAAAATGAATAATTCATTTTGTAAGATGCTTCCAACGGGTAGGGTGCGTTTGTAAACAGTAAAAATCATTATGCCCATCAGCTTAGCGTATGCGCAATAAGTGCCCAATAAATCCGCAATAAATCAAAGTATCACAATAGATATGAATAATGCAACAGTATTATCAATATCATGATGATAAATGATCTGAAAGAGGTGGGGCCTAATGCTATTCGCGTAATTATTTCTGTGCATGCTGCCTTTCGTCTAATAAATTGATTGATATGTCTTTGGGACAGACTGATAAAGAGAATAAGGAGACTGAAAGTGCAGGGAGGCATATGGAGAGGAAGAGATAGAGAGAGAGAGAGACAGATGGAGCACTGGCAAAGTTAGGAAGATGAATCAATCAGAATGATAGAAATACATACTTTGCCTTGAAAGTTTCTGGTTAAAATTATGAGCAAGCAGTGACTCAGAAATAGTACTGTTGGAGGCACTGAGGCCCACAGGTTTAACCAGAAACTGAAGTTATGGAAGAGTATATGTGTTTTAGATTTTGGATCAAAAATTTAAACAAAAGAAGTAAGTAATACAATAGCTTACCTGTTATTTTCTTTATGGTCTTGTGCTCGTATTTTAATATCCAAACTAAATCAAATTCAAGTTTTAACTGGAACAGAAATGTAAAACTAGTCTCAACATATTCACACTATTCACACCCTTATGTTTGTGTGTATGTTATTAATTGTGTAAAACCACTGAATTGAAATTGAATTGAAAACATAACGATTTTTAGCTCAAAATGAATCAAATTCAACCTCAGACATTTATCGAAACAGAAGATTCATGTACAAGAAAAACTTTGATTTGATCAATATTGGTCAAAGTAAGAAATGATAATGATTCAAAACAAGACAACAGGCACAATATTTTGTTGTTTTCTGGTATATGGCCAAAATGATCAGAAATTTGAAAATGTAGTAGCCATGACACGGCGGGAGTTGCCCCTGATAGGCATTCGAGCTCTCATGTGCTCATTGACTACTAGTATTTTGGAGTAAGTGATTATTTCATCCCAAGCACGGTTGTGACGTCATTTTCCAAATACATGTAGTATACCATGTAGTCAGGTAAAGTGCCACGCATGCCAACATTCTCAAATAGTTGAAAATACAAATTATCACTTGAAGCTTTTTTTAGCCAATCACTAGAGGATTAATTTTTGATCCAAAATATAATATTTCCTATTGATGCATCCTGATATTTTTCTTCTAGTTTGACATGGGTGAGATCTTTACTTTGCAAGCCATCCATACCATCGAGTACTGTCTTGGTTGTGTATCTAATACAGCATCTTATCTCCGTCTCTGGGCTCTCAGTCTGGCACATGCAGGTATATATACCATATCTCAAAAAGATCTTGATAGTAACATTTCATGAAAGGAGATATTGTATTTGAGTAGACCTTAGAAAGATTTATTTGTGCAAATTGAAATTGCTTTAGTAAATACTTCAGGCCTATTGCAAGTTGAATCATATTGCAGAAATGGAACAAAAATAATACAGCAATCTCCTTTTATTGCATTAGACTAGCCTCACCAGATAATCTCTCTCCTTGGCTAGAGATATTGCTACCGGTAAAGTCTTTCATTTTACATTTATTGATAACCCCTGTAAATATCCATTCTGGGTTGAAAAGCTAATTATGTTCTTTAATGTGTCATGTGAATTTGCTCTGGTATTCAAGAGAATTTTCTTTCAAGTGATGGCACAAGGATTTTAAAAGAGATGGCTTTTTGTATGAAATTCAGTTATTTCAAAAGAGTGTTATATATCAGTATTGACAAATCTTGAAAGCATAGTGCAGGTGTATGTGAAAGAAGTAATTTCTCTGACCTGGGCAAGGCACTTTGGCCACAGCCATTTGTTGTCTCGCTTGCGTAGCGTAGCGAGACTATAGGCGTCACTATTTCTGTTATTTGTGTGGTCGTCGGCGTCGTCAACAATCATGCTGTAATCACTATTACTTTCTGTGGAATTGAACTATAATCACCAAATTTATACCACAGGTACATCTCTTAAAGGGGCAGATCATGATCAAAAATTAGTGGAATCTGACCAAGGTCAAAGGTCAAAAGGTCAATGAACTTTCTGCAACAAGCACTGTAATCACAATAACTTTCTATGGATTTGAGCTATAATCACCAAATTCATACCACAGGTACATCTCTTAAAGGTGCTGGTCAAGATCGAAAATGAGTTGAAGCTGACCAAGGTCATAGGTCAAAAGGTCAATGAACTTTTTGCAAGCGCCCCTCATGTGCTCCAACCACAATTTTCACTAAATCAGAATGCTGCCATGACAATTTGCGTAATGCATGCGAGACCGCCAGGGGCGTTTCACTTGTTTCCCTCGTGTGTCAAGATTGCTGTATTTTTTTTCTCAGTTTCTCAGGTAATTCAAACTGGAGTCCAGTTTTGATGTTTTGACCTTGAGGTGTAGTTTTGAAGCCAACTCAGATTTCAGTTGTACTTTTTCTAAAAAATACAAGATGGTTTTAGACTCAATGGCAAAATAATATTCCTAGCTTCGATTTTGTTTTATGATATTGGTACATAATTTACAATGACATGAAGTCTTTTCTGGACTGTCATAGGTATAACTGCCCAATTTTTGCAGACTTACTGTCAGATTTATTTAGATGATATGACTGATATGACTAGTGTATTTTTTTGATATTTAGTTTAAATTTTGTAAGACTTTGAGAAAAATCTTAAAAGTACATTTAAACTGAAAAACATGAATATTTGTGTGTTCATGTTTACAGAGCTTTCAGAAGTACTGTGGAAAATGGTGATGAAGAATGGATGGTTCCTTGATGCCCTGTTTACCCATAAGACTGGGGTTTGGGCGTATGTATCAGCCATTGCTGGAGGATTTAATCTCTTCTTTGTGTTTGCTGCTTGGGCTGCTATGACTGTAGCTATCCTCCTCATGATGGAGGGATTATCAGCATTCCTGCACACATTGCGATTACACTGGTGAGTGCAGACTTAAGGTGCAATCACACATCGCCAATTTAGATGGCGGTTCATGGCGGTTCTGCAATCCGCCATGAGCCGCCAAAGACCGTGTTAACACTGTACACAAACCATAGTCATTCGTCACTCATCCACCATGAACCCTGATGTTCACGTCGTGTTGAAAACGTATTCAAATGCTCTTAAAGGTTTTCCGCGGTGAACCATGTCGAAGCGATGGCGGAAAACCTTTAAGAGCATTTTGAATACGTTTTCAACACGACGTGAACATCAGGGTTCATGGTGGATGAGTGACGGATGGATAGGGTTTGTGTACAGTGTTAACACGGTCTTTGGCGGCTCATGGCGGATTGCAGAACCGCCATGAACCGCCGTCTAAATTGGCGATGTGTGATTGCACCTTTAGTGTTTAGCTTGTACAGTAATGGTGCATCTTCAGATGTTATCTTACATTGTTTAGGTAGTCAAGTAGCACATTACTTGCCTACATGTATAAGAAGGTCATTCAAACCGTCAGAATTATGCTGAATTCTTGCTGAAGATACATTCACTACAGAGAAATGTATTCTCATGTAAGGAAGGAATTTTTTTCAAACTTATAGTTTTTAGGTGATCCACCAATCAGATGAAATGTAAGACAATTTTCTGAGTAATCTATGTTGTAGCTTGTGTTAAAGTTGAAAGTTCAAGTTCAAAGTTCAGAGTTCATTCCACATTTCCATAAAAACAATATATAAAATACTATTTGAAACAAAAAAAAAGATCCAAAAGAGCATAAAAATCATATAATTGAACAAACACAACCTCAAAAAGCGAAGATAAAAATTAAAGGAATTGATGTGAAAATAAAACAGCAGTACATGTATAAAATGTGGTATTATCAAAAGAAGTTAATCAAAAAATTAAAAGATTGACCATGATTCAATGGTGTATACTGCATTAAAGTAAAGAAAATGAAATACATGATAGAAAAACAAGACAAAAACATACAATAAGCCTATTATGTTTTAAGTAGATAGATATTTATGAAGAATTCAAAATTATTGAGAAGGTAGGTTTTCAGTTTATATTTAAAAGTATTCAGTCATTTGCACTGTCTGATTTCTGGCGGTAAATTATTCCATAGTATGGGTCCTTCATATTTAACTAACGTGTGTGAAAAAGAGGTATGACCATAGTAAACTTGAAAATCATATTTATTTCTTGTGTTATTTTGGTGAGCATGTAGATTAAAAGAGAATATAATACTGAAATTAGACTTATTCAAATGAACTGGTAGCATAGTGAAAAAGGCTTGTAATGTTTATTTGGTTCATTTCATGAAGTCAGTCCTTTTTTTTTCCAGTACCAAATCAGTATATGTGCTAAAGAAGTGTTTTTGACAGAGATATCAGTACCATGTTACAAGCCAGGGACATTATACTAAAATGAGAAGTACATGTACCTAGAGTGAAATTTCACTCAGGGGAGCATTTCATGAAGAGTTTTGTCAGTGATTTCACTGACAACTGTTATAAGCTACTGAAAATCCTCGCATCTGATTGGCCGAGAGCAAATTAGTCGGTGAAAATCACTGGCAATAACTCTTCATGAAACGCTCCCCAGATTTAATGTGGAAAGTGTTGGAGAGTACATTTGTTCCATTCCATTGTGGGAAGACTTTTCACTCTTAGAATGGATCTCTATGGAATAATATGCTTTGAAGGGATTTTCTTTGTTTTGATTTGTCACTTGCAGGATTGAATTTCAGAACAAGTTCTACCAGGGAGAAGGTTATGCATTTGTGCCTTTCAGTCTTGCAAACCTGGAAGCGGAGGAGTGAGAACAAAACTGGTCTTAGATTCCCTTCCCCTTTATTGGAAGATTGACAGCAATGAATAGATGCTCTGGTAAAGGTTAGCAACTTCGCTTCCATACCATCAGCAGTAATTTGAGTTTTACTAGGAAGAAACAGAAATTCTAGTTCTTCTTTTCTTTCTGTGTCACTTGGGAGCTCATCATTTGTACACAGTCTAAACATGTTGAATGTATATGTGCATTGAAATGAGTACAACTACAAAAGTGATTTCTTTTAATCTCTTCCAGGTGGTCCATTCCATCCATTTTGTGGTAAATATGTTCAAGTCTAAACTCCTGAAAATGTAGGCTCAGAAAATTGAAAATACTCGTGCCCCCTCCTGCAGTATTTGGATGGATTACATGCAATTTTCTACCTTTTTAGCCAGTACTCCATTGATATGTAACACTCTAAACTGGACTGAAATTTGCTCCAGGTTATGTGGAAAGTTAGGTTGTTTAAGTGACTGGGATTTTATTCATGCAGTCCCTGTTTTCTAATTGTAGAGGAAATGCCAAGTTACCTATGGTCCGTCTACTTAACTCTGAGTCATAGATCCATTTAGAACAAGCGTTACTCTCTAGAAAATTAGAAGTGATCAGTTCCCCAAGCATCCTCATTTTTATTCTCAGATTTGATCATTTTTAAACATTTTGATTATACATTAGTTGCACTCTCTACAAATTTAGTTATTTGCAGCTTTTGCAAATAAAATTGTAGATTTGGATTAATTTTTTCCATCCAAAACATGAGAGACCTCAAGTTCAGTGACAAGTTACAAAACATTCCATTGAGATGTGTGTTGCAAGTGTGGTCGAGTAGAATCATTTGAATACCCTGGAAAACATTGTTGAAAATTTACTACAGATATCAATTTTGATAAGATATTTTGAAAATGGGGAAAAGGTTATGCCTGTGTCTAAACATGTGACATTATGATTTTTAATTGACATTATTATCATGCTCTTACACATGTACTACCTGTAATTATCCAAGGCAAACAGATTTGACCAGATTTTGTTGTTCACTGTAGTAATGGATGTGCCATGGTATTGAGATGTTGAAATAATATATATTTTAGACATGAAATAATTGACTTACGTATTTGTGTCAGCTTCCATTATGAGGAATTATTGCATAAAGTGTTCTATATGTATTTATATGGGGTTAAACCAATATTAGAATTTAAATGATAGACTTACCTATTGATATTAGATTCATTGAAAAATAAAGATGTATACATGATAGAGAATGGTAAACCATGAATCTTTTTTGATTAAAAAGTTAGTCTGTGTAATAATGTGAATATTAAGGAGAAAATGTATATACTTGTGTGAGAATTCAACTCAGAATCATAGCATAAAATGCATGATTAAGGCAATATGCTTTATTTTTTTTGAGTATGTACTTGCAAAGCAAAGCTAAATTTTTTGTTTGTCAGATTAGAAAAAAAAAACCCTGCAATTATTGGTATGACTATGTATTTTGATTTAGTATCATTGTTTTATTTTGTTATACATGTAAGCTTTCATACAGAGTGAGATTATGCTGGATATTTTAATTTTCTATGAATTTATTTTGTTATAACCATTGTAGTACTGCAAAAAATGGATATATTCCTTATTGAACAATTCTTTATTCTACAGCCATACTTAAAGGGGGTACCCAATGCTGAAACAATGTTAGTTCATTAAAAAGAGTATGATTTTATTAGCAGAAAATCATCTGCCTAAAGTTTTTTAAAAGGTTGTGTTGCCAAGGAAACCCCCAAATGTGGTAAGATTTTCAGGATATTTTTGACCCTTTAGCTGTGACCCAGTTTCAACTGGGTACCCACTTTGACGTCATTTTGACGTCAAAGTGGGTACCTTGTCGCGCACTTCTAGCAAAATTCGCGCAAGGTATAATACATATTGTACAGTCTAGCGCGCAGCACAACTGCAATGCGCGAAGCTGGGTACCCACTTTGACGTCATACCTCATACTCAAATTTTTTGGTCAGCTCTTAACTTTTTATGAGAAAATTAGCCAAAATGCATTGATTTCGATTGAAAATCATCATATTTTTAAGGTTATTCTTCTTATAATTCTATTCTCGATCATATATCAAAAAAATGTTTACCATTGTGTAATCACTTTAATGGTAATTGTACATTAGTGTACGGTTTTCTAATGACATAGTTTGTTAGAGTCCTCAGTAATTATTATGAAGATTGTCTCCATTTGGCTGACCTGTTATCCACTTTCGTAGTACATATATTTTCTTCAAGTCATAAATCATGTCATCTTTCACATTTTGTACTGAGATTTTTTATCATTGTTTTATATCAAATAGTGAATCCTTGGTGTTATCAACTTCTCTGAATTGTGATTCTTTGTTTGTATGTGAAGTTGAATTCAAAGGTGAGACATTTGAATGTGGAAAAAAAAGTTGTAAGCTCATAAAGCCTCAAGTTTGAAGAAGGAAAGATTAAAACAAACAAGAAACCCCTCATACCTCCAGGCAGAGAAGCAGAATAAAAATGGAAGAATATGTAGAAAGTTAGTGGCAGTAACCAACTGCCATGCATAGATATTAACCAGATACCCCATTAATTTTTTTTTGTATGGGATATAAAATTGATTGTAGTATACTTCCATTAAAGAGAACTGTTGTTGGGCTAGCGCCATGAGCATCCTTGGACGGTGTGTTCGCTCTATATAAGTTTTCACAATTAATTAATAATTATATATTCTATATATTTTTGTGTTCTGTAAAATGGCAGGTGAACATGTGCTTTTCAAAGTGCATGAAAATGTTCTGTGGAAGGGTATGAGAATTATAGAAAGCCGGGGGGGGGGGGGGGGGGGGGGGGGAGTTTCATAAAGATGTTTGTAAAGTTACAAATGACTTTACAAATGACTTGAACATGGCAAGCCACATGGGATTCTCAATCATAAATCGCATCAGCTAAAGGTGAAATACTAGTATACAGACATAGATTTACACAACTATTGGTCTTGCAAACTGCAACATCAACAGTACATGTACATTTCCTTTTTCCATTTTCAACCCTCTATTAAAGCGCATAGAGACACTGCGGTAGTGATATGCGCTATACAGGTATAAGCACTGTAGTATTATAATTATTATTATTGTTTACAAACATTTTTATTGCAAAGTATATTTTTGGCCACAATTTGGTGAGATTTTGGGAAATGCAGTGACATTTTGTTAAAGTGCCCAGAAAAAATTTGGGCATCCCATTTGGTACTTCATATTCAAGTCATGCTTGAAGTTGTGTAAATTTAAGAACAACTTTGTGAACACCCTCCAGAACTCATTTCTGCTGTACTGTACTGCACAATTGTGCTACAAGTAAACTTATAACACAATTTTTTTCAATGATTGTTTTCAGCTGTTCATGTGAAAGCAAAGATGAGACATACATTTCCCGTTGGTAGATATATAAGATGTCTTTTGATACAATTGTCTAATTTTTACTTAAGATATACGTAAGTCATGTGCCTTTTTATTTGAGTACTTGATAGCAATAAATTACTGTGAATATATATTACTGTTATTCCAATGCCTTAAATGCATCTCATTGATTTTTCACATTGCCATGGCTTCCATTTGCTCACCCTTCACATTTATTAGTATCAGATTTGGAAATGAAGATAGAGACAAAGAGTAGAGAAAGTAGGTATGAGTGAGAAGTGAACTTCCCTGTAACAAAACAGAGAAAAAAGGAAGAAAATTAATGAAATAAAGAGGGATGGATGGAAGGGGTCAAACATGCAAAATTCAAATGAAAATATCAAGCACAGCTTGGTTCGAAGGCTTGACCTGCTATTAACACATTAGTCAATTGCCAATACTGGTGAAAGGTTTGCTTATCGAGGGTTTAGTGCAACAAGGGGCTATCTGCATTTTTCGGTCAAAATAAGGTTTTGATATCAAATAAGAGACCAGGAACCCATTGGTAATAATGGTTTCTACAGCAAACTTTGCCACAGCAGGGTATCACCCGAAGTAGGTATGGCTGTATGCATTAAACCAGTGTTTACAACATAACTTCATTGCAAGTTTTCTCAAAATGGCCCAAAACACAGTGCACCAAGGAGTTTCAAGAGCTGGAGTTCCAACTGGCAACAAATTATTTCAAGCAGCTGTCCCTTTCTAAGGTTGCACAATAGAATCTACAGGTGTGCTGTTGCCTTTGATGTCTAGGTTCGATGCCGCCAACATCATAGGAAAGCTTGAGTAATGGTTTTTGTCATATATAGTATATCGTTGATATTTCACTTTTTATTTGAATTAACAGAGAGAAAATTGAACAGATGATAAAATATGAATACAAAAGCCTATCTGTGTCCAGAAATTTGCGTATGTCGCATGATAGCAGTTTTAATCTGTAGAGTAGAATTTTACAATCCTAAAACCCGCAATTTGACACTTTTCCGCTTACTTCCAGCAAAAGAAAATAAAAAGTGAATTTGTTGAAGTACAGTTATTTATGATGTTATATGTCAGATTAGTGCCCACACATGCATGCCCAGTCGAGTAATTTTGATTCATATTTCAGGAAAATTTGCACCATTTCCTTTCGCTTGCCTCCTGTAAATGTAAGCACTATGTACTGCTCATATTATCAGACGAGTGGTATCAAAAAGTAATTATCATTACAAAAGCATACTTCCCTTTGAAAATGGCCCGTAAGTTTGCAGCCAGGCAGAAAACTTTTGTCTACGTATCTGCAAGGAAGATCGAGTTAAGCACATGCCCAACATATTTTCTCCTGGCGGCATCGAATGTCACTTCAAGGGGAATGAGTTAGATGTGACTCTAGCTTTTGAAACTCCTTGGTTGCACTAAACCCTCTATATATATATATATATATATATATATATATATATATCTCCAAAATAGCAAGTACCTTTCAAGCTTATTTATTTTGGTCTTTTGATAACTATATTGTGCCTTTTCTATGTGCAAGATTTAGTTGGAAGTTTAACTTGATATTTAAGTTTAAGTTAAATATCAACACTTCCTAATTTTCTAACACACTTTCCTATCATTTCTTCTTCACCTCATAACTCTCTCTCCCCTATTCCAACACAGTGCATGTCTAACATGCACAGACTGCATCATTAAAGAACTGTCACAGTGGCTTATGTTTCAATTAAATTATGAATCACAAGCACATTTTTTCTTTGTGTATTATACTGCTCCCACTTTTTCATTTCTCTCCCTATCTCCTTCCTCTCTCTCTTCCTCTTATTTCTTAAAAGCACAAAACTTTTGCACAGTAACATGGTTGCTGGGGTCAGTCTCAAAAATTCCAAGTTTGAGGTGATATCTCCAACAGAAAGTCAATTCATTCTACCGGTAATATTGTTTACCCTCACAATAAGTTTGGTAAATACTCCAAGAATGTTCTAAGTCTTCATTTCATTCAGCAAATCAAAAAATATACATGCAAAATGATGCACATGAAGAAGTTCCTGATAAAAGTGATCTTATTAAATGAAAATTAACAGGCAATAAAGAACAGAAATGCATGTTTCTGGGCATGCTCCTCAAAGCTGCCTAGAATTAAAACAGGAACCCCCTTTCATAGAACTCCCACAATTTGGTAACAAAGTTTGTCAGAATCAAAGCCCATGATTTTACTTACGTATTACAAACTTTTCATTGATAAGAAGTGTAATGAAACGGGGCTTGGACCATCTTTACATCGTCATAATCTGGTTTGTACTATTATACAGATACTGAGTGCTTAGAGGGGCATGGTTGAAACTTTGGCCCTAGGTGATCTTGAAACTGTACTGCTACAGCTTCAACTTGTGACCCCCAAAATAAGCAGTCAATATTTGTTTCATATTGGGCATCCCAAGTATGGATTCACAACAGTTTATATTTCCACAAAATCTGCTCATTGAAATGTATCCCTTTGAAAAGCAATATGCCAACCTCAGAGTAGTGTCTAAAGGTGCATTCAGATATGATGTGACTTTGTGCTGCCACATTTTTTGTGTACATGGGTAAGGGGCGACAAAAAAATGTTGCCGAGGACACATTTTGGTTTGCTGCCTGGCTGCAAAGAAATGTGCACCAATCAAATTCCTAAAAAAGCTGGCAAGTTTTGACAAAATTCTCTCTTATTTGAGAGGTGATGCGTTAATGCGTGTCCATCAGAATAATAAATATCTGAACACAAAATTATGCCGGCACAATGTGGCTGCACAAAGTCGCATCATATCCCAACGCACCTTTACAGCGCATAAGCTCTTAAATATTATGTATGTCCACTGCTGTGCCACTGCTGTGTATGGGCAAGCAGAACTAAGCTCGGTCAATATTTTTCTGTACTGCCCTGCAGTCTGTAGTGAATATCATGCCTGAAGATTTGACAAATCAGAGGCCTTTTGACATGCAGTACATGTATATACAACAAATTATCTAGAGCTAATTGTTAGGTATCGAGAATAATCAGATTTCTTGTTCTGCTGTATGACATCTACCTACATTGTACATCAGTAGGTGGTAACAAATACATGTATTCAAACAGTACTAACATTCTAATTCTTATTAGTATTACAATCCTTTATTTCACATCCGAGAGGTAATTTAAAGGCAGGAGATCCCTTTTGCAAAATCTTCGAAAATCCATACAACTTGGCAGGAGTTTAGGATATGCCCTTCTGATACTGTTTATTTAATCTTACGGTCATACAAAAATGAAAATCTGGCTACCATCCTTGAATAAGCAAGTCGGATCAGCTCACCGGCACAAGCGAAGCCAGCTAGCTAGCTAGCTCAGCCGCGCAAAGCTCGCGGCCACCACACGTACCGCCGCATAATAGCAGCGCTGTACTGTATGTAACATGAATCCCTTCATTGTGCGCTATCTCGAAAAAAAATTTTCGGTCCGAAATAAGTACAGAGTTATCAAAAATGTTAATTATTCAGTTAATTAGCCATGTACAATCCATTTTTCTTTCACAGAAGTTTTTAATAATCATTCTCTTATAAATGAACACATATTCACACATCTCAATATTTTAGAGCTGCAAATGGGATCTCCTACCTTTCAAAAGTGTTGAACTTATTGTTCAACTATCAAAAAACAAAAACTGGAGGTCCATAAAAGCTGCGTATACACCATGACTCGTGGTGTATATGCAGCACATGATGAGTACTGCCTACGAATGAAAAAAAAAAAGCATAAATTCTTTCACATGATGATCAATGTGTAAAAAGTCTTAAATCACAGTCTAATAACACCCATGAAATAAGCCATCCACAATGATCCTTCAGTCCTCTGCAACCATTTGCTCATACATGGCTAAATACACTATCAAGCCTGTTTGTATTAACATTTGCTTTTTTCCTGGTTATTTCTGGAATTCTCCAATGAAAGCTGAATCAAAATACCATACCTGCCAACCCTGAGAGCCCAGAAATAGGAACAAATTATTTCAAAATTTCAAAAATAGGAACATTCCTAAATTTCCTGTACAATATTACAAATTTGTACAGAAATAGGAACACACGGGTTAAAATGGCAATTTCCTTTTACAAAAAATAGGAATATACTATTTAATAGGAACAGCTGGCAGGTATGAAATACATCTATTAAAGTCAATGCATGAACATTTCTTCTCTTATTCTTCTATTTCACAAAGAGGAAATCGAGATGAAGGCAGCATCTCTACTACTTCATCAGGTCAGGTCTAAAGACCACTGCACACTATACAATCCGTCTGCGATCCAATTTTGAAAAAGTTTGTTACAGCATTTGATATGGACATTCAAACGTAAAATTTTAATCATCAAAGTTCCAAATAGTGGTATGAATACTAAAATAAAAATTCTGGGCTATTGTTAGCCTCCCTGTAGGAATAAAAGCAAACTCAATTCTGAATCATAGTGACATCATAGCAATCTTGCGACCTGCTACAATTTGAAGCCGGATTGGCTTTTACCCCGACAACAAGGCTTGCAGTTAACCAAAATTTTGATTTTAGTATTCCAACATTATTCCAAACTTCAAATAAGATAATTTTACTTGTTTAAACTTTCATATTCAATGCAAAATGCCATTTGTTAGAAAATTAGGTCGCAGTCGGATCATATAATGTGTGGTCGGCCGGCTTAAGTTAATTTCAAGATTGATACATCAATAGGCCTTCAGCACAAGGTAAAGTCCTAACATTACACATACACACATTTCTTTCAACTTATGCAAATTCACATACAGTACTTCATGACATTTATTTTTGCAAAAGTGAAACCTGAAGATGGGGAAATTTGTCATTTGGTATTTCATCTAAACAAAGATGGACATTCATAATCTGGAGTGCAATTAACCATTTGACTTCAAAAACTTTTAGAACAAAAGTTGAACAGTCCCAGAACAATTTAAAGTGGAATGGAAGTTTAATAGTGGCATGAAATTTCATAGGTGGTAATTAAACTGTTGAGTATGAGAACTTAAGGTCAATTAAACTGAGGTTTGAAAACTGCAGGGTCCAGTGAAGCCTAGCCCTCATGCCATGCTCACTACAATTTTAACACCACTATACATCAAACACTTCTTCATTTACATTTCAATTTATGTAATTCATAACACAATGGTGCAGTATGAAAAGTCTTTGGCTATTCTTTTCTGCTTATAAGGTGAATTTTACTGATCATGTGACATCAATGATTGGATCAGCAGACTTTGAAGTGTTGGAAGGTTGCTGGTTGTAATTGTGGTCTTCTGTAGCACGATGTACTGACAGAGTGCTTTCCTCTTCCATCTTGTAAGCAAGAAGAAACAATGTAAGGTAAAACAAGTGGTGTGACATCACTGAAGAATGCAAGTCACAGAATGAGAGAGGGAGGATGGAGTATATTACAGATACAGAGGCACAAAAACAAGGACAAGACAAGTGAATCAGTAAATTATGCAATGCGTAATATATGTCCCTGCTTGAAGTGTAGATCTGCGGAATGGTGTTAATTCTTGTAATTTCTGATAGATCCTTCTAGGCAAACAGGAGTAATGTATTATCAAATAAATATTTTGGTATTATAATGCAGTGACATAATTGCTGGTGCTGAGATAAGATGGAAGAATACATCTCTGTGATGGTGCTAATTTATGTAAAAGAATATTTCAAAATACTGTGTAGAGGTTTTGAAGCCTAAAACCAACAAAATCAAAATCTGCTCAGAAATAGAGAAGTAGCATTTTTTCGTTGATATGATTTTAAATCAATTTGCGTATGATGATTTTGAATCAATTTGAATATATAACTAATAAATTTCAAAATTCTGTGTAGAAGTTTTGAAGCCCCCATCAAGCCCTATCAGATAAAACAAATAAGAATCAACTGCAAAATAGAAAAGTAGCATTTTCCATTCTTTTTGGAAAAATTTGCATAGATTTGCATAATTAATGAATTTGAAATTGTGTAGAAGTTTTGAAGCCCCCACCATTTTTAGAAAGTTGTGTGTTTTTCGACAAGAGATTTTTTTTTCATGTGGTCACATCTGCTGGTAAGTACCCATGCCATGCAGGGCGAAAGAAATTGACAACTACTAACATATGTCGTTAGACCTAGGACTAGTCTATTGGCTAATGTTAGATTCAAGTCTACTGTAGAGCTAACTGCAATTCCTGTAATTTATCAAACGTAGAGGATTAATATATATGTCATTTTCTAAAATGAATAACACCC
>CM057151.1:32577681-32890869 GCA_029962745.1 Echinometra lucunter
TGTTATGATTATGATTTTTACAATAATTATCATTATTAATAGAAGTACATGAAGTCCTAGATTGTCCGCTTGGAGGACCTCTGCCTGCACGATTGCCTCTCTCTCTCCCTCTCGCGCTATCTCTGTCAGTCCTTAGTTTGTTGGCCGTTGTGTTTAAAGTTACATGTAAGTAAACATTTTGTAGGGTCAGTATCTTGTTAATATCTGCTATATTTGACTGCCTAGATTAACTATCCTGTGGAAATGCCCAGTGTAGGTAAAGGCCATACTGACAGAAATGAAAAAAAAACAACTAAGAAGTTGAAAAAAAGAAGGGTAAAATGATGATAAAATATATTAAATGAAGAAGAATTTTTCCATTATATTGATGAATTCACGATCTACGGCTAAAGCAATATGGTGTTCAGATTCATAATGTATACTCGGGTACCTATTTACTCTTATTGTTTGAGCATGGCAAAATTAGATTTTCTTGCTGAATGATGTTTCTGCTGTGGAAGGAATACAAATACCTCACACCTCAAATTTGGTGGTACTAAGGCCTTTTAGTATACCTTTAGTACGGGACTAACTCGGATTCACACCTCAAATTGGGAGGTGGGTTAGCACCGCATTTAGTACAGGACTAACTCGCGCTTTCACACCTCAAATTTTGGAGGTGGGTTAGCACCACATTTAGTCTGGGACTATCTGACCCTGGTCAAAAAGTGGGGTTAGCCCACCAATTGGTGGGCTAACCCCGCAATTGCGGTGCTAATCTTTGAGGTGTGAAAACATAGTCCGGGACTAGGCTGCCTGCGTCTTGTGAACAAAGGCAACTGTGCATCAGCCAATGAAACGGCAGCATGTAATGTATTCATAATCGGCCTGGCGCACACTGGCTGACCGGTTTCGCGGATGTGAACAACGTGTTCAGTTGTAAATAAATATGTAATGAATTCGAGAAGATGGGTGCATGTACGGTATACGTACGGATCCGGCATGTGCACGGGTTTTCTGTTCTTGATTTTCGTTCGGAAGATCGCGCGCTTTTGCTCTAACCGGAGGACGACCGATGACCCCAAACGTCAACTTCCGCCCATACTGTGCATGGCTAACGTTAGTCCGGGGTAAAAATTTGAGGTGTGTGAAAACCATGTAATTTCTCGGCCCTGGGCTAGGCGGCTAGTACGGGACTAAATTAGAGGTGTGAAACGCAAAACAGATAGTCCGAGGTTAAGCTTAGTCCGGTACTAAGCTCAGTCGTCCTGGAATAAGCTTGTACGGGATGTAAAATTTGAGGTGTGAAAAGCCTATAACTGTAGTGGTAAACAATATGGGACTTCTTCCTGAAACCACAATTTGGTTGGAAAGGATAAAGAGAGAAGATTTGAATGATATAGGTCAAGGTCACAGTGATATCTGCAGCATGCATCATTGAATTAAAAAAGAATTAGCACTAAAACTTGACATATTGAACCTCAGTGTTATACAATTCAATATATATGTGGCAAACGTACTTTCTTGAGGTTGTTAAAGTACGAGTGGTTAATGAGAGGGGCATAACACCTGTAGTAGTTAATACACATTGTATGTTCCAGTCTACAGTTTACCAACACTAAGAAAAGACGTTCCCAACTGTATAACGGATTTCTTCCCATTAATACTAATAGAATTGTGAAGTTTATCTACCACTAAGTAAGGTATTAATCGGAGCTACAGAAGTGTAATTCGAATTTGTGATTTTATATTGGGTACGAGCCAAAAGTCCTATCAATTAGAAATTAGCACTAAAACTTGACATTATTGAACCTCAGTGTTATACAATTTCAATATATATGTGGCAAACGTACTTTTCTTTGAGGTTGTACAAGTACGAGTGTTTAATGAGAGTGGCATATACACCTGTATGTAGTTAATACACATTGTATGTTTCCAGTCTACGTGTTTACCAACACTAAGAAAAGATCGTTCCCAACTGTATAACAGGATTTCTTCCCATTAATACTAATAGAATTGTGAAGTTTATCTACACTAATGTAAGGTATTAATCAGGAGCTACAGAAGTGTAATTCGAATTTGTGATTTTATATTGGGTCCGAGCCAAAAGTCCTATCAATGCAACGGGACAGAATGCGATAACTTGAAAGGATTTGTTCTCATTACGAAAAAATAAGAAATGCCACATGCCACACATCATTTGTATAAGAACTTAACAGAACAATGCTATAACACACTTGAGACTGACAAAGATTTCATTGCTATGGTAACTAGAATATTTAAGTGCGACGAGACGGAATGATAGAATAGTGGAATTTTGAAAAATATATACAAACATCAAGCTAAGATCTTGGCCCAACAATTTTTTTGAAATTGAAAATTTATCCGTGGGTGTTATGCAATGGGACAGAATGCGACAGGACAGAAAGCTTTGTACCATGTACAAACGAATGGTGATTTTTTACCAGAAATTTTGATTTCATCCAAATAGCTGTTTTCTCTGTAGAATTAGGGCAGACCCATGTTGTTCATATAGGAGAAGGGAATATTCTTCTAGTTCATTCAAATCTAAGGGCGCATAATTAAAAAGGCATTTAGAGTGAAATTATTAATACTAACATCATGATGTCATCATGCACAGTTTTGTACCATGTACAGACAAACAGGGCTTTTGACCAAGATTTCATCCAAAACTTTGTTTTCTCTGTAGAATTAGAGTAGAACTATATTAGAACTGGAAATAAAAGGAAATTGATTTTGATGGTGTAAAGTGGCTACATTATTTCATTGATACTTTTATAATAAACTGCAGTGGGTAATTTCCAGTTAAACATAAAAAAATATATTTAAATGTCAAAAGCAAAAATTATGATTTTGCACCAAAAAGTTCAAATTTTAACCCAATTATAACACACTACCAGAATTGATCATATGCCAAAAACAGTAAAAACAGTATTGCAAAGACTATTTCCTTTAGCAAGTTGAATTTTCAAATGCTTTTGCAGTTTTAACTTAAATTACATTTCATATTCTGTCCCATCATGCTTTGAAGGTGCTTTTTTCAAATTCAAAGGTAATTTTCCAAAAATGGGATGTGATCACGATGAGACATAAGCATTTTTATAAACTACATATTCTAAGCTTTCATATGATGTACAATATTCAATATACTACTTTTGGCTTAGACCCTATTGTGTACAGTATTTTTTCACTGAAATTTTGCCAAAAGGAGAAGTTACAGATAAAATTTAGAGCTCTGCCAATCTGTTTGCACTGGTCGGAATTTGCATTACATAATCACTTCATTAAAAAAAAGAAACATGTTCTAGATGTACATGCATAGATGAATGACGAAAAATCACTTTCCATATAACTTCTCTCTTTTTTTTTTGCAGAATCATGTATCGCTCTAAAAGCAGTCATTCAAGCCGCAAGGCAGGCAGGTCAGAAAGTCTGTTCTGTAACTACCCCCACCGCATCTGCATGCAAGATCGCTATGAGGGCTATGAGTTCTGCTTGAACCACATTCTAGAAGACAAGTCTGCCCCTTTCAAGCAGTGCAACTTTGTATCAACCAAGACTGGACAGAAATGCCATAAACCAGCCTCCAAGGCTGATCGCAAAGAAGGGTATGTTTGAATATTCAGACTGTCTGAACCTTTCCATATTGAGTATTTCAGCCAGCTTTCCATACCAGTATTGGAAACACATTTGACCGTACCCACGGAGGGCCACTTTTAATTTTTGATTATCATTTTATCTATGCATTACATAATAAAACAAACAGTTTCTTTAATTAAAGTAATGATTTAATAAAATGGTTTGGTTTCATTTCATCCAGATATTGCCCTGCCCATGCTAGGAAGGCATCTCAAATGAGACATAAGGCTGCCTTGAAAGCGAAACCCACTGATGCTGTCAAAGATACTCTAGATGAACTGGACTATTACCGACCTGCTTCTATCAGATCTGTTCCAGAAGTCCCTGCTTCTCTAGCAACCAAGATCTTGGGTATGCTGAAACCTAATTATTGACTCTGATAAGCATGGGTGATATACCGAGTGTCCTCCCCCCCCCAAAAAAAAAAAAAACGATACACTTTTAAAACGGCCCCCAAATAAAAAATTTCAGTGAATTTGGGGGAATTATATATATATATATATATATGGATAGCTTAAGGTCTCTTCTATCATATGACACCAAAAAAGTCCAAAAATATTTCATGCTTGGGTGAGCACTGCCCACTTTTGTAAAGGACATGAAAATTAGGTTGCGCAGGAATTCACTATCCATTTTGGTTGAGAAGTTTTCCAGCTAACACTGATCCAATCATTCAATCAATCTGCCTGATCGTCACGCACAAGTGATCATGTACCCAGCCTTAATTTTAGTTGCCTTTGCCGACACTCAGTTGAAATGCACGTGCACGTCAATATGTTGTTTTCAAATCTAAATCATCGAATATTTCATCTATTAAATGCGGAGTACCACAGGGATCTATTTTAGGTCCATTATTATTTTTGATATATATGAATGATATTGTAAATGCATCACCACTCCTAACATATGTTTTGTTTGCAGATGACACTAACATATTTTTCTCACATACAGATCCAAATATCCTTATTACTACTCTCAATTCAGAATTAACGAAACTATCACTTTGGTTCAAATCCAATAAACTCTCCCTAATATAAATATAGACAAAACTAATTACATCTACTTTAAGAACATACATTCTAAACATGTTTTCAACAACAATATCTTTATAGACGATATGCCCCTCACTGAAAAGGAAGAAACAAAATTCTTAGGTGTTACAATCGATTCAAACCTAACTGGGAATAGCCATTCTATTTAGATTAAAATACTATCTTCAACCCAAGACACTATTTATGCTTTATAATTCATTCATTCCATCTTATATATCTTATTGTAACATTGACTTGCACACACTAGCAATTACCTCTTCCTTTTTTCCTATATATTTTTTTCTGCAAACTCCGATTATAAATTCTAGAAATATATGTTTTGTTATTATGTATGTGTCTCCATTATACTAACCCCACTCATAGCACATAACGGTATCATGTAGCCCCCCTTTTCCCGGCTGCTATTGTTTTCAAGCTTTCCGCTTATGATAGCTGGCCCCTGCATTTATGTTCATTTCCTGACCCAATTTCATTATTTTATATTGTCTGAGTATGTTATATATCATTTGTATATTTGTCACACGTTATTTGTATCAAATCTGATTTGTTTATTATTGTATTCTATGTTTTGTTTTATACTCAGTAAATGCAGAAACTTCTTTTAAAAAAAGAATTTTTAAATCAAACACTGATTCAATCAATCAATCAATCAAACATTGATTAAATAAATCAGTCATTCAAACACTGATTCAATCAATCAATCAATCAATCGATCAATCAAACACTGATTCAATCAACCAATCAGGCAATTGATCAATCAATGAATCATGAGTCAATCAATTACCCCCCCCCCCCAAAAAAAAAAAAAAATCAAACAACCAAACATTAATTAGCAGACTTTCTTTATGGCAAATGAGTTTGGAAATTGTAGAGTTTTGGACAAGGAAAGATTGGATGAATGGTTTGGAATGAAGCAAAATGCCTGTGGATGGTCCTTTGACTTGGACCAAACCAAATTTCGATGGCAGATGCTCTATATGGACCTCATTGTAATTTGGGGGTCAAAGGTCATGTATGTAGGTCATAGGTCAAATGTGTATAAAACTTGAATAACTTTGCGACCATTTGCCCGTTTGGAGCCAAACTTGGATGATAGATGCTCCTTAGGCACCACAATATAATTTTGTGGTCAAAGGTCATGTACAGTATCCAACAAAAGTGAGTACACCCTTGAGGGTGTGCTTAACTTTTGTTGCCACAAATTTAAACAAAATCTTTCAGCTATTACATTACTGTTACAGAATTTCGTTCTTCTCTATCATAGTTGTAATACATTTATGTAAGAATTTTACATTTGAATTTTAACATTTTGTAAAGGATGTACTCACTTCTATTGGATACTGTATGTAGGTCAAAGGTCACTTTAGTAACTTTTGAACCACCTAGCCCATTTGTTACCAGACTTGGACCTCAATTTGAATTGGGGTCAAAGGTCATAGGTCAAATGAGTATAAAACTAAATAACTTTGCGACCGTCTGCCTGTTTGGAATTAAACTTGGATGGTAGTAGCCTTTAGCCAAGGCACTCGGTGCTGTTATTTCCCTAAACGGGCCTGAATACATAGACTAATCGCGCGACAACTGTGATTCGTGGCCCGAGGTGTGTCAGCACCGAGGCCTTTACTAACCTGAGTGGTTGTTGTACATGTAGTTTATTTCTTTTGTTTTGTATTATATTTCCGCTCCCAAATCCATAGATAATTAGATGCAAAGTAGCTTACCGAGAAAGCCGGCAAAACCACCCGTTCGAACCCGATGCACCAATCAGAGTAGACAATTCGAGAGAATTTTATGAATATTCATTATTCACTGTACCGAACGTTCACATGTTGTACAATAACAATCGCAACCAGTGATAGCGTGAACTACTATGAGCTATGCATAGGTTGAAATGAAAAAGGAGAGAGCTAAATTTTACGATAAATCTACTATGTAGCGAAATAATGAATACTCTAGTCATTAAATACTTTACTTTCTTTAATAAATCCATGTTTATTGAAAATTGAACTAGATGTTATTAATTATTTAGTACATTTGAATATTGATTCCCCCATAATTTAATAAATGAATCCATGTAAAACACCGCGGTTAAAACAATTATGATTGGCCACGATCGTCACTAGCTGCTGTATATGTAAGACCCTCATGCATATGCAAATAGCTGATGAGCTCCGCAAGGTGGCAAAAGCCTCGCCGCTGACGGCTCGCTCCACCGATCACTGCCATAAACGTGCACTGCTTTAGTCCATTTTCAGACCCTGCTTGGCAGACGAGCAGTGCGTGAGGCCTTGTCCATAGGCTAAGATGGTAGATGCTCTGTGAGAACCTCAATTTAATTTGGGGGTCAATGGTCAAATGAGGTCGAATGTTAACATTTTCTACTGGGGTTAGTAACTTTTGAACCACTAGCCCCTTTGTAACCAAACTTCACTGGTACATGCCTAATACAGTGACCCTAATGTTATTTACAAGCCAAAGGTCATGTACGTTGGTCAAATGTTAACATTTACCTCAAAGATTCTGCAGATTCTACTAGGGTTGGTAACTTTCAAACCATAAACCCATTTTTTAACCTAACTTGGATGGCAGATGGCTTACAGGGACCTCCATAGTTGTGGTCAAAGGTCAAATGCAGTCAAATTACAATTTACCTGCAAGAATGATTGCACACAGATGTGGCAAGACACATTATGGCTGTTGGCTTGTTTATTCTGTTTGTTTTATCTGATAGGGCTTGGTGTGGGCTTTAAAACTTTACACAGAATTTTTAAATTCATTGATAACGCAAATTTATGCGAATTTATTCAAAATCACAAAAAATGCTACTTCTCTATTTTGCAGCAGATTTTGATTCTGTGTTTGATCAGATAAGGCTTGGCAGGAGCTTCAAAACTTCACAGATTTTGAAATTCATTATGCAAATTTATGCAAATTTATTCAAAATCAGTGAAAAGTGCTATTTCTCTGTTTTGCAGCGGATTTTAATTCTAATTGTTTTATTTGATAGGGCTTGGTGGGGGCTTCAAAACTTATACACAAATAGGCATCATGTAATTTACTCATTCACTTGTTTTGGTTATTCTGCTGTCCTCAACTGCTATTGTGACGAGTAACAGACGGACGTTTGACAAATTTTAAAATTTTGAAGGCTTGTAGAAAATCGGTGATTAATTAGAGTGAGCGTTTTTATGCTTCATGGTGAAGGGCATCACTGAAGAAGATAAAAATCAGTAAAATTTGGTGCCTTGTTTACCTACTGAAATTAGAATCCATAAATGATCAATGTCACTGACAGACAAGAATGCCTATAAGGCTCTAATATATTTTTATGCCTCCGCCCACCGAAGGTGGGTGCCGGATGCATTATTTCAGGTTGTCTGTCTGTACATCTGTGCGTCCGTCCGTCCGTCCCGTTTCCGTTCTCGGGATAACTTAAGAACTAATGGAGAGATCAACTTCAAACTTGGCTCATGTAAGCATATGGGAGGGACAATGATGTCATTAGATTTGGGGTCACAAGGTCAAAGGTCAGGGTCATAGAGGTTATTATGTACATGAAAATGGCTCGTTCTCGCTTAATAACTTAAGAACCATTGACGGATCTACTTCAGACTTGGGTGATGTGTGCATATTGCAGGGACAGTGATCTGATTAGATTGGGGGGGTCATTAGGTCAAAGGTCATAGATGTCTTTATATGTATGAAAATGGCTCATTCTCGCAATAACTTAAGAATCCTGTGACGTATCAACTTCGAACTGGGCTTATGTATGCATATATGGGAGGGGCAATGATCATATTAGATTTGGGGATCACAAGATCAAAGGTCAAATGTCATGGATGTCATTGTATATGTGAAAATTGTTCGTTTTCGCGATGAATTAAGAACCATTTAACGAATCAACTTCAAACGTGGCTAACACAATGTTCAAATAGAATCATATATTCCATTTTTGTACTCTAAATGTATCTTAATATATTTCCCTTAATTAAAAGTGATATTTCTGATCAGACAAGGGCGGAGGCATAAATTTCAACCGCGTGCGGTCGAGGATTCATCTAGTTTCTATGAATCCTTGATTATTTCCAATACATGTATGGATATACACATATAGATCTTATATTTGATGTTCCTTTGGTTGTCAGATTATGGCAGTGAGAGTGAAAGTGAAGGAGACCCTTTGCTATTGGAGCAAGCTTGGAGAGGAACTACAGACAGTGATGCAGAGAGTGTAGACAGTGAACAAGAGGATGCACTGAAGTGAGTCCTTCTAAATGTCCTCTGCAAGGTCCCTGTAGGATCCCTTATAAGACCCATCAAGTAGGACCTAGTGAGATCCTTGTAAGGTTCTTGTAATGTCCCTTAATATCAGACCCATTCAATGGTCCCTAGTGAGCTCCTTATAAAGTCCCTGAATGATATACTGAGATTCATTTTATTTCAGATGATATCTGAGATTTTAAGTCGGTGAGATAAAATACCATGTTAGATTGCCTCACATCGTCTTAAAGAGTTACAAGACACAAAAGTAATATAAATGATTTGATTGCCCTACAAATTTTTCACCTATGATCAAAATAATTGCATCACATCAAGGTTTTTCGATTAACCGGTACTAGTAATATCGTTCGGTATTGGATCAATACAGGTATACACACCGCCTTCCTTCATACTGTGATACTGTGGTACCCATGACCGTCTCAATACCGTCTAAGGATTCAACTGTGTGGACTTGTATGTTTAATTGCAAATTTTCCACTACATCACCAAGTTTGGATTATATATAAGATCACTAGGTTTTTCTCTTTCAGACATTCAGCATACCAAAACATGCAATTTAGGGGTAGATCTAACCTCGATACTTGACAGTACACTTCCAACCCACTAAAGAGGATATGGGACTACACTTATTAATTTTTGTTCTTAAATTTATTTGTTCTTCAACTTTACCGTTACTGGTATTGCTATGTTCTTGTTTGTAGATATGCTGGTGTGTATACTGCAGAGGAAGCTGCTCTCATTACAAGGGATAAACTGATCCGTCTTCAGTCATTGTACATCAATCAGTTCAAGAGATTACAGCATGTCATGAAAGAGAAGAGACGAAGCTACTTGGTAGCACTTAGACAGGAGAGGGAAGCATTTGGTAAGCTGAACATTCAACTTCTCAATTTTATTTGTTATCTGTTTAAATGGGAAAGAAAATTTGCCTTAAAATCTTTAAGTATTACGTAGGAACCTTATCTGTCTGGTGAAATATGTTATTTTTATGCCTCCGCCCACCGTAGGTGGTTGCCGGAGGCATTATGTTTTCGGGTCGTCCGCCCGTCCGTCCGTCCCGTTTTTGTTCTCGCCGTTCGACAGATCAACTTCAAACTTGGCTTGTGTATGCATATGGGAGGGACAATGATCTGATTAGATTTTTTGGTCTCAAGGTCAAAGGTCAAAGGTCATAGAGGTCATTATGTACATAAAAATGGTTTGTCATGATAACTCAAAAACATTTGATGGATCAACTTCAGACTTGGCTGATGCATGCAAATGGGAGGGATAATGATCTGATTACATTTGGGGGCTCAAGGTCAAGGGTCATAGGTCATAGAGGTCATTATGTACATAGAAATGGTTCGTTCTCGCGATAACTCAACAACCATTTGATGGATCAGCTTCAAACTTGGTTCATGTATGCATATGGGAGGTTTAATGATCTGATTAGATTTTTGGGTCTCACGTTCAAAGGTCAAAGGTCATAGAGGTCATTATGTACATAGAAATGATTCGGTCTCGCGATAACTCAAAAACAATTTGACGGATCAACTTCAAACTTGGTTCATAAATGCATTTGGGAGGGGCAATGATCTGGGTCTCGAGGTCAAAGGTCATAGAGGTCATTATATAGAAATATATATATGAAAATCCCTCATTCTTGCAATAACTTAAAAGACATTGGCTAACTTTGTGAGTAGCTGTATTTGTATTTGTACTCAAAAACCCTGAAACCAACCATAATTTGGAATGAAAAAGTGTAAGTTAGACGCAAAACGGCGTTTTTTATTATCCTTCGTCTCACGAGACAATCACTAAGAAGACCACTTTGCTTGAATTTGAAAATGCCGTTATGTGCCTCCCACAGCGTGATATGCCAATACACACAGTATGATAAGGTGAGTCATACACGCATGCGCACTCTTTATGTCTATTCTGTGCAACCGACCCTCGTATATTTTCAAGCGTTGGTTCAAATTTTTGATATTAAAAATACTTCCTGTGGATATTATACTTTGAAACTTTCAGACTGGTATTTTTACACTATAACCCTTATGTTTATCCCATTTTCAAGTAACAAAACAGATTTTTTAAAATCATAATAATGTTAACCAATGTCTTTAACAATTCTGTGACGGTTCAACTTCAAACTTGGCTCATGTATGCATAAGGAAGGTCTCATGATGGTGTCATTAGATTTGGGGGTCACAAGGTCAAAGGTCAAGATCAAACATGAAAATTAAAAAAAAAATCACCATGAATGTGCCATATATTTCTGAGCTGGCAATGGCGGAGGCATAAATTTCGACCGCATGTGCGCGCGGTCGAGGATTCATCTAGTTTTTCTTTGACTATTCAATTTACAGTACTCATCTTATGATTTTATCACCATTAAGGCTTGTTCAGATATGGGGAGACAAATCCCTGCAACATTTTAGTGTACAAGTCAATGGGGTATGAGGCGACAAGAAAATGTCGCTGAGGCAGGAGACATTTCTTTTGTCGCCTGACTGAATAAAGCTGTGGACCAATCAAATTCTTGAAAAGTTAGTGCAAAATATGATGTCATGAGTTTCTCTGCGCAACTTTTGACAAAACTCTTTTTTATTTGAGAGTTGATGCGTTAATGTGCATTAATTGATATAAGTGGGGGGGGGTTGTTGTGCCATATGTGAACACAAAATGTAGGGATTTGTTGCCTCATATTTGCACAAGCCTTTAAACAAAAAATTGTATTAGCAGGTGATAACCAAAGGGTTTGAATTGTGCAAAAATCTATCCTAAAATCTGTCTGAAACTAAGTTGATTTAACTTTTGAGGTGTAAATTGTGAAATCTTCATCTGTTCGTGTGTTCATGATTTTCTCTGATGCACATGAATAACCAAGAAGCCATGGCCTCAGAGATGTCCGATAACACCCTCAGTGTCTTCTGCATGCAATTTGTTTGTTACAGGGATTGATCTATCCTAAAATCTGTCTGAAACTAAGTCGATTTAACTTTTGAGGTGTAAATTGTGAAATCTTCATCTGTTCGTGTGTTCATGATTTTCTCTGATGCACATGAATAACCAAGAAGCCATGGCCCCAGAGATGTCCGATAACACCCTCAGTCTTCTGCATGCAATTTGTTTGTTACAGGGATTGACTTTGGGGTGATTACAGACCCCAAGCAAAAGCGAAAGTTTCGTGAATACCAGGCAGCAAGAGGGTTTCGTAGAAGGAGAGGGTAAAGAGGCCTTGCTATACCAGAAGTCCAAGCAGAGGCGCATTCAGGCCACACCTGACTATCCAGGCAAACAGAACGTACCTCTCATGCTCCAGTGCTGTCATAAGTCACTGAAGGAGAGCAGTGCAGCAAGTTCAGCTTGCCTATGGCAAAGTTCTGCAAGGATCGTATCCTTTTTCATACCCTTGTATGATACTTTTTAATGTAGAATTTTCAAATCAAGGATCAGATATTTGAATGGATAGATGTTATCATTCTGAAGTGAAAGCAGAGCTTTAGGTGTCCTGTGAAGAGTCACATTTCATGCAATACTTCAAAAAGCTGGGACATTTTCTCATTCAGTATCTTTGATATTCATTTACAATTTGCAATCTGCTTTTAAACCAAATTTTATGGTCAAAGGTCTTAAAGGTTTATATGCATGAAATTAAAGATTTGTTAGTTTCATTAGCACTGTATTGTGATTATTTGTGGTGCATGACTAAGAGACGAAGTGATCAGAGTTTTGGGTTATTAGGTCAAAGGTTAAAGGTCAAAGAGGTCAATCAATATGTAATTAAGATTTTTGATTCTGGTATTCAATGATTCAAGTTCAGTTTCAGCCATGAAGTTTAACTGAATATAGGCAGAGGCATGTAGGAGATGCAGCCGTGCTCATCTTTTAACATTTTATCCTTAATTCAAGTGGTTCATCAGAGATATGGTTCATCAGAATATTCTAACTAAGACAGTAACATTACTGTACTTGAGTGCTCCAAGGAGGTGGATTCGTGACAAGCCTGCATCCCTCATGTCTCCGATGAAAGCTGTTTTGTTGCACATGGGTCTACCACAACACAAACCATTCAAACCCTATGAACCTGAACCTCCTCCAGCCCCTCCTCAGCCCAAACCCAAACCCCCCCCTCCAACCATCATACCCCTTCCAGAAGCGATGCTTCCTCCAGCAACCATCCTACCACCCAGTTAGACTCCAGATAGACCAGCTGCTGCAGTTTCAGCCACACTTTCTTGAGCAGCAGCTACAGCAGCATGTGTATGATGCTTCACAATACATGGGTTCTTTTGCACCACCAGATGTAGATGTGGACTCTCGGAGGGAAGCTCCGATGGACACCAAGGCCTCACCAACCAAACAAGGGAAGAACATAGAGGAGGACTTAGACAATGAAACAAAAACCTCTGGGGAAGCCCAAGTAACCTCAATGAAGAACATTCTAATACCAAGCCTGATACAAACAGACATCAATGTAGATGTTGAGACAGACTCTGATGTGCTGCCTCCTGCAGCAGAACCTCAGCAGAATGCAGAACAGGGATCTGTTCTGAAACAACACAACCGTGAAACCTGCAGCTGAAACAGTCCAATCGGGTAGAGAAACTCCAGCACTTCCCAAAGCTGAGGATATGGTACAGGCTATGGAGAAACTTGAAAAAAACTGTTCATCAACAGTCACCAATAATAACAGTAGGAAGTGAACAAGCAGTTGTTGATGAGTTGCCGACACATGCCTTCCTCAGAAGGAGAAACACACGAAGGATGCGAGTCTGGTAACTCAACCATTGTGCAGTCAGGAACTGATGCTGAAATTTCTGCAGATGAGAAGGTAACATTCTCCTATTATTCAAATAACACACCGGTCGTGAGTTTATCTTGTTAAACATAGAGCACATGCAATCAGCTAATTAGAAGCCAGACAAGCAAAGTGGTCTGCAAACTGACTGGTTTCAACAGTTCTGAAGCTTAATCAAACGGTGAGGATTAATATATATGACATTTTCTAAAATGAATTAACACCCAGGCTATACTTCGTTCAGTAATTAAAATCAGTGCATTTGATAACTTCAGAAACTGTTGAAACCCACTTTGCTACCTGTCTGGCTTCTAAAGTTGATTGCATGTGCTAATTTTAACAGATGAACTCACGACACCGTTGTGTTATTTGAATAATAGGAGAATGTTACCTTCTCATCTGCAGTAATTTCAGCATCAGTTCATGACCTGCACAATGGTTGAGTTACCAGACTCGCATCCTTCGTGTGTTCTCCTTCTGAGGAAGGCAATGTGTCAGCAACCTCATCAACAACTGCTTGTCACTCCTACTGTTATTATTGGTGACTGTTGATGAACAGTTTTTTCAAGTTTCTCCATAGCCTGTACCATATCCTCAGCTTTGGGAAGTGCTGGAGTCTTCTACCCGATTGGACTGTTCAGCTGCAGGTTTCACGGTGGGGGTTGTTCAGGAACAGATTCCCTGTTCTGCATTCTGCTGAGGTCTGCTGCAGGAGGCAGCACATCAGAAGTCTGTCTCAACATCTACATTGATGTCTGTTGTATATCAGGCTTGGTATTAGAATGTTCTTTCATTGAGGTTACTTTGGCTTCCCCAGAGGTTTTTGTTTCATTGTCTAGTCCTCCTCTATGTTCTTCCCTTGTTTGGTTGGTGAGGCCTTGGTGTCCATCGGAGCTTCCTTCCGAGAGTCCACATCTACATCTGGTGGTGCAAAAGAACCCCTGTATTGTGACGCATCATACACATTGCTGCTGTAGCTGCTGCTCAAGAAAGTGTGGCTGATGAAACTGCAGCAGCTGGTCTATCTGGGAGTCTAACTGGGATGGTAGGATGGGTTGCTGGAGGAGGAAGCATCGCTTCTGGAAGGGGTATGATGGTTGGAGGGGGAGGGGGGTTTGGGCTGAGGAGGGGCTGGAGGAGGTTCAGGTTTCATAGGGTTTGAATGGTTTGTGTTGTGGTAGACCCATGTGCAACAAACAGCTTTCATCTGGAGACATGAGGGATGCAGGCTTGTCACAGAATCCACCTCCTTTGGAGCACTCAGAGTACAGTACTTGTTTAGGGTCCATAAGAATATTCTGCTGAACCACTTGAATTAAGGAATAAAAATGTTAAAAAGATGAGCACGGCTGCATCTCCTACATGCCTCTGCCTATATTCAGTTAACTTATGGCTTTGAAACTGAACTTGAATCATTGAATACCAGAATCAAAATCTAAATTACATATTGATTGACCTCTTGACCTTTAACCTTTGACCTAATAACCCCAAAACTCTGATCACTTCGTCTCTTAGTCATGCACCACAAATAATCACAATACAGTGCTAATGAAACTAACAAATCTTTAATTTCATGCATATATAAACCTTTAAGACCTTTGACCATTAAAATTTGGTTTTTTTTAAAAGCAGATTGCAAATTGTAAATGAATATCAAAGATACTGAATGAGAAAAGTCCCAGCTTTTTGAAGTATTGCATGAAATGTGACTCTTCACAGGAACACCTAAGCTCTGCTTTCACTTCAGAATGATAACATCTATCCATTCAAATATCTGATCCTTGATTTGAAAATTCTACATTAAAAAGTATCATTACAATGGTAGTGAAAAAGGATACGATCCTTGCAGAACTTTGCCATAGGCAAGCTGAACTTGCTGCACTGCTCTCCTTCAAGTTGACTTATGACAGCACTGGAGCATGAGAGGTACGTTCTGTTGCCTGGATAGTCAGGTGTGGCCTGAATGCGCCTCTGCTTGGACTTCTGGTATAGCAAGGCCTCTTTACCTCTCCTTCTACGAAACCCTCTTGCTGCCTGGTATTCACGAAACTTTCGCTTTTGCTTGGGGTCTGTAATCACCCCAAAGTCAATCCCTGTAACAAACAAATTGCATGCAGAAGACACTGAGGGTGTTATCGGACATCTCTGGGGCCATGGCTTCTTGGTTATTTCATATGCATCAGAGAAAATCATGAACACACGAACAGATGAAGATTTCACAATTTACACCTCAAAAGTTAAATCAACTTAGTTTCAGACAGATTTTAGGATAGATCAATCCCTTGTAACAAACAAATTGCATGCAGAAGACACTGAGGGTGTTATCGGACATCTCTGAGGCCATGGCTTCTTGGTTATTCATGTGCATCAGAGAAAATCATGAACACACGAACAGATGAAGATTTCACAATTTACACCTCAAAAGTTAAATCAACTTAGTTTCAGACAGATTTAGGAAGATTTTGCACAATTCAAAACCCTTTGGTTATCACTGCTATACAATTTTTTGTTTAAAGGCTTGTGCAAATATGAGGCAACAAATCCCTACATTTTGTGTTCACATATGGCACAACAACCCCCCCCCCCCCACTATATCAATTAATGCCATTAACGCAATCAACTCTCAAATAAAAAAGAGTTTTTGTCAAAAGTTGCGCAGAGAAACTCATGACATCATATTTTGCACTAACTTTTCAAGAATTGATTGGTCCACAGCTTATTTCAGTCAGGCGACAAAAGAAATGTCTCCTGCCTCAGCGACATTTCTTGTCGCCTCATACCCCATTGACTTGTACACTAAAATGTTGCAGGGATTTGTCTCCCCATATCTGAACAAGCCTTAATGGTGATAAAATCATAAGATGAGTACTGTAAATTGAATAGTCAAAGAAAAACTAGATGAATCCTCGACCGCGCGCACATGCGGTCGAAATTTATGCCTCCGCCATTGCCAGCTCAGAAATATATGGCACATTCATGGTGATTTTTTTTTTAATTTTCATGTTTGATCTTGACCTTTGACCTTGTGACCCCCAAATCTAATGACACCATCATGAGACCTTCCTTATGCATACATGAGCCAAGTTTGAAGTTGAACCATCACAGAATTGTTAAAGACATTGGTTAACATTATTATGATTTTAAAAAATCTTGTTTTGTTACTTGAAAATGGGATAAACATAAGGGTTATAGTGTAAAAATACCAGTCTGAAAGTTTCAAAGTATAATATCCACAGGAAGTATTTTTAAATATCAAAAATTTGAACCAACGCTTGAAAAATATACGAGGGTCGGTTGCACATTATAGACATAAAGAGTGCGCATGCGTGTATGACTCACCTTATCATACTGTGTGTATTGGCATATCACGCTGTGGGAGGCACATAACGGCATTTTCAAATTCAAGCAAAGTGGTCTTCTTAGTGATTGTCTCGTGAGACGAAGGATAATAAAAAACGCCGGTTCGTTTGCGTCTAACTTACACTTTTTCATTCCAAATTATGGTTGGTTTCAGGGTTTTTGAGTACAAATACAAATACAGCTACTCACAAAGTTAGCCAATGTCTTTAAGTATTGCAAGAATGAGGGATTTTCATATATATATTTCTATATAATGACCTCTATGACCTTTGACCTCGAGACCCAGATCATTGCCCCTCCCAAATGCATTTATGAACCAAGTTTGAAGTTGATCCGTCAAATTGTTTTTGAGTTATCGCGAGACCGAATCATTTCTATGTACATAATGACCTCTATGACCTTTGACCTTTGAACGTGAGACCCAAAAATCTAATCAGATCATTAAACCTCCCATATGCATACATGAACCAAGTTTGAAGCTGATCCATCAAATGGTTGTTGAGTTATCGCGAGAACGAACCATTTCTATGTACATAATGACCTCTATGACCTATGACCCTTGACCTTGAGCCCCCAAATGTAATCAGATCATTATCCCTCCCATTTGCATGCATCAGCCAAGTCTGAAGTTGATCCATCAAATTGTTTTTGAGTTATCATGAACAAACCATTTTTATGTACATAATGACCTCTATGACCTTTGACCTTTGACCTTGAGACCAAAAAATCTAATCAGATCATTGTCCCTCCCATATGCATACACAAGCCAAGTTTGAAGTTGATCTGTCGAACGGCGAGAACAAAAACGGGACGGACGGACGGGCGGACGACCCGAAAACATAATGCCTCCGGCAACCACCTACGGTGGGCGGAGGCATAAAAATAACATATTTCACCAGACAGATAAGGTTCCTACGTAATACTTAAAGATTTTAAGGCAAATTTTCTTTCCCATTTAAACAGATAACAAATAAAATTGAGAAGTTGAATGTTCAGCTTACCAAATGCTTCCCTCTCCTGTCTAAGTGCTACCAAGTAGCTTCGTCTCTTCTCTTTCATGACATGCTGTAATCTCTTGAACTGATTGATGTACAATGACTGAAGACGGATCAGTTTATCCCTTGTAATGAGAGCAGCTTCCTCTGCAGTATACACACCAGCATATCTACAAACAAGAACATAGCAATACCAGTAACGGTAAAGTTGAAGAACAAATAAATTTAAGAACAAAAATTAATAAGTGTAGTCCCATATCCTCTTTAGTGGGTTGGAAGTGTACTGTCAAGTATCGAGGTTAGATCTACCCCTAAATTGCATGTTTTGGTATGCTGAATGTCTGAAAGAGAAAAACCTAGTGATCTTATATATAATCCAAACTTGGTGATGTAGTGGAAAATTTGCAATTAAAACATACAAGTCCACACAGTTGAATCCTTAGACGGTATTGAGACGGTCATGGGTACCACAGTATCACAGTATGAAGGAAGGCGGTGTGTATACCTGTATTGATCCAATACCGAACGATATTACTAGTACCGGTTAATCGAAAAACCTTGATGTGATGCAATTATTTTGATCATAGGTGAAAAATTTGTAGGGCAATCAAATCATTTATATTACTTTTGTGTCTTGTAACTCTTTAAGACGATGTGAGGCAATCTAACATGGTATTTTATCTCACCGACTTAAAATCTCAGATATCATCTGAAATAAATGAATCTCAGTATATCATTCAGGGACTTTATAAGGAGCTCACTAGGGACCATTGAATGGGTCTGATATTAAGGGACATTACAAGAACCTTACAAGGATCTCGCTAGGTCCTACTTGATGGGTCTTATAAGGGATCCTACAGGGACCTTGCAGAGGACATTTAGAAGGACTCACTTCAGTGCATCCTCTTGTTCACTGTCTACACTCTCTGCATCACTGTCTGTAGTTCCTCTCCAAGCTTGCTCCAATAGCAAAGGGTCTCCTTCACTTTCACTCTCACTGCCATAATCTGACAACCAAAGGAACATCAAATATAAGATCTATATGTGTATATCCATACATGTATTGGAAATAATCAAGGATTCATAGAAAACTAGATGAATCCTCGACCGCACGCGGTTGAAATTTATGCCTCCGCCCTTGTCTGATCAGAAATATATCACTTTTAATTAAGGGAAATATATTAAGATACATTTAGAGTACAAAAATGGAATATATGATTCTATTTTAACATTGTGTTAGCCACGTTTGAAGTTGATTCGTTAAATGGTTCTTAATCATCGCGAAAACGAACAATTTTCACATATACAATGACATCCATGACATTTGACCTTTGATCTTGTGATCCCCAAATCTAATATGATCATTGCCCCTCCCATATATGCATACATAAGCCCAGTTCGAAGTTGATACGTCACAGGATTCTTAAGTTATTGCGAGAATGAGCCATTTTCATACATATAAAGACATCTATGACCTTTGACCTAATGACCCCCCCAATCTAATCAGATCACTGTCCCTGCAATATGCACACATCACCCAAGTCTGAAGTAGATCCGTCAATGGTTCTTAAGTTATTAAGCGAGAACGAGCCATTTTCATGTACATAATAACCTCTATGACCCTGACCTTTGACCTTGTGACCCCAAATCTAATGACATCATTGTCCCTCCCATATGCTTACATGAGCCAAGTTTGAAGTTGATCTCTCCATTAGTTCTTAAGTTATCCCGAGAACGGAAACGGGACGGACGGACGGACGCACAGATGTACAGACAGACAACCTGAAATAATGCATCCGGCACCCACCTTCGGTGGGCGGAGGCATAAAATATATTAGAGCCTTATAGGCATTCTTGTCTGTCAGTGACAATGATCATTTTATGGATTCTAATTTCAGTAGGTAAACAAGGCAACCAAATTTTACTGATTTTTATCTTCTTCAGTGATGCCCTTCACCATGAAGCATAAAAACGCTCACTCTAATTAATCACCGATTTTCTACAAGCCTTCAAAATTTTAAAATTTGTCAAACGTCCGTCTGTTACTCGTCACAATAGCAGTTGAGGACAGCAGAATAACCAAAACAAGTGAATGAGTAAATTACATGATGCCTATTTGTGTATAAGTTTTGAAGCCCCCACCAAGCCCTATCAAATAAAACAATTAGAATTAAAATCCGCTGCAAAACAGAGAAATAGCACTTTTCACTGATTTTGAATAAATTTGCATAAATTTGCATAATGAATTTCAAAATTCTGTGAAGTTTTGAAGCTCCTGCCAAGCCTTATCTGATCAAACAAACAGAATCAAAATCTGCTGCAAAATAGAGAAGTAGCATTTTTTGTGATTTTGAATAAATTCGCATAAATTTGCGTTATCAATGAATTTAAAAATTCTGTGTAAAGTTTTAAAGCCCACACCAAGCCCTATCAGATAAAACAAACAGAATAAACAAGCCAACAGCCATAATGTGTCTTGCCACATCTGTGTGCAATCATTCTTGCAGGTAAATTGTAATTTGACTGCATTTGACCTTTGACCACAACTATGGAGGTCCCTGTAAGCCATCTGCCATCCAAGTTAGGTTAAAAAATGGGTTTATGGTTTGAAAGTTACCAACCCTAGTAGAATCTGCAGAATCTTTGAGGTAAATGTTAACATTTGACCAACGTACATGACCTTTGGCTTGTAAATAACATTAGGGTCACTGTATTAGGCATGTACCAGTGAAGTTTGGTTACAAAGGGGCTAGTGGTTCAAAAGTTACTAACCCCAGTAGAAAATGTTAACATTCGACCTCATTTGACCATTGACCCTCAAATTAAATTGAGGTTCTCACAGAGCATCTACCATCTTAGCCTATGGACAAGGCCTCACGCACTGCTTGTCTGCCAAGCAGGGTCTGAAAATGGACTAAAGCAGTGCACGTTTATGGCAGTGATCGGTGGAGCGAGCCGTGTCAGCGGCGAGGCTTTTGCCACCTTGCGGAGCTCATCAGCTATTTGCATATGCATGAGGGTCTTACATATACAGCAGCTAGTGACGATCGTGGCCAATCATAATTGTTTTAACCGCGGTGTTTTACATGGATTCATTTATTAAATTATGGGGGAATCAATATTCAAATGTACTAAATAATTAATAACATCTAGTTCAATTTTCAATTAAACATGGATTTATTAAAGAAAGTAAAGTATTTAATGACTAGAGTATTCATTATTTCGCTACATAGTAGATTTATCGTAAAATTTAGCTCTCTCCTTTTTCATTTCAACCTATGCATAGCTCATAGTAGTTCACGCTATCACTGGTTGCGATTGTTATTGTACAACATGTGAACGTTCGGTACACGTGAATAATGAATATTCATAAAATTCTCTCGAATTGTCTACTCTGATTGGTGCATCGGGTTCGAACGGGTGGTTTTGCCGGCTTTCTCGGTAAGCTACTTTGCATCTAATTATCTATGGATTTGGGAGCGGAAATATAATACAAAACAAAAGAAATAAACTACATGTACAACAACCACTCAGGTTAGTAAAGGCCTCGGTGCTGATGCACCTCGGGCCACGAATCACAGTTGTCGCGCGATTAGTCTATGTATTCAGGCCCGTTTAGGGAAATAACAGCACCGAGTGCCTTGGCTAAAGGCTACTACCATCCAAGTTTAATTCCAAACAGGCAGACGGTCGCAAAGTTATTTAGTTTTATACTCATTTGACCTATGACCTTTGACCCCAATTCAAATTGAGGTCCCAAGTCTGGTAACAAATGGGCTAGGTGGTTCAAAAGTTACTAAAAGTGACCTTTGACCTACATACAGTATCCAATAGAAGTGAGTACATCCTTTACAAAATGTTAAAATTCAAATGTAAAATTCTTACATAATGTATTACAACTATGATAGAGAAGAACGAAATTCTGTAACAGTAATGTAATAGCTGAAAGATTTTGTTTAAATTTGTGGCAACAAAAGTTAAGCACACCCTCAAGGGTGTGTACTCACTTTTGTTGGATACTGTACATGACCTTTGACCACAAAATTATATTGTGGTGCCTAAGGAGTATCTATCATCCAAGTTTGGCTCCAAACGGGCAAATGGTCGCAAAGTTATTCAAGTTTTATACAATTTGACCTATGACCTACATACATGACCTTTGACCCCCAAATTACAATGAGGTCCCTATAGAGCATCTGCCCATCGAAATTTGGTTTGGTCCAAGTCAAAGGGACCATCCACAGGCATTTTGCTTCATTCCAAACCATTCATCCAATCTTTCCTTGTCCAAAACTCTACAATTTCCAAACTCATTTGCCATAAAGAAAGTCTGCTAATTAATGTTTGGTTGTTTGATTTTTTTTTTTTTTTTTTTTTTTTGGGGGGGGGGGTAGGTAGGTAATTGATTGACTCATGATTCATTGATTGATCAATTGCCTGATTGGTTGATTGAATCAGTGTTTGATTGATCGATTGATTGATTGATTGATTGAATCAGTGTTTGAATGACTGATTTATTTAATCAATGTTTGATTGATTGATTGATTGAATCAGTGTTTGATTTAAAAATTCTTTTTTTAAAAAAAGTTTCTGCATTTACTGAGTATAAAACAAACATAGAATACAATAATAAACAAATCAGATTTGATACAAATAACGTGTGACAAATATACAAATGATATATAACATACTCAGACAATATAAAATAATGAAATTGGGTCAGGAAATGAACATAAATGCAGGGGGCCAGCTATCATAAGCGGAAGCTTGAAAACAATAGCAGCCGGGAAAAGGGGGGCTACATGATACCGTTATGTGCTATGAGTTGGGTTAGTATAATGGAGACACATACATAATAACAAAACATATATTTCTAGAATTTATAATCGGAGTTTGCAGAAAAAAATATATAGGAAAAAAGGAAGAGGTAATTGCTAGCGTGTGCAAGTCAATGTTACAATAAGATATATAAGATGGAATGAATGAATTATAAAGCATAAATAGTGTCTTGGGTTGAAGATAGTATTTTAATCTAAATAGAATGGCTATTCCAAGTTAGGTTTGAATCGATTGTAACACCTAAGAATTTTGTTTCTTCCTTTTCAGTGAGGGGCATATCGTCTATAAAGATATTGTTGTTGAAAACATGTTTAGAATGTATGTTCTTAAAGTAGATGTAATTAGTTTTGTCTATATTTATATTAGGGAGAGTTTATTGGATTTGAACCAAAGTGATAGTTTCGTTAATTCTGAATTGAGAGTAGTAATAAGGATATTTGGATCTGTATGTGAGAAATATATGTTAGTGTCATCTGCAAACAAAACATATGTTAGGAGTGGTGATACATTTACAATATCATTCATATATATCAAAAATAATAATGGACCGAAAATAGATCCCTGTGGTACTCCGCATTTAATAGATGAAATATTCGATGATTTAGATTTGAAAACAACATATTGACGTGCACGTGCATTTCAATTGAGTGTCAGCAAAGGCAACTAAAATTAAGGCTGGGTACATGATCACTTGTGCGTGACGATCAGGCAGATTGATTGAATGATTGGATCAGTGTTAGCTGGAAAACTTCTCAACCAAAATGATAGTGAATTCCTGCGCAACCTAATTTTCATGTCCTTTACAAAAGTGGGCAGTGCTCACCCAAGCATGAAATATTTTTGGACTTTTTTGGTGTCATATGATAGAAGAGACCTTAAGCTATCCATATATATATATATATATATAATTCCCCCAAATTCACTGAAATTTTTATTTGGGGGCCGTTTTAAAAGTGTATCGTTTTTTTTTTTTTTTTTGGGGGGGGGGGGGAGGACACTCGGTATATCACCCATGCTTATCAGAGTCAATAATTAGGTTTCAGCATACCCAAGATCTTGGGTTGCTAGAGAAGCAGGGACTTCTGGAACAGATCTGATAGAAGCAGGTCGGTAATAGTCCAGTTCATCTAGAGTATCTTTGACAGCATCAGTGGGTTTCGCTTTCAAGGCAGCCTTATGTCTCATTTGAGATGCCTTCCTAGCATGGGCAGGGCAATATCTGGATGAAATGAAACCAAGCCATTTTATTAAATTATTACTTTAATTAAAGAAAACTGTTTGTTTTATTATGTAATGCATAGATAAAATGATAATCAAAAATTAAAAGTGGCTCTCCGTGGGTACGGTCAAATGCGTTTCCAATACTGGTATGGAAAGCTGGCTGAAATACTCAATATGGAAAGGTTCAGACAGTCTGAATATTCAAACATACCCTTCTTTGCGATCAGCCTTGGAGGCTGGTTTATGGCATTTCTGTCCAGTCTTGGTTGATACAAAGTTGCACTGCTTGAAAGGGGCAGACTTGTCTTCTAGAATGTGGTTCAAGCAGAACTCATAGCCCTCATAGCGATCTTGCATGCAGATGCGGTGGGGGTAGTTACAAAACAGACTTTCTGACCTGCCTGCCTTGCGGCTTGAATGACTGCTTTTAGAGCGATACATGATTCTGCAAAACAAAAAAGAGAGAAGTTATATGGAAAGTGATTTTTCGTCATTCATCTATGCATGTACATCTAGAACATGTTTCTTTTTTTTTAATGAAGTGATTATGTAATGCAAATTCCGACCAGTGCAAACAGATTGGCAGAGCTCTAAATTTTATCTGTAACTTCTCCTTTTGGCAAAATTTCAGTGAAAAAATACTGTACACAATAGGGTCTAAGCCAAAAGTAGTATATTGAATATTGTACATCATATGAAAGCTTAGAATATGTAGTTTATAAAAATGCTTATGTCTCATCGTGATCACATCCCATTTTTGGAAAATTACCTTTGAATTTGAAAAAAGCACCTTCAAAGCATGATGGGACGGAATATGAAATGTAATTTAAGTTAAACTGCAAAAGCATTTGAAAATTCAACTTGCTAAAGGAAATAGTCTTTGCAATACTGTTTTTACTGTTTTTGGCATATGATCAATTCTGGTAGTGTGTTATAATTGGGTTAAAATTTGAACTTTTTGGTGCAAAATCATAATTTTTGCTTTTGACATTTAAATATATTTTTTTATGTTTAACTGGAAATTACCCACTGCAGTTTTATTATAAAAGTATCAATGAAATAATGTAGCCACTTTTACACCATCAAAATCAATTTCCTTTTATTTCCAGTTCTAATATAGTTCTACTCTTAATTCTACAGAGAAAACAAAGTTTTGGATGAAATCTTGGTCAAAAGCCCTGTTTGTTTGTACATGGTACAAAACTGTGCATGATGACATCATGATGTTAGTATTAATAATTTCACTCTAAATGCCTTTTTAATTATGCGCCCTTAGATTTGAATGAACTAGAAGAATATTCCCTTCTCCTATATGAACAACATGGGTCTGCCCTAATTCTACAGAGAAAACAGCTATTTGGATGAAATCAAAATTTCTGGTAAAAAATCACCTTTCGTTTGCACATGGTACAAAGCTTTCTGTCCTGTCGCATTCTGTCCCATTGCATAACACCCACGGATAAATTTTCAATTTCAAAAAAAATTGTTGGGCCAAGATCTTAGCTTGATGTTTGTATATATTTTTCAAAATTCCACTATTCTATCATTCCGTCTCGTCGCACTTAAATATTCTAGTTACCATAGCAATGAAATCTTTGTCAGTCTCAAGTGTGTTATAGCATTGTTCTGTTAAGTTCTTATACAAATGATGTGTGGCATGTGGCATTTCTTATTTTTTCGTAATGAGAACAAATCCTTTCAAGTTATCGCATTCTGTCCCGTTGCATTGATAGGACTTTTGGCTCGGACCCAATATAAAATCACAAATTCGAATTACACTTCTGTAGCTCCTGATTAATACCTTACATTAGTGTAGATAAACTTCACAATTCTATTAGTATTAATGGGAAGAAATCCTGTTATACAGTTGGGAACGATCTTTTCTTAGTGTTGGTAAACACGTAGACTGGAAAACATACAATGTGTATTAACTACATACAGGTGTATATGCCACTCTCATTAAACACTCGTACTTGTACAACCTCAAAGAAAAGTACGTTTGCCACATATATATTGAAATTGTATAACACTGAGGTTCAATAATGTCAAGTTTTAGTGCTAATTGCTAATTGATAGGACTTTTGGCTCGGACCCAATATAAAATCACAAATTCGAATTACACTTCTGTAGCTCCTGATTAATACCTTACATTAGTGTAGATAAACTTCACAATTCTATTAGTATTAATGGGAAGAAATCCTGTTATACAGTTGGGAACGATCTTTTCTTAGTGTTGGTAAACATGTAGACTGGAAAACATACAATGTGTATTAACTACATACAGGTGTATATGCCACTCTCATTAAACACTCGTACTTGTACAACCTCAAAGAAAAGTACGTTTGCCACATATATATTGAAATTGTATAACACTGAGGTTCAATAATGTCAAGTTTTAGTGCTAATTTCTTTTTTAATTCAATGATGCATGCTGCAGATATCAGCTGTGACCTTTGACCTATATCATTCAAAATCTTCTCTCTTTATCCTTTCCAACCAGAATTGTGGTTCAGGGAAGAAGTCACCATATTGTTTACCACTACAGTTATAGGCTTTTCACACCTCAAATTTTACTCCCGTACTAAGCTTAGTCCAGGACTAGACTGAGCTTAGTACCGGACTAAGCTTAACCCCGGACTATCTGTTTTGCGTTTCACACCTCTAATTTTAGTCCCGTACTAGCCGCCTAGCCCGGGCCGAGAAATTACATGGTTTTCACACCTCAAATTTTTAACCCCGGACTAACGTTAGCACATGCACAGTATGGGCGGAAGTTGACGTTTGGGGTCATCGGTCGTCCTCCGGTTAGAGCAAAAGCGCGCGATCTTCCGAACGAAAATCAAGAACAGAAAACCCGTGCACATGCGCGATCCGTACGTATACCGTACATGCACCCATCTTCTCGAATTCATTACATATTTATTTACAACACTGAACACGTTGTTCACATCCGCGAAACCGGTCAGCCAGTGTGCGCCAGGCCGATTATGAATACATTACATGCTGCCGTTTCATTGGCTGATGCACAGTTGCCTTTGTTCACAAGACGCAGGCAGCCTAGTCCCGGACTATGTTTTCACACCTCAAAGATTAGCACCGCAATTGCGGGGTTAGCCCACCAATTGGTGGGCTAACCCCACTTTTGACCAGGGTCAGATAGTCCCAGACTAAATGTGGTGCTAACCCACCTCCAAAATTTGAGGTGTGAAAGCGCGAGTTAGTCCTGTACTAAAATGCGGTGCTAACCCACCTCCCAATTTGAGGTGTGAATCCGAGTTAGTCCCGTACTAAAGGTGATACTAAAAAGGCCTTAGTACCACCAAATTTGAGGTGTGAGGTATTTGTATTCCTTCCACAGCAGAAACATCATTCAGCAAGAAAATCTAATTTTGCCATGCTCAAACAATAAGAGTAAATAGGTACCCGAGTATACATTATGAATCTGAACACCATATTGCTTTAGCCGTAGATCGTGAATTCATCAATATAATGGAAAAATTCTTCTTCATTTAATATATTTTATCATCATTTTACCCTTCTTTTTTTCAACTTCTTAGTTGTTTTTTTTTCATTTCTGTCAGTATGGCCTTTAACCTACACTTGGGCATTTCCACAGGATAGTTAATCTAGGCAGTCAAATATAGCAGATATTAACAAAGATACTGACCCTACAAAAATTGTTTACTTACATGTAACTTTAAACACAACGGCCAACAAACTAAAGGACTGACAGAGATAGAGCGAGAGGGAGAGAGAGAGGCAATCGTGCAGGCAGAAGGTCCTCCAAGCGGACAATCTAGGACTTCATGTACTTCTATTAATAATGATAATTATTGTAAAAATCATAATCATAACAATAAAGATGATTATGATAGTTATTATAAAATTATAAGGATGATAATAATAATCATCATCATAACAATAATCATCATGATTATAACAATAATAATCAATAATAATGATATTTTAAAAAAAATAAGAAAAAGGAGAATAAGAATAAGATTAGTAAAATGGCCGAATTATTACTAATTAAACTACTCTAACTTAAACTACTCTTACTTGAGTTACTACTTCTAAGACAGACTAAGTCCTCAGGGAAACAGCTGCCCAATGGGGAGATCTCCCGAAGACCGATGGTGCAAGGTGCAGAGCTCAGACCTGGAGAGGTTCGTTCAAAAGACGTCCAGTAGATCCAAGCTCAAATGTTGCACTGACTCAATCTTGGCAGTGCACTACTGAACAGTGCATGCCATGTGCATTGTCATGTACTTAACATAATTAATGCTATTGGAATGTACATGTAACAGGTGTGTATGTGAACAGGTGTGAATGTGAATGTGAATGGGGCCAAATCTCTACAATACTCCCCATCTTATGAGGCGAGAGCCTACTCAAGACTTGAAACCTAACTGTAAATTAACCTGAACATCATATTCAACTTTAAACATTCTTTCCAAATGGGAGAGATAAATGATTACATGTACCTAGGTAAACAAGTATACACAAAGAAACAACTTCTGTTGAAAAAGTCCTATGATACCTTACACAATTATTAAAGAAAGTGTACAAGGCAAACATTGACCTGGTATATGCAAAAAGCTGTCATACCCCCCATGGCCAGATTTGATCATCGGGCAAGCCCGTCCACAAATAATATGCAGGGGCTTCTCAACCAACAATGGTCTATGCCCCCCGATCTAACTAGTTAGAGAGGCAGATGTTCAATGCTTCAACCTATAATTGTGCTATATGTTTTTTTTTTTCTTCTTTTTCAATTAGAAATCGAAACACCATGAGATTGAGCAGTCTTGTATGTTAGGAATGACAATAACAAAAACAGAAAGAAGTGTGCCAAAGGAGAAAAACCAGATGGCTCCAGTGGAGAACCATATGGCTTACAGGGGTCGAGTCCTCTATGATAAAGGGTAAACAGATGGTGCATTTAAGTTATACCCAGGAGAAATGAGGGGAGATAGGAAGAACTTTGTATCCCTAATTCCCGAGCCCAAATGGCTTTTTCAACTTTCTCTGGGGATATTGCACGGCTCCAACCACCCAACGCAAGAATTCTCCTAATAGCCAAAGCAATTCAGCAGCGAGGAATTTCCTGCGCCGGACATAAACACATATATGCCAATTAAAATGCACCATCCATCAACCAAACATGGATAAGAGGTGATGATCAATATGGCAAAATATTTGGCAAAGCAATTATTCCTCAAATGAAATAAAAGAGCAACTTTAGACATGCCACAAACTGGGGGAAATACAACAAGAAGTTCCATCAATTCAAATTATGCATTGGGTCATCACCGAATCTACTATGTACATGTAACATGAGCCAGTAGCACAATGGCAGATGAGTTACAATGTAAATGAAGGCTTCAATACTTTTTGTTATTCAGAAAAAACAAAGGGATTGAGTTATCCAATATACATGTAACTGTAAGGTGTTAGAGCATTAAAGTGTATTTTGGGCATCAAATTTAGAGCCTGAATCCTAACCAACATAATTCTTTGAAAAGGTTTGTTCTGTTGACTGGACTCCTGCCTGAACTTCTAGTCATGTCAAATCAAGAATCCAAAAAATTAATTCAAATCCTTATTCACAAAAAGAAGGGAATATGATAAGTAATTCTAGAAAGTCACAGGCTCCAGTCTCTTACAAGGAGGCTCTGAAGATGTAAAGTATTTTTATGAATGTTGGGGAGCCCTTTCATCAGGTATAAGAATAAGCACTAAGTTACCTGCAAGGATGGGCTCAGTGTCAAATTCTATTATAATACTTTAGAAAATGTGTTAATTGTTTTTCGACCAACCCTAAACTGTTGACTCAATGATCCTGAGCTAATGTGAACTAGTGGCAAACATTCAGTACAAGAATGAATGCAATGAAAGTAATGAAATACAGGGAGGACAAAGCCACAAGGCTTGATGTACATATACATGTATCTGCCATGCTTGTAATATCAGCATGTCCAAATATTGTAAAATATCTGACATAATATTCATATATGAATTAACTGGCTACTAAAATATTTCCTGAGAATAAGTGGGCAATACCGTAACAAGTTTTTGGTTTACGAAGTAATGATCGAAAAGTTGAAAACTGATATGCTATTTTCGCCATTGTATAAGGTGATAGAAAGAGCAGTTCAGAGTATGCTCTAAAAACTGGACAGCAATGTGTCCTTGTTGTTGTCTAAATTATTAGAAAGTGCAGTTCATGATAAGCTCTATAAAATCTTATAAAGCAAACAAGTTTTTTATAAATCATCGTGGAAGTCTAGTCTCCCCCAATGCGATCAAACTTATTTAATCACAAGGGCAGTCTGGTTTCTAGGGTTAAACAACATTCCTCAACCAAAAAGTAAGCTAGTATAATATAAGTAACTGGAAAGTGCTATGTTGATATGAAATAAGGCACCATATATTATCAGAAAAGTAACATGATACTGACCTCAAAGGTCAGGGGTTGTAAATTTGTAATGATTGAGGTCATGTATTATAGCAAATAGAGTCCAATTCCTACCTAACTTGGTGGAAAACAGTTCTGCCATTGAAAATATTATTGTTTATCAGTAGAACTGCAATTAATATTGAAATAGATTTACATGTATTTCAAACAAAAGTAAATAATGAGACTCAATGTCTCTAATCTCCACATGTTTCACCATGGGGGGGGGGGGGGGATGTTCCATGTAAATAAATCTGTTCCAATGTACATGTTAACTACACTTTCACTGGGGAATCCAAAACACAAATTCTGTTTTGACATTAGGGAAAAAGTAGGTCAGGTCAGTATAACAAAAGATAATTCCAATAATTTCTTGCAAAATAATTTGTGCTACATTCTTACTTTGAGAATTAAAGGTGATGTTTAAGAATTTCTGAACAAGGTTCAGTTTTTTGATCATGGACCCAATAATCTAATTAGTCAGAATATCAAATGTTGACCACATATTGAATGGGAAATTCAGTCTCATGGAACTGAGAAATTTGTTTTAGGATAACTTATTGTTGTAAACAAGTGTTTAAATGGGTCAACAATGAACAATCCAACAACAATAAAATCAATGCAGTTGCATTGGGTAAGGACCAGGAAATAAATAACAAAATATATTAAGAAAGAAATATTATTCTTCCCTTTAGCTGATCACCACTGGGCCAATAATCAAACAAAATAGCACAAGAAATTATTAGAAATAATTTCAGAAGTAAAAACCATCTATCTTCCAGGTAGCCTCTGGGCTGATAGCAAAACAGAATGCTTGGAAAGTGCCTTTCCCCGGTCAAACACGATCCGAGGAGTCCATACGGGGACATCTCGAGTGGAATGACAGAACAAGGAGTCCTTGCTCCCTTCCGTCAAGAGCCAGTGATCTGGATGATCTTCAACCAGACATCTAAGCCGCTCAGCGCTAGTGGGGGGCTCCACAGATGGTGCTGGATCCAGGAGAGGAAGGCATTTGTCAGCGACTACAGTTACTTCTGCAGCCGTATCAACAACTGCTTTAAACTTAACACTACCAACTACAATAGGTACATGTATGGACCTACTACTTACCTTACTGCTACAACTACTTATACTACTTACCTTACTGACAATAACTTCCTCTACAGGATCCAATCCATTGGCACACCTTTCAAAAAGATCTGCAATGAATAAACACTCATCTTCCCAAATATCAAAAGAATGACTTACCTCACTCTTGGGGTCATTGTGAGTGGGTTGACCAACCGAAGTATCAGGCGGGTCATCAATATTTGGCATACTTACTTGTTGGAGGCCTAATCCTTCCCGGATCGGAGATCGGCATTGCTCTCCGATCCTTCGGAGTTTTCCTGGGCCTCTGCAAAAGAAAGGGAAGAGCTGGCCCGAAACTTTTCCTGGGCCTTGAGGGTCTTTAGGGTTTTAAGCACCTCTGCCAAGGTCGTGTTGATGTTCTCCACCTGCTTCTTTAAACCATTAATTTCTGTTTTTATAGCACCAACATCATTTTTCAGGGTAATCGTTTCCTTCTTGAGTGTGCTGAGTTCTGAGTCGGTTTTGACTGGGGCCCTTCTGCGTTCTTCCGCAGGAGCTGAACGGGTGTAATCCCGTTGTCTAGCAGGCTGGGAGGGGTGAACTTGACAAACCTCAAACTCTTCCTCCTCATGATCGCCTTCATATCCCCGATATGCTTGCTGTATTCGATGTTTCGGTATAGGGTTGGTTGGGCGTCGGGATGGGTTCCCATAGATCAAACGCTGGGTATGTTGAGCCCACCTGATGGCCTCCAGAGCCTCGTCTACCGTTTTTGGGCGCGAGTTAAGAGCCGTTAACCCGGCAGCCTTATCGGCGCAGCCCTGGCATAGTTGTAAAACAATTGGATATTACTTTGTCCAAAACTGGTTCCAAAGGCTTGTATGGCGAGACTCTGGAGCCGGTCGGCCCATTCCTTAAGAGGTTCCTCGGGTTGTTGGCGAGCCGTATGAAACTCGGCTAATGCCTCCTCCGGGAGCTTAGCATAGTCAAACCGACGATCCATTGCTGACATGATTAGTGTAAAATCCAAATTGCCCTGATCTAAAAGGTTGGAGTAGTACTCAGATGCTATCCCTTTGAGAGACCAGCACAGGGCATCCCGGCAGGTAGGGCCACTCCAATTACACAAGGAAGCGTAGGAAGTGAATTTGTTCTTAAACGCCCTCCAGCTTGACTTGCCATCGAATGAGATCCCCTCTGGAAGGGTAGGCGGAGAGTAGGGGGAAGATCGATTATAGGGATGATTTTGAGTGGGATTAGTGGGGTTAGATTGAGTCTGCTGTGGGCAAGGGGGGGTACCACGGTTGGGAATCTACCCTCCCTGAGCCGAGCATCTGAGAAGACGGTTGTTAATGAGGGGGGTACTGTGGCTGAGAATCTCCCCTTCCTGTGTCGACCTTTCCAGAACCAAGTTGTTGTAGGTGTCCCATGTCTTGGGGCCTCGATAGAGGGAACAGCCCCTGCAGAGGAGGAGGAGGAGATGGAGTACATGTAGCTGGCACACCCACATGTATTTTCATCGGGACACCCGGGTTAGGTGTAAAATCAAAATAGTCAAGGAGCGCCACGGCTCCATCAAGGCGGGGACATTTCAAAAATAATTCCCTATCTAAATTCCCACAATTTTCTCTCCAATCTAAAATTTGGGTTGCTTTTGTTTCATTGCAAACCTTCAAAACTTCTGTCTCATCACAAAAATTAATTCTTATTTTGTGAGAAAGAGCCATAGTCTGTTACCATATTAGTCACAGAGTTAGTTATGACATACATGTAGAAGAGATTGCTCAATTTCCAGGAAAATTGCCAATCTTAAATGAATAAAAGCACAAATGGTCAATGTTATTGATATTACCCTAAGTGAATCTAGACAGAATCTAGATACTATATAGTCTTAATTACAAATAGGAAAAGTACAATATCAAAATGCCTAAGGTTACACTTAAATTTTCTTAATTTTCAACTACTATTCACTCCCCCTACAAAATTGAAAAGAGTGGGAGTTCAATCTGACTGCAAATTACAGGCAGAAAGTTAATATAAATTCACTTTCTTAGTTTCTCATACTTAGTTACTTATGTTTCTTGTTTTCTTGCTGTTTCTTGCTTGCTTTGTTAGTTTCATACTTACATGTAGTTTCCTACTTACTTAGTGTTTTTGTTCGATCTGACAATTTTCTGGCAGAAAATCAGTCAAAAATTCCTACACTTAATTTGATAAGTATAGGTAAAAAGTCAATCAAAAATTTACTTTCTACACTCAATTTGATTGACAAGTATAGAAAGTCAATCAAAATTTTATTTTCTATACTTGAATTGATTGACAAGCATAGAAAGTCAATCAAAATCAAATTCTACACTTAAATAAGTACTTAGATAAAATTACAAAGTAAAGCTAGGCCTATGTAATTTTACACTTAAACAAGTACTGAAGAGTAGGACAAAATTACTACGCTACAGTTACTACAATATAATAATCACTAAGGCGTAATCCTTATCAAACCTACACTACACTTCCAATTTTCTTCTTTCAGCAAAAATTTGAGCTGGCCCCTACCACCACAAATTAAATTTGAAATAGAAAATTTGAAGAATCAAGTTCAGCTTTAACTGTTAAGTTTAACTAACCACGCCCACTTCAATCTAATTTTGAAAGGGCAAAATGGCAGCTCAATGAAAAATTTATCCTACCTATCCCTAACTGCTACCTCAAATTTTACTTAAAACACGGCCAAAATTACAAAAATATCACTTTAAACAAGGTAATAAACTATGTATGCAATTATTAATTCGAAACTACAGCCGGCGATAAAACAAATGTCTGCTACGGCTTTATTTTAGTGGAAAATTTTTGCAAGAAATTTGGCCGAAATAAGCAGTAAAATTTCAAATATGAAAATGAAAATATTCACAGAGTCTCTAAAAACAAGTTTTACGATAAATAAGTATGGGATAACAAAATATTACGATATAAACTCTAAAAACGGAAGCTGAAAAATCAGAAATTGCTACAACACAGGAGTCTATGTAAACAAAATGGCGGATTTTTGCCTATGCAATACATGTGTGTTATGTACAATACTTTACTCCCTACGCAAATTACAATTACCGACTACGCCAATTGTAGTAAAATGGCCGAATTATTACTAATTAAACTACTCTTACTTGAGTTACTACTTCTAAGACAGACTAAGTCCTCAGGGAAACAGCTGCCCGATGGGGAGATCTCCCGAAAACCGATGGTGCAAGGTGCAGAGCTCAGACTTGGAGAGGTTCGTTCAAAAGACGTCCAGTAGATCCAAGCTCAAATGTTGCAGACTCAATCTTGGCAGTGCACTACTGAACAGTGCATGCCATGTGCATTGTCATGTACTTAACATAATTAATGCTATTCTTGGAATGTACATGTAACAGGTGTGTATGTGAACAGGTGTGAATGTGAATGTGAATGGGGCCAAATCTCTACAAAGAAGTCTTAACAACAGTAATGATGAAAACTATGATAAATACAGATAATTGTTCTAAAAGTAAAGCCAACAATAATGATCATGATTATGATTGATGATAATAATGACAATAATCATAATAATAATGATGAATATAAAAATCATAATAGCCATATCTACTATAGACTATAGCGAGGTATGAATATCACTGCGTGTGATTTTTTTAGCTCTGCATTAGGTGTATGTAGGATACCATACAGGAATGTTTGCATAAATTTTGATTTCTAGCTTCAGTTTACGAGAAAAGGTAAGCACACACGCAACGAAGGAACTAGTGAGTATTGAAATGTACACTAGATTTACTGAGCGACATCGGACATTGAATTTGAAGCCGTAATCGAAGGTTTCCTTCGTATGATTTCATTCAAATTTATATGACAGATTGCATACATATTTTTAATCATTCTCTGCAGTTCTGGGGGAGAACCAGCAGTTAAAACAGGAAATATGCACATGGATACGAAAGTGTGCATTGGTGCCAAAGTGTTTGGTAATTACCACTCAGGGAGCCATTGGTATGCTGAGCTGTGCAAATTTATGTGAAATGCTGCCCTCTATAGTTGGAGATAGAAATCACTAAAATAATCAACAAATTCTTGGAAAATGTTTGCTTTTTACACCCAGTATGATAACATATCCTATTTTCATTCCATTCCTTCAATTGGATCTAAATTATCTTCATCAAATGAATTTTGAGAAATCTTTTTCTGATCACTGCTCTTGTTCCTCTGTCCCAGAAATGTGACAGAGAACACTACTTTCCTATTGTCAGCAATTTCCACTGTACAGGCCTAGATCTAATTCAGTGCAAGGTTATCTGATGATAACCTGGCATTCGTACAAGTGGGTAATTACTAGGATACACTTCCATATAGATCTATCCAGGAGCTCTTCTAGCACATTGTTCATTATTTGGCCCTGAAATCTGAATGCACTTGCTACTGTGCATTATCATTATGTACTAATTCACTACACACATGCTACCATTTATAAATACAAGATATTCTATAGACTATATAGTCTATGCATGCGATTCTAACGTTAGTTAGATCTAGAATAAATGCAGTACTCCAACATGTCCAAACTGGAGCGGAGGAAAACATGACCAAGCAAAGAACATGAAGAACTTTCTGAAGAAGATAACACTAGTCTAGATTGATATTTGGCATGAAGATACAGATAGCCTACTCTTCTCTCTGCATTTCTTGAAAAAAGCATCTTCATGATCTTTAAATTTCCAAGATCATGAAGATGCTTTTTTCAAGAAATGCAGAGAGAAGAGTATCTATCTGTATCTTCATGCCAAATATCAAGGTAAATCAAAGTTAATTAGTAACTCTAACAAAGTTACTGGAAGAAGCCAACCCAACAGTAACAGTAAGCCCGGCCGAGGCGAGGGACATCACAGCACACGATATGGGGATCTTGTCGATGTCCTAGCCTCGCCTCGGCCTCGCGCTTGCACTAGCAGTTAAGCTGCAGCAGAGAGCGAGCGAGAGCGCTAGTACTATACTAGTATTAGTACAGAGGCGACAACAAGCTCGCGAGATATAGGTGCGACCAGCAGCGCGCCGTACGTAGATAATTTTTTTTTTATTCATGTCTGCTGTTCAAAGCAAACCACATGCAAATTGCGCCAGCGGCGCGGCTTTGCCAAGCAGTACCGCAGCGCTCAGCATGTAGCATGCATCGTGCGAGCAACACTGTGTCCATCATGGAAATGGCGTTGCGTCTAGTCTATCTAGCTGGCGCTGGCTAGCACGTTCCTAGAAGCTAGCCGGAATGGAGAAAGGAAAACTGGTGTTTCACATTTGACATACTAAGTCTCCGTCTGCAAGCCTCTATCGTTCGATCAGGTATAACAGCATCAAACAATGAGGCTTTGAATCTCGCCTTCCTGCAATAGCATGCTATATTTTTTAGTATCTTACTCACATTTCACCGTTTTTGCGATCGATTCCATCAAAAATTTGCCAACAGGAAGGCTAGGCAGAATTCATGTATTATACGTCATCGTACACTTATATATGGTTTTTATCTCGTGTGTGTATGTGTGTGTGTGTGTGTTGTTGCAGACCATAGAGAGATACGTACTGCGTGCAGACATACACATTACACAGCTGAGACTGAAGTAGTTCTTCTGTGATATGTGCATCGTGGATAGCGTGCAAGTATACGCAATATCTCACAATGAAAGGGATCACCAGGAAACAGTCAATCGCGTCAGAGACGAGAATGTACGAGAAATTACGTTATCTGATGAAATGCGCATGCGCTGTCTCTTGGATAACTCGCCGGTACGGGACTAATGGCGACAAAACCCGACCGTTGGTATTTTTCAAGAGAACAACTGAAAAACAGTCCTTCCGCAAAATGTGGAACAGAGCCAGAGAGAGAGCTGTCTTATCGGCAGCAGGCTGCCAATCTAATTCAAGATATGGGGCAACGACTGCAAGTGTATCCTTTTTCAAATATTTCCAACATGGCGATATTGCGAATGTGGTTGAATTGCATGCGGAGTCAGTAACGTTAGACTCTACGGTACAGTACTACTACTACTAGTACCGTGCGTGTACCTACTGAGCTGAGTAGGCCTTGTTGTAATGTAACTGTAAGTTGTAGTGGCGCTGATGCACTTTCTGATCTATGTCCGATGACTGACGGAATAGAGCGCTGCTGGTGCATGCACAGCACGCTGGTTTGTGCGACTGTGTGCTTTATTTCGTCAGGCTTGGTCCTTGGATACGAAAGTGCATTGCCATTAAAAATATTAGCGCCAGTTGTAGTAATGTGCTGAGTCCTTATAATGTTGATGCGGCCTACTTACACGAATGCAAGATTGTATAATTTATTAGGCATTATTAGGCATAATCGTGATCCAAGTCCCCCCTCATTCACCTTACACATTACTCAGCGGTTTATTGTGTCAGTGACCCAGGGACTTCTTTACACCTCATAGAGTAAAGCGCCCTTTATTCGACCTGTGCCGTGATTCAACCTATTATCACTAGTCTATATCACAAGCCAGCACATATTATTGTCACAATGCACACTAATCACGTCTTCATTACACACAGAGACATTGTCACTCACCACAAGAAAGTCCCTTAGTCACCTCCAAAAAACCATCAGAAAAGCCAAATTCTGGCGTCAAAAATGCAAAATTGGCACCATATATCCAAAGCATGCGAAGGCTGAAGTCCACTGCTAAGAAACAGGTTCGCAGAAAAAGCGCTAAAAATAAGGAAAGAGGCGGTTTTGTGAAGATTTGTTTTCTTTTATCGCAAGCTCGGAGTGTGATGGTATCGGCGAAAAACAAATGAAAAACCTAACCCCCCTGTATCTGCCGATGCAGTGAGTTCATGTATAAAGTTGGATGCAAGTCCCCGCTGGCCTTCATTCGACCGCAACGAGCACCGACGGGCGCCGCAACTTCAGCGATGGACAACCGTGTGTGGTGCGGCGCATTTCAGCGGCCTTCATACGCGTTGACATTGAACGCGCAGTGCGCCCGGTCGAATGATTGCCAGGGGATATCGAATTAAGGGCATGAAACATAGCGATATACTTTCATATTTTCTAAAAAATTGTGATGAATTTGAAAAATAAATATTGTGATAAAAATAGTTTAATATATTTGACATGAATTTATGAAGATATGATTTTGTGAAAAGTAAGTTCAGCAGAATAAATATTGCAGGAAAGCTTAAGCGGTTGAATCTCGGGCAGTTTACTCTACTAGACTTTACACATGATAACCCTAGAGTAGTCCAGGGACATCGGGGGAGTAAAAAAAAAAAAAAAAATGCTAACGCTAACTCCCCATTGACGTCCAGTGCTTTTACCCCATATTTGTATATAGCAAGCATCTTGGCACTTCAAAACAACCCCTGGAAAATCACTTTCCCATGGGCCAATGACACCACCAGCCTTGTAACTATCGGCTGTGGTCATTATGAACCCGACTGACACTTGGGATTAAAAATCGGACATACGAGAACCGAAATTTAGATATAAATCTATCGTAGGGTAGCTGGAAAAACTCACCGCTTGTTTTCGTTTCCCCAGCGTCCATTGAAATGCAGATAGAAAATGGCGACTAACTTGCGCATGTGCATCAATGCGCGACTAGATGCGAGCGATCTTCAAGACATTTTCAAAAAATTTATGGTGAGAATTGCCATGAATTTTTTGAAAACGTCTGCAAGTGTTATTTTGTCATCAAAATACACCATAAGCCTAGGAATGGTATATTTGGCAACCTTGCTGCTAAATATGACTATTTTTGCACCTCACTGGTCCAATTATTGTTTACTTGTGAATTGATATACAATCTTCTTATGGCATGATCTTTGCTAAAATTCTATTCCAATGTGTCAAAATAGACACAAAGACACAAGGATAAAATGCCTAAGACCTCTTTTTATTTCGACATCAGAGCATGCCCATCGACAAGTTGGCAGCGTTAAAAAGACTTCGTGTGTCGACAGCACTGTGAACATCATGCCTGTTGATACCAGCACTGGTTCTGCCGCAGTAGATAATATCAATTCACTGAAGTCAGTGACTGACCTAACCCTTCAGCTGAGTTGGATATGGGTCACTCCATGGGGTTGGGTCACCTTATACAGTAATGTCCGTGTAACAGTTACGAGCTCATCCATTTAACACCGAAGATCAACTTCTCTTGAATTTTTTAATTCAATGGATGCATAATTTTCTACTGTAAGCATGCCTGTTTCATTGGATAATCTAATGGATTTACTATGAAGCACATTTCTGTTTTTACCTCCTTTACATGGACATCACATTTATGAAACATACATGTATACACAAATTTTGGGTTTGTATTATTTTAAGAAAGCATGATCCATGGGTACTTCAGACTTAGCTGGTTACACTTTTCATGTTCACTGAATTAAGTTCATTTACATGAATTCACTTTCCCATTGCAATATGAACTGTTAATTATTTTAAAAGAAATATTCCTTGACATTTCTTACCTCAGATTTCAGTTGTGTATCAACACAGCCATTGTATATATGCACAGGTTTTACATGTTCCACTCATTTACAAAGTTTCCTCGCAATGTAAGTATCATTCATATTTCAATTGTAGATAAGTGTGAATTTTTGTCTCACCTGTGTAGCAAGAGCGAGATATAGTTGTCACTTTTCCTACGGCAACGGGGGTGTCAACTTTTTAAGAAATACTTTCTTTCCAAAAGCATTTTTTCAATTTTCATGAAACTTGTGCACAAGGCTTATCATGTATCACAGATCATGAGGATAGGGCTGTTACCCCGAACCGCCGAACCGAACGAAAGTTCGCCGAACATGGCACTTCCGAACAGAACCGAACCGAACTCAATGGTCTAGTTCGGAAGTTCAACAATTATAACACAGGATCAATGATTTGGCCCTCGGTGAAGACCTTGTCCTGAATTCATTATGCTAAATGGGAGATACACCTTTATTTTATTGAAAAATTAATACTTACATTTATCGGTGGGATTTCTTTTGATTAATCTTCTGAAAGTTTCTCTTAAATAATAGATAGAAAACCACTAAATACAGCTTGTGTCTCATTTTTCCTTTGATTCTGATAAATGTCATAATATTTGGCACCATGAATTCTAGTTTTTTTCCCCAAAAATCATGTTAAAAGCTTCAAAATACATGTATGCCCAAAGATACTCATGATTGTAATCGATCGTAATATGGCTGTAATTGATTAACAATCAATCATAATACTAAATAAATATCTTTTAAAAAATGGAAGAATAGAAAAACACTGCTTTATTGATAATTTCTTTTAATATTTTCATCCCTTTCCTCTATTTCGTTTTTTTTTTTAAATTTTCTCTTGTTTCTTATTAATCAGTATATGAAAATTAACTTTCTTTTTCATCCAGAAGATAAAATAAATAACAAATAATCATGCAATAAATGCAGTAACTATTTTTTGTCATACAAAATATATTTATAAGAAACAGTGACTTCCAAGTGCAGTAGAAGTAGAGAGGGTTCTGATGGTCATTTGTTATCGATGCTCACCCTTTTATATTTTTGTATACTGTATTGCCGAACCCCAAACCGAACTAAAGTTCGGAAATAAAAGTGCCGAACTCTGCCGAACCAAACCGAACCCGAACTTGGTGCCAAATTTACAGCCCTACATGAGGAACAAATTTCCTGTCATGAAATCAAGGCCAATGATTAAGAAAGTGGCTGGATGGCCCACATTCAGCTGTGCCCAGCAGGACACTGCTGGTCTTCCATGGGAGCCAGTGAGCTTGAAGCTTGTTCACCAGGGCCGGTATTCTGAAAATCGTGTTATCTTTGCAATCAGAAATAGCGTACGCCATTGTCACGCACTTTTGTCTTGTGTGCTGGTCATTTGCACAGTTTATACCAACCATAAGTATGCGTTTTAAATTTGTTATGACAATTAACACGGTGAAAATAAGATGAAAGATAACACAATTTTCAGAATACCGGCCCAGGGTATCAAGTAACACAAATCTTGTGGAACAAATGGCAGGTCACAAAGTCAAGGTCAAAGGTCATGGGAGGTCAATTACCTTGAATGACATGCATGTTGCAAAAACTTAACCTAAGGTGAAGTAGTATTCATTTGAATTCCATGAAACCTCTTCACACAGGTTTTCAAATATCACAAATCATGTGGAGCAAATTTCAGGTCACAAAATCAAGGTCAAGGGTCATCAGTTAATTTATGTTATTACCCACATTGTCCCCAAAAGGTCTATGGGACTCAAGGGTAGCACATGTCATGTGCCCCAACCACAATTTTTCACAAATTCAGAATGGTGCTTTGACAATTTGCGTATTGCAGGTTAAGGCCATTTTGAAAGCGCATTTTCAGTATTCGTTTAAACAAACATTTCTTTTTTGACGATTAATTGACTACTCGGTCCTATCATTTTTCCAATCGGCTGACCACTCCAGCCTCACGAAGCCCGCCACCGTTAAAGATGTGCCAGAGATGGAGCACAGTGTGAGGCCAGTTCATACCCTGTTAACAGCCTGTGCAAATAACCCCAACTAATGTCCAATTTTCTTGAAGAAACTTGACAATAAAGCAGCTTTAAAAAAAAATTCCATTACTGTACTTGTACAGTTCATTAAAATCCAAATCATAGCCTCCTACTCTTTTTGTGAGGACCGAACAAGAAATCCGGGTCACATAATGCGAAATAGATCACCATGTTCTTGCTATTTTAGTGATAACTTGTCATGTCATGTTTCAGTAAATAATCAGCCGCCAAGAGGTGGTGCTGTAGCGACTGTACCCCGAAGTGGAGTGTTAGTACCGTACACAAAATTCTACATTCGGCCGTGTTGAAACAACGTATACATGTACATTACGGTGCAATCGCAGAGCAGTCATTTGAAATCGAACTCCAATGATTTCAATTCCCATCATAAATCGCCAGCAAAGGCATATTACTAACGAACAAGCGCTTGCTTGCAAGTATGAATATTTCTTTCTTGATAATGTCCTTTTGTTTATATTCATTGCTATACTATTTTTTCACACTGTTCTGATAGCGTATCTTTGATCATGTGAATAATGCAACAGTGTTATCAATATCATGGCGATGACGGATGCTTATCGGCCCTTTCAAATGATCTGAAAGAGGCTGGGCCTAATGCCATTCGCATGATGATATCCGCACATGCTGCTTTTCGTCTAGTAAATTTATAATATGTCCGTGGTTTAAACGGTTAATCAAGTACTCGAAACGGGCCTAGTGCAGGTTATGAGACCGCCAGGGGTGTTTAACTTTTTATATAGATTAGTGACAAAAGGAGTATTTATATGCATTTATCATCTTTGGGCATTGGTAGTTCTAACTAGGGCTGAGTCATCCCGGTTTTTTTTCTCACTGGTGCCCGTCGGTGTTTTTCCCATTGGAGACTGGTGGACCGATGAAATACATAAGAAAATCAGAGTTTCACTCAAAATACTTTGAAATTTAACCAAGTTAGGCACTAAAAATTTTATTTCTTTTAAAACTTTCACAAAATATTATATTTAAAACCTTAAATCAATGAAATGGAACTACGGAAGTAAGATTAGCGTGCAGGGTTTCTTCATTTTCTTGTTTGAATTTATCTGCGTTTACGATATCATTCAGTTCTGTAGGCCGCCATATGGTTTACTTGTAAATGATATTGCTATGCTTATTCGCCCCAAGATGGTGCTATTCCACTGATTTGCCCCAAGATAATATATAGCACCATCTTGGGGTGAATAAGCGTAGTGATCTTATTTACAAGTAAACAATATGGTGGCCTACAGAACTGAACGATATCATACACACCGATGAATTCAAGCAGGAATGAAGAAATCCTGCAAGCTTATCTTACTTCCATAGATCCATTTCATTGATTTAAGGTTTGAAATTTAATATTATGTGAAAGTTTTAATAGAAATAAAAAATTTAGTACCGTAAGCAAATAATTACCGTTGGTAAAGGTGATGGTCAAACCATCACTTCTGAGGCGATCTTGAGGTACCTATCTTTCTGAAGCGAAGCTGAGGAAAGATAGCGTGTACATCTAGATCGCCGGCCGAGGAAGTGATAGTTTTTCTCATTGCCTGAAACCAGAAGGGATTATTTGCTTTATATTCCACATCTGAAACCATTTAACTGTAAATAAAGAGCATAATATTTTCTTTTCTATGAGAAAGAATTTGGTTTTAAAAGAACAATGTTTAATTAAAGAAAAGAAGCTAACTGCATTCGTGCACTTCTGTTTTAGCGCTAGCATAGCGCGTATTTTTGGACTGTACACAGTACGCATGCGACTTGCTTGGCCTTGGCTGTTCAACAAGTATCAAGCTAATTGTGACATCACAAAAGAAGCAAAGACGATTTGATGGCCAAAATTGATGGAAAAAAAGGCAAAAAATGATGGCAAAAATCATACAGGGGTCATGCACTTTTATTTCACGCGTATCCAAAAATATTGATAATGCGTTGTGATTCTATGGACTGAAGTGATCAGCGAAACACAAACTGCCAACGCTACAAGGTCACACACGTTTCTTATCGGGTGGTGATGATGGCGAAACTACACTTAATCACATGATTCACTTTTGACCAATCCTATAGCAACATTCTTAGTATGTGGAATATAATGCCAAATAATTGGTTAATTTTCAAAGTCTTTTGACACTGATTTTCTTACGTATTTCTTTATTTCATCTGTCCGCCTGTCTGTAGAAAATTGCACCGGCGCCTGGCAACATCGGTCGGGCACTGGTGGACCGACCCAACCGACTCAGCCCTAGATGTAACAGTGGTTTTGAATTTTAAGTGTCCTTTACTGTTTTCTTTCTTTTCTTCATTTAGTATAGACTGATATTAAGTGTTATATTCCACATACTAAGAATGTTGCTGTAGGATTGGTCAAAAGTGAATCATGTGATTAAGTGTAGTTTTGCCATCATCAGCACCCCATAAGTGCGTGACCCAGCAGTGTTGGCAGTTTTTGTGTTTCGCTGATCACTTCAGTCCATAGAGTCACAACACGTTATCTTTATTTTGGGGTACATGCGAAATAAAAGTGTGTGACCCCTGTGTGTTTTTTGCCATCATTTTTTGCCATCGATTTTTGCCATCAAATTATCCTTGTTTCTTTTGTGACGTTAAAATTAGCTTAATACTTTTCGAACAGCTGAGGCCAAGCAAGTCGCGCGCGTACTGTGCACCGTCCCAAAATACGTGCTAGCGCTAAAACAGGAGTACGCGAATGCAACTAACTTTTTTTTCTTAAATCAAACATTCTTGTTTTTTTTTAAACCAAATTCTTTCTCAAAGAAAAGAAAATATCATGTTCTTTACAGTTAAGTGGTTTCAGATGTGGAATATAAAGCAAATAATCACCTTCTCGTTTCAGGCAACTAGACAAACTATCACTTCCTCGGCGATCTAGATGTACACGCTATCTTTCCTCAGCTTCGCTTCGGAAAGATAGCTACATCCAGATTGCCTTGTAAGTGATAGTTTGCCCATCACCTTCACCAACAGTGATTATTTGCTTACTATTAAGAGAACAGTAGTAGAGTAATATTTGATGAGAAAGAGTATTGGGAACTTAACGCATGAATTCTACCTAATTTTTTTCCCCCTTTTTCTTTTCAGAGCATATCTGCAGCTTGTCTTTTCCTTGCTGCTAAAGTTGAGGAGCAACCCCATAAGCTTGAGCATGTCATTCGAGTTGCTCATGCATGTCTGCACAGAGGGGAACCACCCCTGGATCCGAGGAGCAATGTAAGTATTGTTCCATCTTACTATTTTTTGTCGAGCCACGAAAGGTGGAGCAAGACTAAGGGATCCTTAGCGGCGTCCGTCCGTCTGTCCGGCCATAACGATTGTAAAACCTGAATAACTTTGCAACTATTTGCTCGTTTGGAACCAAACTTGAATGGAAGATGCTCCAAGGGACCTCCATGTAATTTTGGAGTCAAAGGTCATTTATGTAGGTGAAAGGTCAAGTGAGGTCAGATGATAACATTTTCTACTGGAGTTAATAACTTTTGAACCGCTTGCCCATTTTTAACCGAACTTGGATAGATTGCTTACCGGGACATCATTGTTAGTAGCGGTCAAAGGTCATATTTGTTGGTCAAAGGTCACATGCAGTCAAATTACAATTCATCTACAAGAATGATTGCACATGGATGTGGCGAGACACATTATGGCTATGGGCTTGCTCATGTTAATGGCTAATGTGCCTTGAGGATCTCTAGAGATGGATATGTTGTGCTTTATAGACATTTTCATTATCTTTGTTATGGATTGTCAGGGAGACTAAAATCAGAAATAAGATTAGGTATCTAGTACGTTCTGATGTTAAGAAAGATGGAAATTGAGAAAAAAATAACTCATGCTGACTTGTATGAAAGCATGGGCAAAGGGATGGGAAGGGGCAAGAGAGGTCCCCCCCCCCCTCCCACGCAATATGTGATAGCTTTTTCCATCCATGCAATGCACAGTAACTTTTTCTTTAAGCAACAATGAAAAGCAGAGATTGCAGCTAAAGGCAATGTAATAGGTAGTGCTGTGACTTATTCCTGGTTACCCGGGTCCCGCCCGAGAGCTTCAGGACCGAAAATTTGATACCTGTTTGCTGAAAATGATAGAACAAAAAACAAATGATCTAAATGTCCCTAGATATGCTCAAATTTTCAAATTCACAGTCAGCAAAATAATTTCAAAGAAAAAGGATGCCTTGGCTAATATCATATGAAGTTGTTTCCATCCGATTTTGGTTATGATTGATGTCTATATCTTGCCTCTTTATATCAAAATCTGGTGTAAAATTGCATTTATTCTAAAACTTATTATAAAGGCATTTATTCTCAAAATAAGATAAAACATGTGTATTAGTACTTGTACTTGTACTCAGAAACCCCTAAACCAACCATAATTTGAAATGAAAAACAGTCAATAAGATGCAGTGATTTTATTAGTGTCGGTCTCACAAGACACTTTCAACCAATTCAAAACAAAAACCGTTCGCTGCACCTCTCTCCCTGTACTATACATGAAATGCATACACACATACACACACCACCGTACTATACATGTACATGATATGCATACACATACACTGTGCAGGTGAACTCTGTGCACATGTCCTGTCTGTGCAACCGACCACTATATTTTCTTCAAACATTGGTTTACATTTTTAATATTTAAAATACTTTCCGTCGACATTATGCTTTGAAACTTTCAGACAGGTATGTTAAACTTTAACTCTTGTGTTTATACCATTGTCAAGTAGCAAAATGAGATTTTTTTAAATTCTCACAATGTTAGCCTTTTTCTTTAAATGTTATGGGGCCCCAGGCACGCAGCACAAAATAATAGTCTTCTTTGCTAGTATTATGAGTGAACGCTTTCTTATTTGCAAAATTTAAATCATAAGATTCATTGACAGAACTTGCCACTTAATTTTTTTAGAATGCAATTATTCCAAATTAAATCTTTTTTGTGTAACTCATTGCATTTGTGATCTAATCCGAACCAGAGATTGCAGGTCCTGCTCAAAGAATGCAGTGCTCTTGACCTTTGAACTATACGGTGAAATTAACTAATAATTAGGCTTTAAGCTTGGTGATATATTGATATGAAAATAAGTTATTGGAAATATTTTCAAAAATGACATCACATATTATAATTTTCAGTGGGTGTATAGCACCCACTGTGACACATTTTCAGTGGGTGTATAGCACCCACTGTGACACATTTAATGTGAGATCACCGGTGTTATGTATGAATCTGTGCTTTGTTCTCCTTATCAGGCATACGCTCAGCAAGCTCAGGAGCTGGTTATCAATGAGAGCATCATACTACAAACTCTTGGTAGGTTACTATAATGTTGTTTTTGAACTTTGAAGGATTTAAAGATACTTTAAAAACACAACATATTTTGTTTATGAGAAAACCTATTCAAAAAATCATTGGGAATTCTCATGAAATGTAATTTGCACTAGTGAATTTGAAATGAGATGGCAAAAACTTCCCCTAAAACTGCATAACTTGACAGCAGTTACAAATTATTTGTCAGAATTATTAAGAAATACAATTAATTGTTACATCATTATCTTCGAGGCATTACAAGTTATGGTCCATTAATCATAGCAAGGTCTGAAATTGATCAATGTTTGGAATTCGATGGGGGGGGGGGGTACTCGACCCCAACACTGGTAGGTATGTGCCGCGGGCGAGACAAAAAACGGGGGCTTTGGAAAGGGCTTATTGTGAAAAGGAGGGTCTTCGGAACGGGCTTTGGAACTACAAATGTTTGTGAAAATGGGGGTCTTGGAACGGTTCGCCTGCGTGTGAGTGCGTATGTATCCCTATTGAACGGGCATACGTGCATGCAGCGCCAGGTGCGCTCTCGCAGAGGCGATGGTTGGACAGCGCTCTGCGGGCTGCTTTTCACCAAAAATGCAACTCATTGTAATGGATCAATGCAGCCGGAACGGCATAACGAAAAACTTGCGAAGCTTTGGAACGGATTTCCTTCTTCTTTTTTCTCGGTAAAAAGAAAATGCTATGCTTTGGAACGGCTTTCTTTGTTCTATTTCTCAATAAGATAAAAATGCTATGCTTTGGAACGGAAATTTGAGTGTAAAAATGGGGGTCTTCTCCGCGGCACATACCCACCACGCATTATATACTGAGTGCCCCGCCCCTCCCCCCCGGGAATGGATTGTAATTCGTCACGTTTCAAATATTGTGACTTGTTACTGTATATCATTGATAGTTTTTTGTACTGGTTGATGTAGGGTGGTAAATTTCTTGCTCTATGTGTAAATTTCTCAGAGTGTACAAAGAATTTTTATGCCTCCGCCCACCGTAGGTGGTTGCCGGAGGCATTATGTTTTCGGGTCGTCCGTCCCGTTTTCGTTCTCGCGATAACTTAAGAACCGTTTGACAGATTAACTTCAAACTTGGCTCGTGTATGCATATGGGAGGGACAATGATCTGATAAGATTTTGGAGTCTCAAAGGTCAAGGTCATAGAGGTAATAATACACATAAAAATGGCTCGTTCTCGCGATAACTTAAGAACCATTAAACAGATTGGCTTCAAACTTGGCTCATGTATGCACATGGATGGGACAATGATCTGATTAGATTTTGGGATCACAAGGTCAAAGGTCAAAGGTCATAGAGGTCATTATGTACATAGAAATTGTTCGTTTTCACCATAACTCAACCATTTGACCGATCAACCTCAAACTTGGCACAGGTATGCATATAGGAGGGACAATGATCTGAGTAGATTTTGGGGTCACAAGGTCAAAGGTCAAAGGTCATAGAGGTCATTATGTACATCAAAATTGTTCGTTTTCACCATAACTCAACAACCATTTGACCGATCAACCTCAAACTTGGCACAGGTATGCATATGGGAGGGACAATGATCTGATTAGATTTTGGGGTCTCAAGGTCAAAGGTCAAAGGTCATAGAGGTCATTATGTACATAGAAATGGTTTGTTCTTGTGATAACTCAGTAACCATTTGACGGTTCAACAAACTTGGCTCATGTATGCATATGGAAAGGGCAATGCTCTCATTAGATTTGGGGGTCACAAGGTCAAAGGTCAAGGTCAAAGATATTGTATAAATGAAAATAAATCAACATGAAGTGCCATTTATTTCTGATTTGGTAATGGCAGGAGGCATAAAGTTCGACCACGCGTGGTCGAAGATTCATCTAGTTTAATATACTATATGTCTTTGATCACATCAACTCAAGATTTTCTGTCTGTCCTCAAAACTTTCTCCAGATTTTTTTGAAATTTAGTTAATATAAAACAAGATGCTAGCAATATGAAGCTGCTGTGATTTCGTTTCCGATTACCCCTCAAGTAGAATATTTTAAGATGACAGGTAAAAATATGACCTGGCTTGAATTCCAACAACATCATTATTCTAGTTGGCAATTATTTCTTTGATATTTTCAGGTTTTGAAGTAGGTGTTGTACATCCACACACTCATGTTGTCAAGTGCACTCAGATGATAAGAGGTAAGTGAGGATTTGTCAAAATGAATAGTAAAGTTACTTTGAGAGGGATTTATCAATGAAAAGTTGGAAAATCTCAAATTAGAAAAAAAATGTGGGAGAAGTAAGTTGATAAAAACTTTTCTTCTGTACTCTTATTCAAGATACCTTCTGTCATTTCCCATTCATTTCATTTACTGAATTTTTTTGATGAAATGAATCAAGAATTCAAAGCTGGAAAATTCAGTATTTCTCATAACCATGAAACCTTAAGGTGATTTTTTTTGGTGGAACTTGTAACTATGGAAAGGTGTGAAGATATTAGCCCTTAAAAAAAACAAAAAAACTTGTCTTGATTTGGTAGGAAAAATTCCCCATCTTATTATACATATTGCACGGGTGAAAAAAAACCCCTAAGAAACAAAAACAAAAAAAAAATGTTTCCTTTCAAACTTTTTCCTTTAACCAATTGCCTTTCAAATTTTCTTGAGAATGGTTGTAGAGATCAAATTTAACTTTCATTCTCTATTGTGATTATGACATTATCATGGCATAAAGCAACACGTTAGGTTTAGGTCATATTGGGATCAAACAGTTTTCAGTAGATTTTCACAATGAAGTGAATGGTCAAATGTATGATGGAATATGCATGAATTTACTGTTACCTAGTGAACCTGTTATTGAGAAAGATTGGTTTATGTCGAGCCACCGAAGGTGGAGCAAGACTAAGGGATCCTTAGTGGCGTCCATCCGTCATCCGTCCGTAACGCTTGTAAAACTTGAATAACTTTGCGACCGTTTGCCCATTTGGAACCAAACTTGGATGGAAGGTGCTCTGTAGGGACCTCAATGTAATTTAAGGGTCAAAGGTCATGTATTTAGGTCAAATGTTAACATTTTCTACTAGGGTTAGTCACTTTTGAATCACTAGCCTAGGGACTTGAATTTAATTTTGGGGTCAAAGGTCTTGTATGTAGGTCAAAGGTCAAATGAGTATAAAACTTAAATAACTTTGCGACTGTTTGCCCGTTTGGAACCAAACTTGGATGATAGATGCTCTATAGGGATCACAACACAATGTTATGGGGGGGGGGGGGGTCACAGGTCATGTATGTAGGTAAAAGGTCAATTGAGGTCATATGTTATCATTTTCTAATGGAGTTAGAACTTTTGAACCACTAGCCCATTTATAACCAAACTTGGGACCTCAATTTAATGTAGGGGTGAGAGGTCATGTATGTATGCCAAAGGTCAAATGAGTTGGAATGTTTACATTTTCTACTGGGGTTACTAACTTCTGAACCACTAGCCCATTTTTAACCTGTGCTTGGATGGTACATGACTTACATTGACCTTAATGTTATTCAGGTATGTAGGTCAAATGTTAACATTTACCTGCAAGATTCTGCTGGGGTTGGTAACTTTCGAACCATAAGCCCATTTGTAACCTAACTTGAATGTTAGATGGCTTACTGGGACATCAGTGTTAGTAGTAGTTGAGGTCATATTTGTAGGTCAAATGTCAAATGCCATCAGATTACATTTTATAATAATGATTGCACACGGATGTGGCGAGACATATTATGGCTATTGGTTTGTATTATAGAACAAGTTTCACAGTTTGTGATACGATATGAAAGGTGAATCATGAAATGATAATAATTTATATTGAACTATCTTATTTTATCATCAATCATTTGTAGAAAAAAATTCATTTCAAGTCAAGGACATCAATGAAATTATACAAATGCATTGTATTGTTAAAAAGTTGTTGAGATCTAGAAATGTTTAATACAGGTGTATGTTTAATTCAGTGATCTGTGGAAGATCCTGTATAAAGAGAATTGAATAGTCATGTCAGAAGTTGTCTTTGCAAAGTCCTGAATGTAGAATGTCTCTATTCATTCTTTTTTTTTTAATCATGGCATTTAAATCGCAACTTCGCAAAGGCAAACTTGTGAAAATTGTCATAAGTGACATCTGACTTGAATGTAAGTCAAGTTTTCTACGGTTGACATCTCAATGGATAATGGACTATTTTTCTTCCACACTTACAGTACATTGACCATACATTTCAGTATTTTATTTATCACAGTGGTTCTGTAATGCAAATTTCCCCTATGTGCTCAATTAAAAGCTTTAAATGTCTCTTGTAATATTTTGTTCGACTAGTAAAGAGAATACCCTTTTTCATTATTGGTTCACAGTGTGAATTGATATAAATTTGTGATGAAACTCATGAATAATGGCAACTTTTATTCCTTTACTTTAGGAGCTATTACTTTCAAAGAGACCTATCCCTTGTATTGTTTACTCAGTTATAAGATCAACAAAATTCTATGCACCTTGCAAGTGAGAGAATCATAATAAATTTCTGAATTGACAAATGAGAGATGATATGAGTTCATAGGTGAAAGTCAGTCTTACACAACCATTGAGCCTTTCCAGATTAGTTTAAATATATTATGTATGGATGTGATCTGCATCGTTCTGGTCATTGGAAAATGCTGAATATTGTGAGCTTTTAGTCTTTATATATTTAGGGAGGCAGATATTACATATTACTCAATATGGCAGATATTACATATTACTCAATATGGCAGATATTACATATTACTCAACAGGTATTACGTATTACTCAAATGCTGATTTTTACTATCAACAGAAAGTTGATAATAAAATATATTCATTGCATACTGGTAGTCTTTTCTGACCAATAGATTCAGGTCACATTCATGTTACCTGTGGTTTCACCTATGGTTAAGTAGTCAATATACATTTTTCTAATCGTCTCCTGTTTCCCTGTCTGTCCCATTGTCTCATGGGTGATGTGTTTCTACACCTGTCTCTCCGTCTGCACCGCCTCTGCTCCTCCTGGGGTCGGGCATTTGCGTGTGGACGCTGGTCTTGGTGTTGGCACCCCCATCCATCGACCCTCTACTCACCCATTTATGACGGAGTAGCCAGCAAGGACCTGTCGCAGAGCTCCTATTTCTTAGCGACCAACAGGTTGGCTGCCCTAATTGCCTCTGATTGTCAGTAAAATGTTATAGAAAGAAACCCTTGTTTGTATCACGAAAAAAAGTGAATAAACATTGAAGAAGTACAAATAAAGTGTCAATTCTTTATGTCATTGACTTGAAATGTGGCTCTTAGCAGAATTCAGCATTTGTGATTACTTGTGTCATCTCCAACTATCATTAATTTTAGGTTCAATACTCATTTAGTTTGGTATTTTCAAAGCAGTTCAGGTGAAATAACAATCACCATAAAATGCAAAGAAAACAAGCCTGCATGTGGACTACATTTATGCTGGATATCTGCTTTGAGCCATGGTTCTTGGGTTAAAGTTGGATACTTTCATACTAATTAAGAGGCCAGGTAAGTCATTAAGATTTATAGAGAAATTGTTTCTGTGGGCATGTTAATGTTTGGATTTATTGAGAGCACTTTGGTGTAAAAAGCTTAGTTGGGATGGGTAAATTGCATAAGAAATGAGGTTAATTTGCTTCATATTTGAGACAAATATAGTGAATCGATGTAATTAGATCAATTCTGTGGACTACTTTTATAGAAACTTCAATTTATTTCTAATTAATGAAAAAATTTCTTTCTCTGCAGTATCTAGTTTTTTTTTCCAGGTGCCTGATGGAAATGCTTTCAACGACCATCGGAGAATAAATCATGAGAAACCTCATACAATATTACCATCATTGAAAAATCTTTTGTATTGTTTTTAAACTTATTTTCATCACCACATGGTAAAATTAATAAAGATTATTTTGGAGAGTAGTTCTGTAGCAAAAGGAGGGATGGGACAATGTTTAATTGAAATCCAAGTTCTTAAATGGGAGAGAAGATTTTTTTTTTTTTTTTAATGCCATGAAAGAGGTGCAAGTAATACAAGATCCATGCTGACAACTAAAAAATGAGTAAGCAATAGAAAACCCAACATGTTTAAATTGGGGGGTTATTTACTCTGTTGTTATGAGATAGATTTTTCTCACAGCTTTATTCTGTGATATTGGAAACACCTTGTGCCTACTAGCAAGAAATAAAGCTACCTAATCATTTGAGACACTGCAAAAATGGTGCACAAAGATTAATTGCTATTGTCAAAGGTGAGCTAGCAACTAAACCCAGTGACCTGAGCCCTGTTGCATAAAACTTACAATTGATGGTAACTTTGCCATCAATGGTAACTTCCATGGTAACTTTGAATTTGATTGGCTGTTGAGCAATGTTACCATGGTAGTTAGCATTGATTGCAGAGTTACCATTAATGATAAGTTTTATGCAGCGAGGCCTAGGTGAGTTATTCGCGGATTATACCAAAGTGCTCTCATTTGAAGAGAGGTGAATGCTTTCTTTCTCTCTTATACTTTTTTTTATTTAAATGAAGTCAAATTTGTAACATTGTGAAATCTTTTGTCCATGATTTGATAGCCTTCACCTGACCACATTCTGCCTGAAGTACAAGCCTACTGTAGTAGCCTGTGTTTGCATTCACCTGGCCTGTAAATGGACCGAGTGGACGGTAATTACAACATCTTAATTAGTAGTAGTATTTTGTATGTTGCCAAGGCAGAAGTCATTCCGAAAATTTCAGGTTTCAGCCTTGTTAACGTGATATCTCAAGAGCCACTTTGAGGTATGAACTTCATACTTGGTCCTAGTATATATCACCTTTAGAAGACGATCTGCTTTAGATTTAAGGGTATGAAGGTCAGAGAGGTAAATTTGAGGTGTTAGTCTCGTTAATGAACTTGAAACTTGGTGCTTATGTGCATCACAATAGGACAATGATCTGATTAGATTTGGGTTACATATGTCAAAGATCAGAGGTCACAGATCAATTCCTAAATTTCAGGTTTTAGCCTTGTTAATGTATTATCTCAAGAACCTTTTGAGGTATGAACTTCAGACTTGTTTCTTGTATGTATCATCATAGGAAGATGATCTGACTAGATTTGGGGGTATGTAGGTCAAAGGTCATAGAGGTCAGCCTTCATGAAATGGAAGATTTGTTATGTTAGCACTGTGTTTCACTTGTATGCACGACTATGAGGAGTCGAATTAATCTTTCGGATAGTTGGATGAAAGGTCACATAACATGTAATTATATAGGTTTTTTATGCCTCAGCCCAGTGAAGGTGGTGCCGGAGGAGTTATGTTTTGGGGTTGTCTGTCCTTCTGTCCCACTTTTTCATTAATGAGATATCTCAAAAAGTGCTTGAGATATTAACTCTAAACTTGGTCATAGTACGTATCACCATAGGTAGATGATCTAATTAGAATTTGGGGTAGGTAGGCCAGAGGTCAAAGGTCACAGGTCAATTCTGAAATTTAAGGTTTAACACAGTATCCCAAGAACCATTTGAGGTATGAAATTTGGTGCTAGCATGCATCACCATTGGAACATGATCTAATTAGAATTTGGGGTAGGTCAAAGGTCATTGAGGTCAATTCTGAAATTTCATGTTTAATACGGTATCTCGAGAACCATCTGAGGTATGAACTTCAAACTTGGTGCTAGTATGCATCACCAAAGTATGGCAATCTGATTAGATTTGGGGTGGTATGTCAAGGGTTAATGGTCATAGGGTCAGAAAAGTATTTGAAATTATTTGCAAGTATTGTGTTTCCATGACATCTTAGAATATATGACAAGGATTTTAGTGAAAGATGAGTGAAATATATTTTTGGTTGGAAGAGGTAATGGTAATTAGTATGTAGCTTTTGTTGAGATGTCCATAAACCAAAAATAGTGTGGTAGGCGGAGGCGTAATTGCAGGTTGAGCGTAGTCAAATTGCTCGTTATTCTGGTTATCACAATTATTCAGGAACAGTTTGAGCCATGAAGTAAACTGAATATAGGTGGAGACATATAGGAGGCGCAGTCACATTCATCTTGTTCATAGAGGGATCTCTGTTAGTTTGAAGAAGCTAAAGCTAAACCTTATCAAAGCCAAAAAAGCATGCGTGCTAATGAAACTTTTGTCATGCTCATGGGTTAAGACAACCAGCTCAATTTCCTCTTCTTTTTGTGCTCATGAAATGTCTACCAAAATTGTTCAACAGATATTAAGCTATTTGTACTCCTGAATAGATAGATAATAGTTTTGCTTGGTTGATTTTTTAAAATTCTTCATTATCAGATCCAGAAAACAAGATAACCTTTGACTGAAAAAGGAATTTTTACTCACAAAGTTATCAAGCAACCTCTGTTGTGTAACTGAACGTATTATGTATGTGTTTTTTTTTTTTTTTTTTTTTTTCAAATAGATTCCCAAGTCCAATGATGGCAAAGGATGGTGGGAGTATGTTGATCCAACAGTCAAGGAGGAACACCTTAATGGTAAGTTATCATAAAATCATCCCTTTTTAATGGAAGCTGCCCTTCTGCTAACATCTTACCTGTGGAACAGCAAAATATTTGTATCATATGCCAGTCAAAATATCAGACACAAACAGTTTTGAGGTATTCATTTTAATGCGAAAAAGACCAATTACGGATTCACCGGTTTAGTTTGGATGCATGGGTATATTCAAGACAGTATTTTAGGATCTCAGGAGTACAGGATATTATTTACGTTTTTATGCCTCTGCCCACCAAAAGATGGTCTGTCCCGCTTTTTCGTTATCTCATTATCGATATCTCAAAGAACTGTTTTAAGTATGAACTTCATACTCGGAATGCATCAACATAGATAGACAATCTAATTAGATATTTTAGTATGTAGGTCAAAGGTCATAGGGTCAATATGCATGTAATAAAAGATTTGTTTGGTTCATAGCTCTACATGTATATTTCAACTATTTATATGCAAGACTGACAGAGTGATCAGACTTTTAGGTGATTAGGTCAAAGGTGATAGGTCAAAGAGGTCAGTTAACTTGTCATTATATGGTTTTATTCTGGAGGTGTAATGGTGTAGTTCTGTCACTTGACTCTCAATCAAAGGGACAAGGGTTCAAATCCCAGCCTGGCACTGACATCTTTTGACAAGACATTAATCCAATTCACTTGGCTCTCATTCAAAGGGACGAGGGTTCGAATCCCGGCCTGGATTTAACATCTTTGGGCAAGGCATTAATAATCATATAATACTTTGTAAAGTGCAGTAGAGTATATTTATATAGTAGCTGCCATATGAATAGACCATATTATTATTGCTATGTTACTCTGGTTATCACAGTATCTCAACAACAGTTGGTGCCATTAAGTTAACTGCATAAAGGCAGATGCATATAGGAGATGCAGTCACATTCTTCTTGTTTCTCTCTCTGTCTTATATTATTTTTCTTTTTTGTTAGGGTCTATAAGAAAATGAATTTTAGCCCCAAGACAAATGTTAGTTAAATGAATCTTATGCTGTCCTAACACCCCCCCCCCCTTCCAAAAGAAAGAAACTTTTGAAGCCACACTTAAATGCATGTTAGGAATAGTAATTACTTCAGATTGGTGCTGGAGGCATTATGTTTTCGGGTCATCCGTCCATCCCGTTTTCGTTCTCGCGATAACTTAAGAACCGTTTGACGGATCAACTTCAAATTTGGCTCATGTATGCATATGGGAAGGACAATGATCTGATTAGATTTTGGGGTCTCAAGGTCAAAGGTCATGTATATAGAAATGGTTCGTTCTTGCGATAACTTAACCATTTGACGGATCAACTTCAAACTTTGCTCATGTATGCATATGGGAGATACAATGATCTGATTAGATTTTGGGGTCTCAAGGTCAAAGGTCATAGGTCATAGAGGTCATTATGTCCATAGAAATGGTTCGTTCTCGCAATAACTCAACCATTTATGATCAACTTCAAACTTGGCTCATGTATGCATATGGGAGGGGCAATGATCTCTACATTTTGGAGTCTCAAGGTCAAAGGTCAAAGGTCATAGAGGTCATTATGTACATAGAAATGGTCCTTTCTCGTGATGACTCAACCATTTGACGAATCAACTTCAAACTTGGCTCATGTATGCATATGGGAGCAGTGTTATAGCTACAGTGGTCGGTGGTGGACCTGCCCGACCAGCACGGATGATTTCCGTCCACCACTCCTGGTGGAAAGCACTGCTTCCGACCGGCACTAATTTCAGATAAGAAACTGCATTAAACGTAACTTTTTGTGAAGAAAAGTAGACTTACATTCATATTTCCATCTCTAATCTTGTTTTATTAGCCAGACCTCCCAACCATCCCACTTTTGGCGGAAAATCTCTGCTTTTTCATTATTTTTCCGCCATTCCGATTTTTTACCCCATTTATCCCACTAAATTGATGTTTCCATCATCATCCATGTGTATGTGTACATTGCGCAATCTTTCTTCACTATTTTCCTGTACCGGGGGAACCCAGAAAAAGAAAATATCATGTCAGTCCGATATCGCGTACCCTCCATATCACTCTTTATGATTGCCCAACACTCTATAATAAAGTACCCAGCAGCATTTTAGGGAACAGCACCCCCGTACTGTGGTGCAACTGTGCATGCAAGTAAGCTGCTGCAGCAGACTAACAAGATGCTGAATGATCCCTGATTTTCAAGTATAAGGTTACTATTGAATGCCGATGTTTGAATAAGACAATGATAGAATTACATTTTTGAAGCTTATTTGCTAAAAAAATCCCATCATATTTTTCGTGAAGAGTGTTTAAATATTGTCGTTTTTTCTTGCTGAGCGCGGCGCCGATGTACTGTCAGCTGCTGTAGCTACAGGCCATCCCTAGTTAGGCATTGCCCCCAGAACTCAAGGGTAGAGACTCGGTAGAAACTGCCTCAGTGGGCTGCTGATTTCATGGCTTTTCAATAATCGTTTAACAGTTCATTTGTACATATTTTCGGGCGTGATAGGGTTGATGTTTGGCTAAAACATTACTTTTAACATATGAACTGCCACATTTGCGGATGATACATGTATTTCGTGTATAGTGTGCATAATAGAAAATAGTACGCAATCGATGTTGCTGAGGTCAGGATCTGGGATTGAAATGTCCGACCACCACTTAAAGGTCCCTAGCTATAACACTGTATGGGAGGGACAATGATCTGATTAGATTTTGGGGTTGCAAGGTCAAAGGTCATAGAGGTCATTATATACATGAAACTTGCTTGTTCTTGCGATAAATCAACAACTCTGTGACGGTTCAACTTCATACTTGGCTCATGTATGCATATGGAAGGTCAAAAAAGACATTGTATGAATGAAAATGGATCAACGTGAATGTGCTATATATTTCCGATCTGGCAATGGCGGAGGCTTAAATTTCGATCGCGCGCGGTCAAGGTTTCATCTAGTTCTTTACATGTATTGATTATGAATTCTTGCACTTCTGTTGCTATAGAATTGACGAGGGAGTTTCTGTCCATCATTGACCGGTGTCCTGCTCGTCTCAAGAAGAGGATCATGGGCTATACCAAGGTGTGTTTTTGTCTGTTTTTCATATTTGAAGAAAAATCACACCTGTATACAGTGTGTTTCTTTAAAAAGGACACTCCAATTTCCCTAGCAATATCTCATAAACAAAGCTAAACGTATGATAATGCATCATATAAATGCAATTTCAATATAAATGCAAATTTGTGTATGAGAGTATGCACTCAACCCCCACACAATAGCCATGGGCTTGGATGAGAGGCTTGCTCACTAGAGCTTGCAAGGGGGTATTCACAGCCATTGTCAATGGCTATTGTATGGGGATTGAGTGCACACTCTCACACACCTGTTGACTCCTGTACAAAGTTTGAATTTGTACAGGGGGGTTGGAAATTGATGCAAAATCTGAAACCTAACTAAAAAAATAAACATCAATTTCACGAAACTGATTTATGATATATTAAGATCACCTCCAATAAAATTGTACATTATTCAGCTGAACCCCTATCAATTCCAGTATTATGTGATTTATAGTTTTTTGGCTTTTACAGATCAAAAGTGGGAAATATTTTTTTTAACACCTAGTACATACGGCGTTATGCGCAACACACACAGTACACTTACATGCACGCATATATATATATATATATATATATACACATACACACACACACACACACACACTCACTGATCTGGATACATTACCTGGTGTGGACACTCATCTATTTGATGTTTGAATTCAAACTGTTGTAATGGTTCAAACAGATTGGCGATAGTCTTTCATTTATTAACAAAAAAAGTTGCAAAGCCTATGACTATGATATTTCATACACATGATCAGTAAAAAAAAAAAAAAAATTCTTATTGCTCACTGAAGGATTACCTCTCTTTTGTGAAACTTTGAATATGTCAACTAAAGCTTTTGAAATATATTTATGTAACTACCTTCATTACAGCCCAAGAAAAAAGGTACATTATTTCTTTTGTAAACTATGTTAATAGGTAAAAGATGAAAACTTGTAGTTCATTCACCTGATGACATTGATATTGGTTGTATCACATGTGATTTCCATAGAATCCTGAATCAGATTAATATAACAAAAATACAAAGGTAAGCTGTCCAACATACAGTGGTGGTCAAAATTATTAGAACACTGCTAAAATGACCATAAGTTTAATTTTTTTTTCATAATTATATGACCATAAGTTTAATTTTGACTTGTTTATCAATATTTTGATTGATGTATCCGTATTTTCTTGCTGCTGAATTATGCAAACTGTAAGAAACCATGTGAAATATCTAGGTCATTGTCAAGTCCATATTTAGTGGAATTTTTGTATTGTTCTATACCCACCCCACCCCCTCTCCCACAAGAAAGTTCAAATTGATACCTTTCCGGCATTATAAGTGTAAGTGTAAGTGTAATGATTCCTTTGACACTTGAGCAGTTCCAGCATTACTGAATTTCAGAAATTTAAAGCTTTCTTAAAGGCATTGGCTAACTTTGTGAGTAGCTGATGTGTATTAGTACTTGTATTTGTACTCAAAAACCCTGAAACTAACCATAATTTGGAATGAAAAAGTGTAAGTTAACGCAAACGGCGATTTTATTATCCTTCGTCTCACGAGACAATCACTAAGAGGACCACTTTGCTTGAATTTGAAAATGCTGCTATGTGCCTCCCGCCGCGTGATACGCCAATACACACAGTACGGTAAGGTGAGTCATACGCGCATGCGCACTCCTTATGTCTATTCTGTGCAACTGACCATCGTATATTTTTCAAACATTGGTTCACATTTTTTATATTTAAAATTACTTCCTGTGGATATTATACTTTGAAACTTTCAGACTGGTATTTTTACACTATAACCCATATGTTTATCCCATTTTCAAGTAACAAAACAAGATTTTTTAAAAATCATAACAATGTTAACCAATGCCTTTAACTCTCACCAGGGGTATTGCTAGAGGGGGGGGGGGGGGGGTGGGGGTGTGAAAAATTCTTGGCAAATTCGCGATATCTGTCGGCAAAAAAGAGAGAGAGAGAGACAGACAGACAGAAAGGAGAGGGAAGAGGAAAGAAGGAAAAGACAAAAAAAAAAAAAAAGAGGGGTAAGGTGCCCAAATACATTTATAAAGTCAAATAGTTAAGGGATGAAGCATATATTTTGTAGAAGAAATTTAAGACTAGAAAAAAACATGAATCCAAAACTGGAAACTCCGTCTGACACATACTTATGTCCAAAAGAAACACAAAGAAAATATTGTACGAAGAATTTACGATTTACAGTCTCGAAGAAGAAAATTATTTCTCTAATCTAGAAACCAAAGTCGAGCGCAGTAAACGAGGAAAAATATACACTCTCTTTCGTGGTACCAGGGTTATTTCGTCGTCAAAATGCACAAGCAAGTAAGCCGAATATGACTCCATTTGGGCACCTTACTCCTCTTTTTTTGTTGTTGATCTTTTCCCTCTGTCCTCTTCCCTTTCCTTTCTCTCTCTCTCTCTCCCTCTCTTCTTTTTTGCCAACAGCGATCGTGAGTTTGCCAACAAGAATTTTGAATGGGGGTGGGTGTCACAACCCCCCCCCCCCCCCCCTCTCTAACGACCTCCTTGGTGAGAGTGAAGAAAGCTCTAAATTTCTGAAATTCAGTAATGCTGGAACTGCTCAAGTGTCAAAGGAATCATTACACTTACACTTACACTTATAATGCCGGAAAGGTATCAATTTGAACTTTCTTGTGGGAGAGGGGGTGGGATGGGTATACAACAATACAAAAATTCCACTAAATATGGACTTGACAATGACCTAGATATTTCACATGGTTTCTTACAGTTTCCATAATTCAGCAACAAGAAAATACAGATACATCAATCAAAATATTGATAAACAAGTCAAAATTAAACTTATAGTCATTTTAGCAGATGTTCTAATAATTTTGACCACCACTGTATATATGTTAATACATGTATTTGAATGTTGCACTTAAATTTTACGAAGAACTTATTTCTTTCTTTTACTAGACTGCTAACACTGCCAAAGATACCAAGCGACCAAGAACAGAAGGCCAGTCCAGTACTGACAGTTCACAAGCAGGAACCTCCACCCAGGTTGACAGCAAGGCATCCACTAGCTCATCGGTGTATGACTTCCCCTTTGATTCAAAGCCAGCAGCTGGGTTTGACCAGTATTCTGACAGTGAAGATTCAAAATCTGAGGAACCTGCCTCCCAAAAGATTGACAGGACCACCCAGAAACCAGAGAAAGTCAGGGTAACCATTGAAGAGTACAAACGCAAAGATAGGGAACGTAGAGAAAAGGATATGCTTGCAAAGCAACAGCAACTTTCTTCTGGTGGGGATAAGCCCGAGATTGGTGGATTAGGGGGTAGTAGGGCTTTACCTAAAGATTTAGTTAAACAGGGGCCACAGCTTTTACCTGGCAATATTGAAAACATCATTAGTTCGAAAGAAAGAGTACCTCATGGGCTAGAGAAATTGTCATCTGGAAAAGAGCGTGTTCATCCATCTCATGAGAGATCACACACAGGACATGACAGAATATCACATAGTCATGACAAACGGCATTCTTCTCGTGACAAACATCTACCAGGGTCAAAGAGAACTGTGCTACCCCATGATAAGATGCATTCAGGGCATTCAAGAGGACCATCTGGGCCTGAGAGGTTACCTTCCAGCGAAAAAAGTTCTGGACAAGAGAAGCCTCTTTCAAGTCATGGCAGAGATCCTAGCAGACCACTCATTCAGGACCAGACTCCTTCAAACCTTGGGGTCAGGCCACAGGATAAGACTGCTGCTTCAGCTCTTGGATTAGCAAAACATTCTGAAACTGTGAAGAAGATGGAGCAAAGGAGACCGGATGTGGATGTGTCTGCATTTGCAGGAAGCAGTATAGAAGCTACTACTTTGCCAACTGAAAGGACGTTACCGGGTAGTTCAAAGGATTTCATGAGAAAAGAGCAGGGGCAAAGAAGTTATGCTCAGGCAGTTAAAGCAGAGAAAGTTGAAAAGGAACACAGCAAGCACACATCTGAACAACTGCACAACTTGCATTCAAAGAAAAGTGACAAACACAGAAAGCCTGAACCTCCAAAGGAAATCCTACATGTAACGAAAGAAGATCCAGAAGCAGAACATGCCACTCAGGAAACTCTTGATCTTTTTAATCAAATAAGTGCAGAAATCATGAAAAACATTGAAAAAGAAACTACAAATCCACCTGACCCCCTCCTCACTAATCCTATGCCTGTGCCTGAAATTACCAAGAAGGAACCAAGGGTAGCAGAAGATTTGATGTTGAAAGACAAATTGCAGTTACCCTCTTCTGTCCCAACTTCTGTCAAACCTGATGAAAAGAGGCCCCACGTGTCTGAGAGTGAAGAACCTATTGCCGATGTGGTTCCTCCTTTTGATGCTATTCTTGATGAACGGAAAGATCGTCATGAAAGCAAAAGGGAAAGGAGAGATGATAGGGAAAGAAGGAGGGAAGGTCATAAGTCAAAGAAAGATGACAAAAGGCATAAATCCCACAAGCACCGTCATCGTTCACCTGGTTCTTCTCATAAACATCGGTATGAAAATGATATTGGTGAAGGCAGTGGTGACATGGCCCCACTGAAGAAGCAAAGGCTAGAACAAACAGGTTCTCCACACACCGTCCTGACTACATCTCAAGGTATTAAACTGAAGATTAAAGGTTTAGGTAATTCCTTTAACAATGGTAGTGACCATGGGAAAGAGACTGAGAAAATGGCAAACGCAAACTGTGATTCTCCAGGCAGTTTTTCACTCAAACTGAACTTGAGCAAATTAAGTTCCTCCCCTCGAGAACCTGGAAAGGAGAGAGACAGCAACCACCACCACCATCACCATCACAGATCACACCATAAACACAAATCCCGGCATCACCGAAGCAAAGATGGCCACCGCAAGCACTCTCGCAGCCCTGGTAGGTCCAGTGCTTCAGATACATCACCTGCCATCTCCCCAACCAAGAGAAGACATGTGGAGACACATGAAGTCACTCCTCCAGCCCTTCACAATCAATCATTACTTGACCTGCCAATGCCACCTAATATTTCCAAAACCTCATCTCGACATGACTCTCCAATCACCAAGCATGGCAAGAGGAAGCGAGAGTCCCATCCCCCCTTGCCAGATGAAGACGTTCCTCCACCACCACCACCTCCTCAATCCAATTACAACAGCCTGCAACCTATGCAGTTTTCCACTATTGATGCTTCTGCATTATATGATTTCCAACCCCCATTGCCAAGTGGCAGGCCAAGGGATCAAAGACCTCCACCGCCGCCTCCAGTTCCACCACCCCAAAGAAGACCCCCGCTTCCACCCTGATACTGATACATTTATTTTTCGTCAAGACATGTTGAAGAAAAAAGAAGGATCAATTATCTGGAAGCTGCTGCATGTTATCTCAGATCATCCATCAATGCACTAGTTGGATCGTATAGTTGGATCATACATTTGCATGTATTTGAGGTTGCACTGCCAATCTTGTGAAAGTATTTGATGCATCGCTTTTTGCACCTAGGGAAATGTATGCTGTAATGCGGAAGACTAGTTTAATTTTGCGCAGTGCAGAATGTGTCCGTATTTCGAGCAGATTTTCTAACAAATGTTTTCCTTTGAATCTACGTGCTGCTTAATGCATTTGGAGAAAGTCTGTTGCTTGTTCCTCCCCTCTCAAAAATCTTGAAGTGGATGCAATCTTAAGTCTATTTTTTGTTTTGATATTTATTGAAGGACAGTACTCTTGAAAAATACAATCTTTAATTATCCATGACTCCAAAAAGTTTTTGGTGCAGTAACCTAACTTCAAACATTTACTGATGTTTTAATCGTTTACACAATCCTATTAAAGAAAAATTCAGAAATGTAGCGATATTTGAAACAAAGAGCTTACAAAAAAGCTTGTACATATCTTGTAGTAAAAATAGAAATTGAATTGGTTGTTTTTATGTATATGAAAAAAGTTAGTTTGAAGTTATCATCAGGCTAAATGAGAAACAAACAAAAACAAAAATGAAAAGGAATGGGAGGAAAAAAAATTGGAAAAAAGTGGAGAGAAAAATATTTAAATTCAAATATGAATAGTAATACATGTATTGAGATATTGTATAGAGAAGAAATAAAATTGTATCTGAGGCTATGTTTTTGTATTATATGTCAGTCTAGGCATGGAAAAGAATAAGACTAGGAATATATGCTCAGGAAAAAAAGTTAACCTACAAAATTGTGACTTTACCTGTACAGAGAATGAAGAAATTACTTTGAAACTTGCATGGCTATCAGGACATTTCGTTAACATAAAGAATATCAAGCTGACTGAGTTAGGTTATTGGACATTATGATTATGTGCTGGGTTAGATTTATATAAAATGCGATAATGTTGAATCTACTTGTACCATTGGCTTTGGTTTGGGTGATACAGAGCCTAGTGGGATGAATTCAAGCCTAATATGAGCAGGATACATGTATGTGGCTTGAATTCTTCCAAAAGTACATGCTTTTTCAATTATCTTTTCTTATTTTATAAATTGTGGAATTGCACATCTTGTTTGGATGGAGTTTCCAAAGGGACAAGTCACTAAGAAGCTCACTATTCATCAAGGTTATGCGGTGCTTTCTGTTTGGTATTATTTGCGGGCAGAGTTTTTCATTTGCCTAGAGCCAGTTTAAACATACGTTTTTAGTGTCAATTGATTTAGAGCTTTCATTTCTGAATGTTTCAAAATCCAACTTATTCACTTTTTTGTGTATAACAAGTTATGATCTACAGCTGGTAGAATAATTTTGTTTTGTGTCCTCCATTGTACAATTTAAGTGTATGTTATGTACATGTTCAACATTTCTATTTTCCTGTTATCTTCAATGGTGAACTAAGCTAAGTCACCAAATGTGAATATTAATTGAAGATATGAATAGAAGTTTGCCTTTATTTTTGCCCTTGTATACCCTATGTAGGAAAAGGGTTGGTGTATTTACAGTGATTGCTTTGACAAAACTCTTGCACACCAAGAAGAATAAGGGGAAAAAAAGAAATGCATGTGAGGGAGAAAACAGAAGAGATTTGAAAGAAAAAAAAAAGGATTATTTTAGTCTCGAAGTATATGCACAATTGCTAGTGCTTATAATGTGCTTGTAAATGTGAAATTATACAGTTATCTTGAGAGTGGAGGGGTAATTTATCCATCTTACCTTTTTAAACATCGCATCAAGTGTATACTATTTCTGTTACTCTTGTATTATCTTTTGTGTTCATGCTCATTAATATTATGTACATGTACATGTATTTTGGTGAAGTTTCATATACATTTACATTTGTTGTTGTAATAATTCCCTTCATTTGCCACTATAAATTGTATTGTGAACAGAAAGCAAAGAAAGAAATTTCAGTTAATGCCTGTTAGGCCTGTTTATATTATGTTTGATTGCAACCAGTGATAGATAATGACTTGGGCCAAGAAAAGTTTCCTTCAAATCTGTGTGTGACATTTACTTAAGGGTCATTTGAATGGAAGCTAGCATATTGCCTGATTTTGAGATATTTTACTTTAATTCTGTTCCTAATGTCATTTAATTTCTTGCTAATTTGTAGTCATTGGTTGTTTATGTTCATTGACGAAATCATTTGAATATGAACAGAAATAAAACATGTTAGATGGGAATGGAAACCCAATCTGCAAATCTGTTAATCATCTGAATGTGTTTTTTTTCCCCCAAGTAATTTACATGTCTACAGACCTATGAACCCTTGTGCAGAAATGCCATGCATAATGATTTCAATCTTGATTATTTCTTGGTAACATCCATGTTAGGGCAAGTCCAAGGTATTTGTTACGTTCTTCATCAGGAGTTTTAAGTTTATAGTCGAATAATGAACACAGTTGTGGAACAGTATGTTCATTGAAAGAGAGAGAGAGAGAGAGAGAGATGGGGGGGGGGGGGAATAGATGTGGAGAGTACCATTTCGCTTGTTATTTTGTTTGATTCAAACTTTGTAAAGCTCTCAATGGGAAAAAAAAAAACACAATTGGGTTTGCTAAAATGGTTGATTTGATGGGTAGGTAACGTGGGACTGTTGAACTTGAACTTGCCCAGTTCAAGTTCTCATTTCCAGAGAATACCTTTTTTGTTGAGTGATTGCTTGTTGATGTCAGCCTTTGCTTGATAAATCCATTGTTGTTGGTTGATTGGTTAAGTGTTATTTTAGATGAAAGTTAAAGTCATTAATTAGTGTTGATAGATGCAAATGTATCAAGGGTTTAGTGCAACAAAGGGCTATCTGCATTTTGATCAAAATGAGGTTTTGATATCAAAATGATCAAAAAGAGACGAGGAACCCATTGGTAATAATGGTTTCTACAGCAAACTTTGCTACAGCAGGGTATCACCCAAAGTAGGTATAGCAATCTGCATTAAACCAGTGTTTACAACATAATTTCATTGCAAGTTTTCTCAAAATGGCCAAAAACACAGATAGCCCTTTGTTGCACTAAACCCTCGGTATATTGATTGATTTGGTTGATTTGCTTATACTGTAGGAGAGTTTTTACATGTACTTGGATGATAAGGATAGTAAAATACATATTTATTGGTTGGTTAGAGGGTGAAGCCCCGGGGGTCACTTCCATTGAAGAGTGGACAGCATCCGCGAGAAAAAAAACGCGGAAAAAGGGTATTTTTGTCTCGCCCACCGGAGGTGAAGGCGAGACTAAGGGATCCAAATGTCGTCCGTCCGTCGTCCGTCCGTCGTCCGTCCGTCGTCCGTCCGTCGTCCGTCCGTCGTCCGTCCGTCGTCCGTCCGTCGTCCGTCCGTCCGTCCGTCCGTCACAAACGTTATGAAAGATAACTTGGCAACCGTGACTCACTTTTCAACCAAACTTGGGTTGTAGATGCACTAAGGGGACCTGCATGTTATGGTCCAGTCAGAGGTCACATGGTAAGGTCAAAGGTCATTTCAGGTCAAACGTTAAAGTTTACGTGCAAGACTCTCTTATGACACAAAACTCTGCAACCGTGACTCACTTTTCAACCAAACTTGGGTTGTAGATGCCCTAAGCGGACCTGCATGTTATGCTCTAGTCAGAGGTCACATGGTAAGGTCAAAGGTCATTTTAGGTCAAACGTTAAAATTTACGTGCAAGACTCTCTTATGACACAAAACTCTGCAACTGTGTGACACTGTTCAATCAAACTTGGGTTGTAGATGCACTAAGGGGACCTGCATCTTATTGTCCAGTCAGAGGTCACATGGTAAGGTCAAAGGTCATTTCAGGTCAAATGTTAAAGTTGACGTGCAAGACTCTCTTATCACACATAACTTTGCAACCGTGACTCACTTTTCAACCAAACTTGGGTTGTAGATGCACTGAGGGGACCTGCATGTTATGGTCCAGTCAGAGGTCACATGGTAAGGTCAAAGGTCATTTCAGGTCAAACGTTGAAGTTTACGCGCAAGACTCTCTTATGACTCAAAACTCTGCAACCGTGTGACACTTATCTATCAAACTTGGGTTGTCGATGCACTAAGGGGACCTGCATGTTATGGTCCAGTCATAGGTCACATGGTAAGGTCAAAGGTCATTTCAGGTCAAACATTGAAGTTTACGTGCAAGACTCTCTTATGACACAAAACTCTGCAACCATGTGACACTTATCTATCAAACTTGGGTTGTAGATGCACTAAGGGGACCTGCATGTTATGGTCCAGTCAGAGGTCACATGGTCAGGTCAAAGGTCATTACAGGTCAAACGTTGAACGGTTAAAGTTTACGTGCAAGACTCTCTTATGACACAAAACTTTGCAACCGTGTCACACTTTTCAGTCAAACTTGGGTTGCAGATCACTAAGGGGAAGTGCATGTTATCATTCTGTTGGACTTCACATGATAAGGTGAAAGGTCATTGGAGGTCATATGTTACAGATGTTTTCAAATTCTTGAATTTGCTTTTCCTCTGTCATTTCTTGTTTCAAACGTTAAAGTTTACCTGCAAGACTCTCTTATGACACATAACTTGGCACATGTTGCTGCAGTAGCAAGCAAATTTGGATGATAGATTCACTAGGGGTACATTCATGCTGTTGTGCCATCAGGTCACATGGTAAGGTTAAAGGTCATTTTAGGTCAAACATTAAAGTTTACCTGCAAGACTTTCTTGTGAATCAAACTTGGTTAGGGATGTACTTGGGGAAACTTTCGTGTTATTTAGTCACGGGTGGGCGAGACACAATCTTGCTATTGGCTTGTTTCAGGAGTAGGCGCGGAACGCGCGGAACGCGAATAGAGTGTAAAAAACGCCCCAAAACGAAATAAAGCCCCCTAAATCATAATAATCTAAAACGCGAAAAGGGTATGTAATTTGCACCGACTGTAACAAGACCCGTGAACGGAAAATCCTAAAACGCCTGTGTAAAATATAACGAGACAGTGAATTATCTCGAGATAAAAACGGCTCCAAACTTTCAATGGCATGAAAATGGGAATATCCTCGTCTAGTGAATATCCCAACAATCATGACAATTAATGAAATATCCCTGTTTAGGGTGTGCACATCAGGGACATCTGCACAAAATCTGTGTTTAGGGTGTCCTAGCGACCTGCCCTTGAATCCTCGTTTAGGGTGCTTTTTTTAGGACGATTCTCGCGGATGCTGTCCACTCTTCAATGGAAGTGACCCCCCCCCCCCCCCCCCGGGGGGGGGGGGTGAAGTGATAGATTTCTTTGATGTGTTGGGTAACTGAATGATGAGTGTCGATTAATTGGTTGATAGGCTGGTTGATGGGAACAGTTTGATCGATGACTTGATATTTGATTTGTTTATTGGTTGGTTGATAGACTGATTATGATTGAATAATGTGATAAGGAAACAACAACAACAACAAATGATTTAAATCAGGTCGACAACTATTATGTTGTGCGTCTTTACTGTTTATTCAAATAGAAGGAACATATTTTCTTCATAATTATTCTATAATCTACGCTGATCTGTAGAATCATTTCAAACATTTTCCCCCTCTTATAAAAGAGGTCAACTCGTCTTCCACACCGTGATGAGGGGGTAGCGTTAAACCTCAATTACCGTCAACTCGACCGTTGCCGAACTCTCCGATTCTTGGACGATTAGCTGCATGTATTACGTTCGGTCTCTTGTTGGTCTGTTTTCGGTCTTGCTTGTAAACACAAAAAAGTAATGGTATTGTGCCGATGATGTTGAAATTGCAATCTCCGGTTTTGTATTTTTCTGGGCAACCCTGTATACTGATGCCTCACACCGCGAGACAGGCTCCCATCCCGACCGATAACAGACAGAATCTTGGCTATTCGCAATGATTTTATTTTTAGTAATTGCGGTCTTGTTTCAATGCCTTCGGTGTGACTGGCTGGGGTATTAGATTTATAGTAAGCACTTGTGTATTTTTATTTACATATTCCTTTCTTCATTAGTAAACAACTTCCTTTCTTCAGTGGAACAACCGACTTTAAAAGAATGCGCGGGAAAAGAATCTGCCCGTGGCATTTGAGGTGAGCTAAGATTAAAAGCCAAACAATTAAAATGCAAACCAAAATAAAACCAAACTTGAAATCTGACACAGTGTGAAATAGACGTCTCCCTTAGGAATACATGTATTGCAATATAATAATGCAGTAATTACATGTACATTGAAAGAAGAAATGAACGAGTGGTGGTTTTCGTTTATAATTTTACTGTATTTCTTGCTTATAATTCCAGTTGTGATCTAAGGTGAAACTATATACATGTATTTACAGACATACGTCTATTAAACGAAACGGCGATAATTAATAATAATAATAATAATAATAATAATAATAATAATAATAATAATAAACCGTCGCTTATATAGCGCATAATCAATTAAAAACATATGTCTATAGATTCCGCTTAAATAATTCTGATTGTCATATTTGTGTTAGTACCATGTGGAAAGCAAAACTATACACTTAAAATGGAACGCAGACGGCCAATCAGAGAAAATCCGGATGGGTTCTCAAAGAAATGGAATAAAACACTCAAAACAAGGTACATGTAGCGCCATTGCTTTTTTTTTTGGGGGGGGGGTAAATTTTTCTCTCTTAACCTCCTGAGTTCACTCGGATGGGGGCGGGTAGGAATTATTTTCTCGGTCTTGAGCAGTAGACCATGATTTTGGAAAATGTTGCCGAGACCCCAGGCAGGCCTCGATTCCGACACCAGAAATTTTCAAAAGTCTGAAGGGGGGGGGGGGAATACATACATTATAGCGTTGTATAAAATCAGGTCTACCCTATTTTGACATGTAAAAAAAATTGTTATTTTATAGGGGCACATACTCCAGTGCCCCCCCCCCGCGAATCCGCTACTATTATGAAAACTGTTATAGTCTAGAAACAATGACAATTCATTCGTCGCATACAAATGGCTTATCCTTGCCATTTTTTTTTTAAACTAAGGGATCATGATTTCCATCTTTTATCAAAGTTGAATGAGAACTCAGAGAGATTTGAGCAGTTCCAGGAAATAAAGCAGTTTTTGTAAAAATCTTAGCTAGTCTAACTTCCGTTTCAGGCATACTTTTTATTGCATTCAGTGTTTTCTTTTTGAGCTGCTTTGTCTTCCCAATTCGAGTATAAACTTGTCAGTCACTGAATTGGCGTATGAATATGATAATGCTCGAAATATCTCGGTATTAATTTCAAACGGGGAAACAAAACTACAACGCAAGTTGAAGTCACTCGTCTTTAAATTGGTAGGTAAACCTTTCGCAGAGTCTTAGAGACATAAACAGACATAAGCAAATGCATGCATGTATTAGGTTCTGTGGCAAAATAGTTCAATAGAAACCTCTATGTAAAACAATCTGGACTTGACAATAGTATAAGTGGCACCTCAATCATAAAATATTGCTCACTACGTAGTATGCAATCCCGGATGCAATCTTGTATCACTGTATGCTCAATATACACTAAATTATTTACGCTGGCCATTCTGAGTAAAGGAACTTTATGGGTATCACCGGCGTAAATCCGTTTTGAGGAGGGGGGGGGGGGGGTGATCCCCTTTTTGCCGATTTTTTTTCCGTGAACTCACAGTTAAGTACACACACACACACACACACACACACCCTCTTTCACCCTCGCAGACCCCAACACACATATAATATTTTGCGAGCGAGCGAAGCGAGTGAGCTAAAAATAACAACTTTTATGGTTTTTAAGAGCGTCATTTATGACATTTTTATAAAAAAAAAAACCAACGATTAATTACAATATCATTTCCCCCTTAAAATGAGGGGGGGGGGGGGATGTTTGTACACACCATCCCCCCTCTCGAAAAAGTGGGGGGGGGGGGGGGTATATCACCCTCATCCCCCCCGGGATTTACGCCAATTTACGTCATGAGCAGAGCAGGCGGTATATCTTTTCATTCCCTCTTCGCTGTATTCGTCAATGACTTGCAAAATTGTGTTTATTCATGCTCCAGCCCCCCTGACAGCTGTTTAACCCACTGATCTCTATATACAAAAAACCGTAGAGATCAGTGGTTTAACCATGTGTTCACTGACACCCCCTCCCCCAAAAAACAACAACAACAACAACAACCTAGAAATAAAACCCAAGTGAAATTTCATCGATTGCCACATTCATAGCACTCTGCCGTTGTTGCAGGATGAGATCATCAACGACAGTATCTGTCCTTCGGAAATTTACAAAATGTTCGCATGCATGTACAACAGTAGTCTTTCTGTGTCGAAGGCACGGTGATATATTTATACTTGGCAAAATTCGACGCCAATAACCCAGGCCCCTGGGAACGTTTTTTTTTTTCACAGGGGTGCTGAGCCCCTGAGCCACAATGGTTACCGCACCGTAAGCACGCAGCGTTTCAATATTCGGGGAACATGAAAGGGGGGGGGGTGTGTAAGACTTAAATTTGCCGACAATTATGCTGCATTCTTAGTCTAATCTAAGTATCCCCTCTCACCCAAAACAAAAGAAATTATTTGCAAACAATATCGCGGATGTAGATTTTTATTATCAAAATGGAATATTTAGGGGCTAAGAGGCTTTTCTGGGGGGTGACGTTTTTCTAGATTATAAACAACCCCGTTTTAAAATTTTGCGAGCGAGTGGAGCAAGTGAGCCAAAAATAGCCATTTTTGTTATGAAAGAAGTTTTATTTTGTCATCAACCTGTAATATATCGGAATGATATGGTCACCTTGCCGCCAAATGACTTTATTTTGGCATCTCGCTGGTCCAAATTTTTGTTGTCCTTCGAAACCACCTTGTTTACAAATATTACAAGCGAGCGAAGCGAGCGAGGGAAAATACATTGTTTTCATTTTTTTTTTCTCTCGAAACTATCCTGTATCTAATTATCATACGACCAAATGCAGCGAGGCGAGTGAGGAAATACACTTTTCATAGGTAGAAGTGATATTCGTCATCAAAATACACTATGAGCATAATTATAAGACACCTCAATAATATTCGGTCACCTCGCTTGCCGAATTCGTTTGCTTTCCCAACCATCCGGTATCTAGATATTGACGAGCGAGCGCAGCGAACGAAAAAATATACTTTTTTTCATGGTAGCAGAGTTAATTCTTCATCAAAATACCCTGTATAGCCTATAAATGTGAGGCGAAGCGAACAAGCTAAAATAGCCATTCTTGTAATGAAAGAAATGTTTTGTTGTCATCAAAATACACTATAGGCCTTCAAGATAATCTGAATGATATGGTCATCTTGCTGCCAAATATAATTTTATTTTGGCACCTCGCTGGTTCAATAATGTTCGCTGTCCCGCGAAACCATGCACCCTGTCCACAAACATTACAAGCGAGCAACGCGAGCGAGGAAAACACGTTCTTTTGACAATAGAATTTATTTCGTCATCAAAATACACTGTAGTTCTATTATATGTTAAGAAATTATGTACATTCGGTCACCTCACTTCAAAATATCGAAATTTTCTAAAGGCAGAAGGGAGAAAAAATACCCTGGCATGTTTGGAAGCTTTGTTTTCAGTTTTCTTGGAAAATCGAGAATAATCACTTACAATATACCTTTCAAGATTTCCAAGCTGAAAAGCGAGAGTGGTGTCATCAAATTTCAAAAGCAAGAATTTAACGTGTATCATAACGCCCATTATTTCCAACTATTGAAAGCCTTCAAAGACGGAAGCAGTGAGAGAGAAATGAATGCCTTTGGAAACGTTATTTTCATTTTTTTTTATAATAGTCACAATACCTTTCAAGATTTCAAAGCTGAAAAGTGAGATTAGTGTCACTTATTTACATTTCAAAAGCAAGAATTCAATGTACATCATGACCCCCACTGTTAGTTTCCAAATATCGATAGGGAGAATAAATACCTTTGGAAACTTTGGGGGGGGGGGGGGGGGGTTCTTGGAAAAGTAAGAAGAGTCACTTTCATTACCCTTCAAGATTTCAAAGCTGAAAAGGGAGACAAGGAAATGGTACCTTTTAGTTTTAGTGCTTCAGTAATACCCAAATCTATTTATGGAATTGATATACATAATTATTTTTAAAGGAAACAGTGCCAGAAAATAGTTCAAAATTAGAAATAATGTCTCGCTCTGAAAGGTGGCTCCGTGGAGATTTTTCAGAGGATTGGCCAGACGCAAATTTTGAACAATACGCGTTGAAAGTAATGAGTGAAGTCTACAACAGATCGGGACAACAGATTGTGAAGACTTTCCTAAACTGCTCTGAAATACATTGTTTGACTATTCAAAAACAAAAAATAAAACTTCCGCTCGGTCGCTACGCTCTCTCGCTTATAACGAAGAATAGGTGAAGAAGATGATCAGTTAATTTCCAGGTATTATATTAATTGTATTGAATATTTCATGGGTAGTGTAAATGTTATGTATTTTGCTTTCATTTTTGTTGTTGTTGTTGTATGGAATATAAAATTAATTTGTATGATACCTCCATTACAGAGAACTGTTGCTGGGCTAGCACCATGAGCGTCCTTGGACGGTGTGTGCGCTATATAAATGTTCAGAATTATTATTATTATTATTATTATTATTATTATTATTATTATTATTATTATTATTATTATTATTATTATTATTATTATTATTATTATTATTATTATTATTATTATTATTATTATTATTATTTTAATCATTATCATTATTATTATTATATAGCGCACGTATTCACTAAACAAGGTGCTCAAGCCGCATCAAATCGTTTTGCGTACATGTGTATTACCTAGCTGGATGAAGCTTGCTTGATAGCTCTCGTGCACGCGCATGCCCAAGACTGCATGCACAGATCAGTGCACAAAGCCAAATGCATTCAAGTGCGCCGAAAAATCATCAATGTGTCATATTTAAATCTACTGTGGCATAAAGAAAATCATAAGATGAAGAAGATAAATATGGGATGGGGAAAATAACTCATTCTAATGAATGCTATGTTACCCCTCATAAAAAAATGAGGGTGCTGCAGCAACCCCGAACAAATATAGCCCTCTGGGGGTGCTGCACATCCCCTCAAAAATTCATGGTGGTGCTGCAGCACCCCCAGCACCCCCAGCTTCCAAGGGCCTGCAATAACCTTTCTCATTGTGGTATGAAGAAAATTACTGACAGTAAACCCTGTACCACCATTTTGTTTTACAATACTATAATCACTTGTATAAAAACATCGCTCCGTATCAAAATCAAATCAATACTTTTTAAAGCTCTTCAGGAACGCTTATGGGCATTTCATCCATCTGTCAATCTGTTTACTATCATCATCACCATCAGTATTCAAACACTATCAAAGGGGGATATACCTTAAAAGGAGTTGGATAAATGTTGCATATAAGGTAAAAATACAACATACACGTTTTTCTTTTCTTTTTTTTTTTTAGGGGGGGGGGGGGCGGTGGTAAAATTGTATTTAAAATAATTGAAAATTTGTCGAGATTTGTAGATGGATGGTGAGATTTCAGCCTTCAATAAATCCGGAGACTCATATAGCGGCATTCAGGAGATGATAGGGATCATTCGTCTAAATTAAGTTGATGTCCACATAGTCATGTATGGCATCTCTACCTGAATATCTTTGTCATAGTGTAGACAAGGAATGATTTATGGCCGCATCAGAGACGGCCATTCAATTTCGAACCGAGATTCAAGTGTTATAGCGATAATCATCGGCCGTAAATCCGTTTTGAGGAGTGGTGGTGGGGGGGGGGGGGGGGGGGGGGAATGGTCGACTTTTTTGCCGAAATTTCTTGCGTGAACTTACACTTAAGTAAACACACACAAACACCCTTACTCAACCGAGCAGACCCCCACAACCATTGCGAGCGAGCGAAAAATAACCACTTTTTTGTTTGTTTTTAAGAGCATTTCAAATGAAAATTCCACTATATGACCGTCGTTTATGACATTTTTATGAAAAATTTCACCAACTGATTAATTACAATATCATTTTCCCTTAAAAATGAGGGGGGGGGGGATTTGTATACGCCATCCCCCCTCGAAAAAGTGCGTGGGGGTATATCCCCCATCCCCCCCCCCCCCCGGATTTAAGCCAATGGCGATAATAAATAGTAGCAGCTGCTGTTTCGCATAAAGAAAATCTTAAAAGTCCTTTTCTTTTTTGTTTCTTCGACAATCTGTACTCCTCTACGGATTTCCCTCATGTACAGTAGCAGTCTTATTCATGCATTTCTTGCAGGATGTCATCCTTTTTTTTCTGCACATAATTATTCGTGATATTGTATACGTTGTGCGATGAGGAATATAGATTATCCACACTGAGCTTAAAAGTAAACACGCAGTTGACGCCTTGATAGTTTGCACATCGTTAGCCGACTTAATAGATTTCCTCCTGAATAATGAACAGATAAACAACAATTGTTCGTGCCTGAATAGCCATATAGTCCGGTGTTGTCACTCTGTCTTGACTTCATGTACGCATGATCGTTCGAAATTTCGCGTAAGAAAGGATCTTTTTTGAGCATGTTTTCATGAACTTGTATTCGAAATTTGGAAAAAAAAAAGGAAGTTGTTTTTGAGCTTGTAGACCTCTACTCGAAATTGAAAAAAGGTTGTTTTTTTCTGGTCCTCGTTTGCAAAAAGTGTACTTGGAATGCAAAAAATAGGGGTGTTTTTAAAGGCTAATTATTTGTACCCGTTTTGTGCCACATAGGGGTAAAAATGGCTGAAAATGTACTTGAAACACCGCGAAAAAGGGGTCAATTTCTGGGTTGCCGAACGATCATGGTTACACCTTTGAATATAGAGTGACAACACCGGGAGTATACTTTCATTAGAGCGTTTCACCTCGTATATAATTCTATGCTAATGCTAATTGCTAATGTACTTGCACATCACCCGCGAAAGATACAGTAAGTTGTTAAACTAAATATGTCAAAACGGTTCCATTTTCTAAAGCAAATTCTTGGCAGCCGGCAACGCTCCTTCCAACTTCTCTTTCGTGGGTATGATCCTTCCATAACACTGTCATTCGTAGAATCGTAATCCTCAAAAATAAAGATCTTCCTCCCGCTTCTCTCTCTCTCTCTCTCTCTCTCTCTCTCTCTCTCTCTCTCTCTCTCACAATCACACACACACACGCACCCTCACACACCCACACACACATACACATTCAGTTTTTCACCCCATATAGCGAGAGGAAATCCACCATGTACATTGCAGTTAACTTCTTGCAAAATGTGTCCTTGACGCTGTGACGCTCCTTATACGCTCACTTGAATGTCTTTATCTTTCATTGGCTGGTCCATCTGCTGCTATTGCTGATGATGCATTCCCTTTGCCATTGACAAGGTTCTGAGTGGATGCTGTACTCCCATTCTTGGATCGCATCTCACAGTCTTGGTCACCGACCTGCTGCTGCTTCTTCTGTCTCACGCGTCTGCTTTAGAGGGAAGGAATGAAGATGGATGGAAAAAGGTTTAGACCGCATGATGGGAGAGATTGCAATATTAAGGGAGAGCATTATCACGCGTCTGCTGAAAGAGAAAGGTTATTACTCATTACAGAGGCGGTTTAAATGACATCCGTCTTAACCTGGTCCATCGATTTAGGGAATGCCTAGTGTCAACCTCCTTTTTGTGTATAAGTTACTGTAATTCTGCAACAAAGCAAATTATAAATATAATATTTTGATACAATATAGGAGAAAAATCAGATTTTGTTACAATATAGGAGATAAAGAATTTTTTCAGAGACCGGTATGGTAAATAGTAATAAAGAACTATCAGACGTTGCCTATAGCCTGATTTTTAATATTATTATTATTGGACAGATTTTTTACAATTATTATTATTGGACAGGTTTTCCAATAAATACGAGATTACTTATCTGTATGCAGAATTTATTATAGTCCGGGCAAAATGTTCTCTTTACGAACTGCCATTACTCGCATGCACACAACAGTGGGCAAATCTAATTAAACACATAAGACAGGTTTAAACCACTGAGACCTACCTATATACCACATACATTATCACCAGTACTGCAAGTACGAATATGACCAGGCAGACACTCAGGATTATTTTCAAAACAGGAAACGCTGGGTAAAAGACACAAATTGAGGTTTTAAAAAAATTAATCTTCAGTTCATAAAGTACTCGCTAACATTAACAGTAAATGATATTTCACTCAAGTTACCTACCTGTAAAACAATTCCGGATATTGTATTTAGAACACTGAAGTACATTTCTAATCATCTCGTTTATTGAAGGAAAACCCTTCGGGAAAATCATGATAAAGGCCCGTTTCGATTTTTTTTTTTTTAAAAGATGTTGCAGATTTAAATTTCACTTTGTTTAAATAACCTTGAGTTCTATCACTACGGTAAATCAGAGACACAGAGAGAACGCAACATCAGAGAATGTGTGTGTGTGTGTGTGTGTGTGTGGAGGAAGCAACAATCCATGGAGAGGTGGCGGGGGGGGGGGGGGGTCCCAGAGGATCGACCAGTCAATTTTCTGGCATGACAGCCGGGAGATAAAGCTTTAGTATGGACCGGTCATGTAAACAAATGTCCCAACCAAAGTTAATTTTAGTCACAGTCCGCTCCTTTGTGAAAAGAAAAAGAAAAAAAGGGGGGGGGGCTGTAAATCTTCCCAAATCCTATATATGATTGGGGGGAGGGTAAAATACCATACCACCATTTCTACTCAAGTTTTGTTCTCAATCTTCTACCGATATGTCCAAATATACTTACAGGCATGAGTATCGCACTTACGTGTTGTGATATCCCATTCCGGTTTGTCGGGTAGGGCCGGTGGTGGTGACGTACATGTACAAGTGCAGTCTTTGCCGACTTTGCAGCTGTAACACAATCGTGGCCCTAACATGACGGCGACTTAACAATCATTCGGCACAATGTTGATGAATTCGGTCGAGCAATCATTACCGTCTTGAAGAAATTCTGCTTCAGGCAACTGCCTTTGCTAATCATCCAAGATCACCTATGAAAAAAATGACATGTAAAAAGTGTAAATTTCTGATATTATACCATTAGCCGATGTGATTGCAAGCACTCTACTAAGTACTAACAAGTCATAACTCGAGGTTGACTGATACGTACCCGACCGATCCTTGATGATTAAAGGTAGTGAAAAACTCTGTCCGTTGTCCGTTGTTGGCATGATTATGGTAGCCCTGTGGTTTTGGTAAAATTTGGGTAAAAGTGTTTGGGTAAATTTACCCCAAATACAGAGTAAAATTTACCCAGGTTACGTAATGATTTTACCGTTCGAGTGAATACGTTTTCAGGTAAACAGCTGTTACAGTAGTTGCTACGGGTGTGATGAGATCATCAACGTTAAGAAATTGGAATTACGCGGGTAACGCTCCATTTATTTCATTTATTTAAGGTTAGCACGGCATTTCTGGCCTTTTTGAAAGAAACTGCTTGAAAGTCAGATCGGTTATCACATAATTATATCGCTAAATATTCAAATTCAAATTCAAATTCAAATTCAAAGTCCATCCAACGCTAAAAACCGTAACAAAATCGAACAAACAAAACAAAAAATACAGACTGAAAGATATAAGCAAAAATGACATAACCTAATTTCGACACAATTCTATTTTCATGTCCAAGCTGTCATCAAGAATTTTTAGAAAAAGATGTTTGTGCTTAGTTTGCAAAGTCAGGTGTAGAGGTAATGTCGCATTCTGTTTCTCCATTTGTCATGACTACTCCAAATATATCTTTAAACTTATAGATTGTTATGTCTGCTTGTCATAAAGAGAATCGTCTGGTATGTTATATCACGGTTTATAATGGTGCACAGAGAAGTCAAGCATGGGCAAATAATCTGAAGTTAAAAGCTTTAAGTAAACATTATAATTCCAAAAAAATATGAAAATGAAAGCGCAAAATGCAACTGCATTTAGATGGATTATTCTCCTTTCATCATCAATCCTTTAAACATAGGGTAAAATACAATACTGTCCAAAACTGAAATTGACAGCCACAGGGGATTACTTCACACGTGATTTCTAATTATTCACTCTTAGAAAAATGTGCCATAACCTCTTTTTTGTCCCATATTTAGAAACTATAGAGAAAAGGGGTTCTAAAAAGGGTTCTTATTTTCAAGAACCCCAAAAGGTTCCTTGTACTACCAACAGTGGTTCTAAAGACCCCTTTAGAACCCTTTAGAGAACCTTTAAAGGTTCCAAATGTGGGACAAGAAAAGGTTCTAATCAGCAATTTTTTTTTTTTTTTTTTTTTTTTTTTTGTAAGAGTGTTCAATTTTCCATAATTAAGAGCTCTTCGAGAGAGAATGATTGTGTAGAATCACGGTTTCCTGTTTCCTTCAATCAGCGGAGAAGTTTCAGTAGTACAGAAAAGGAAGCAAAATGCAATTAATGGATTACTATATACTCAAGAAAAAAACACTGTATGCAGGCCTGGTTGTATTATCCACATATTCATGCCTCTTTCTCAGTGTATAAAATGTCACTTTAGCGGATATGCTCAATTTTCTGGAAATTTTTCCCTTCATTTTTGACATAGAATACGCACCCAAAAGGCCTTTGGGAAAGTCTTGGCATCAAGGATATACATGTATGACATCATCGCAACCCATCACTGAATTTCCTAAACCAAAATATCTATTCAAAGAAAAAAAAAACAAAATTTAAAAAACCTCGTATAAGTCTCATCCTTTTGAACCTCTATGCATGGTTCTTGCATGGAAGGGGAAGGGGCGGTGGATCCAAGTCACCAATGGGAGAAAAAGACCATTATTACTTCTTACTACACCTCGCGTATGTATAAAGTAGGTGCTGCTGTGATATCTTTATTTCCGCCCGTAGCCGTACGCAGAGGGGGAGGGGGAGGGGGGCAGGGGCAGAATTTTTCAAACGGCTTAATTTTTACTGAAAATTTCAAAAAATTCCATCAAAGTGTGCAGAAGATCGTTTAATTTAAATTCTAAAAGTACAAAACCTTCTTAGTGACCCACTCGGTTGCTTCGCTCCCTCTCTTGCGTGTTCCCTTGAACATTTTACATAATCTTGTCCCCCCCCCCCCCCCGAAAAACTTGAATTCCTGCGTATCGCGTACGGCCTTGTTCCGCCAAAATGCATTAGTCGAATGCTAAATAAGTATACTGAGGTTTATATTCACGAAATACAATATGACAGATCTATCTTCGAAGTAACCTAATGTGAGTTGCATGGAAAATGAATCAATTTGATAGTGAAATATACCTAGGTATTCCAATGTAAACAATAATGCGGGGCATATTGTTGAACAACCCATGCACTCACAATATCGGGTATATACATACAAGTAAAATCAATCTGAAGCCCATCATGTTAATTTTCTTTACTATATAATTATCGCTGTACTCTTAATACTACAACATTGTCTCGTACACATTAGTCTATAAGCATCAATTTACTGTCGTATTATATTTCCTGGTTCTGAAGGCTAAATGATATATCCCATTACTCTCATGTCATAATTATATTTTCGCTACCTAATGAGCAATACCATCAAAAATATCTTTTGCCTATTCATCTCTTTCAATTTTGCCATGTTTACCGTATCCCATTCAAATGCCAACTCATTATTCCGTGAAGCCATAAAATTATGCAGAAAGAACCAGTCAACTATTTTGAGAGTTTATCAGTTATTTTCCATTATTTTTTCTACCCGTTTCATCCTCTGTACCTCTTTAGCCATCTATCTATCTATCTATCTATCTAAACAAAATATGAAAGTTCTGCGTCGTGTAGATATCGAATATCTATCTATCTATCTATCTATCTATCTATCTATATATCTATCTATCGTTAGCGCTGAGAGGTCTTCATACCGGGAAGGGGGGGGGGGGGGTAATTCCCCCCATTGATATATATTTATACATGTTTATATACACACGTATATACATCCACTTCAAAAAGTGGGGGATGCATCCCCACCCCCCCCCCCCCCGCTATCTACGCCCCTGCTATCTATCTATCTATCTATCTATCTATCTATCTATCTATCTATCTATCTATCTAAAATCTGTCTAAAAATCTACCTACCCACCTACCTACCTATACTTACTAGTATCTATCTTTTATTATAACGCAATCAACAGGGTGATCAAATACTGGAATTCTCTCCGTAATAATTAGGGTGAAAACTTTGCTCACTTTAAAAGACTATAGACTTTAAAAGAGTTCCTAACACTTGAGTCTAAGAAAAAAAGAAACAAGTGACATGATTTACACAATAAATTGTATGATATGCTTTGGACATACAGATCAGTATTCTTTTCTCTACCTTATCGATATTCATATGCATTATTTCGTTCTTTTGTGTTCATTTTTTCTCTCGTTTTAAATGTGTTGCTGTTAAACTCGTGTAAATATGTTTCATTATGTATATGGTGCTAAATACCTACCAGCCATGTTACCAGCAGTCAAGTTTTTCTGTTCTCTTTAGGACCCCATTGTAAATAAACTTTCGAGCTTTCATGGGCCATCCTGTCAAGCTTTCATGAACGTATCTTTTATGTATACTTTGTACTCTTTATCACTGTGTATATCTGAACTTGACAAATAAATCCATTAGAATCAAATCAAAATCTAGACATGGTAGACATAGATGTTTATCCGACACTGAGCGGCCAGTGCACGCCCCTTCCACGTATGAAGAGGCAAACGATGGGGTCGAAAAATAACAATATTACCTGTGACATACTTTGCCTCTGTCAAAGTTTGAATCAGTCTCGTGCAGTTAAGCACAATTTCTTGCTCGAAAGAAATAACAAAGAAATGATGGACGAGCTTCACATCACTCGTGAATAATATTTGAACATTACAAATCCATAGGGGAAAAGTCAGAAATGGTATTTAAGTATATCATTATTCAGCCCCAAACCATAAAGATGTAAATAGACCTCCACGCCACAGCAGAATGGATGAGCATTAATTTTGTGCACTGAACCATGCCTGCGTAATTTTTCACAATAGACTGTTATGGTAATTAATGAACGCTTCTTTCCTTGGTGTAAATGAGTAGGAACAGTACATTCACCTATCACCGTAAATTGCTATGCTATTATCCAGAATGATGTTTACAAACATTAGCTGTTGCTATAGGCATGGATCTTGTTCTCATAAGATCCATGCTATAGGTAAAGCGATGTTCCGACATGCATTAAGCCCAGAGAGTATCATGATATACAATTTCGGTTTTAAAAAAGAGGTATCTATATAGAAATGGTTCTTATCTCCGATTTTTGTCCCCAAAAAGATGACATAAACCTTTCAACAATAATTGCAGCTGTACTGTACGTCATCAGTGTCCATATACAACATAAATAGGAACAAGAAAATTGGGTCGTAGACTTCAATGAACCAATTTTGTAGAGTGTGAAATATGTTTAAAATGCCTTTTACCCATGCAGGCTCTTTGCAGCATAGTATAACATCTAAAATACTGCCAACAGACTTAAATAATCCTGAAAATGGACTCGTGACGTAAGCATCACTATGGAGATCTCAATACTAGTATACGAATTCAAGAAAAGAAGGTTGAAATTGCTTGGTCGAATTAGAATGAGTGGTATTGGGAATGCAGCATAATATATAGCAAACTCGAGTCGTGTATAATTATGTTCTAGTGCATGGTCAGATCATTTTTTATAGCCAATCTTTACCTCTTCAGTAATTTGGTTCGAAGGATGTTGTCAGTATACTAGGTGGTTATGTCAGGATATCTTGAGTAAAATTGATGATCAACAGTTTGGTAACATGAAAGGATCATCAACCTCACATTACTTGATTAGTATGATTGATTCAGTTCTGAAAGCTCTCGACAAACCTGGTCATGTTGCTACCATTTGTACCATTGATTATGCGAAGGCATTTGATCATATCAACCATAATGTACTGATTGAGAAGCTGATTGAGTTGGGTGCTAATCCAAACATTATCCTTCTCTTGTGTAGTTATCTAGAGAATAGATCTCATTGTGTTCGTTTAGTCTATAGTGATCTGGCATCCACTACTTGTGGAGTGCCGCAAGGTACAAGGCTCGATCCTATCCTCTTCCTGGTTATGATTAATGATATAGCAACTTCCACCCCATTAAGATGGAAATATGTGGATGATCTAAGTATTGCTGAAATAAGAAACAAATCTCAACCTTCTACCCTGCAAGATCATTTGTCATGATCACCGAATGTTCTACTAATAATCAGATGACCCCCAAGCCAGAAAAGTGTAAAGTATTGCATGTTTCCTTTCTTAGGAACCAGATCATCATGCCTGAGATCATCGGTGATGTTGTTCTCCAACCCACTGAGTACATATATGTTAAGTTGTTAGGTGTGTATTTACAATCTGACATGAAGTGGGACATGAACGTAGATAATGCTGTTAAACAGGCATCTCCACGATTGTACATCCTTTGTGTACTAAATAAACAGTGCTCCTTAGAGATGATTTAGTTGCCATTTATAGCATGTACATTACGCCACTCGTGGAATATGCCTCACCTGTGCGGTCTTCTTCCATTACTACTCAGCAGTCAGATAAGATTGAACAAGTACAAAGAAGAGCTTGTCGTATCATACTAGGATATGGTAACTACGTTGATTATCCTCATGCTCTCGAGTGTTTGGATATTCCCACCCTTGCAGATAGACGATGACAATTACTCACAAATTTTGTTAAGTCATTCTTACAATCTAGGCATGTTTCCATGCTTCCCCCACGTCCTGCACGTAGGGATTCTTTACCCAACTTCCGTCAGTTGAGGAATAGTGATCGCTTTTGCCAACCTCCTTGCCGTACTACCAGATACCGAAATTCTTTTTACACCACAGGCAGTAAGGATAATCAACACTCTAAAGCTTATAATATGTCACTCTTTTCATTATTTGTATGATCCGGGTTTTATTGCAATACCTGTAGATGTAATATTGCACACTCTCAGGTTGTGTTATTCCCTCTCTCTCCTTCCTCTCTACTCCCTCTTTCTCACTCTAAACATATCCTCTCTCCTAACTCTTCTCTCCTATGGGAATTACACACATTACATTATATCTTTGTATGATCCAGGTTCCGCTGCAATACCTGCAGATTTATTATTGTACATGTACACTCTCAGGCTGTGTTATTTCCCCTCTCTCTTTCTTGCTCTCCACTCCCTCTTTCTCATTCTAAACCCATCCTCTCCCCTAACCCTTCTCTTCTATGGGAATTACACACATTACATTATATCCTTGTAATATGATTTCCTCTCTTTCAATAGTGAGAACATTTCTGTGTATGTGCATAATATACTTGCATCTAACCACCCTGCCTTTCCTCTATCTTCTTCTATTTCTCTCTTTCCCTTATCATCATATATCCTCTTTTCCTTTTCTTTCTTTCTCATAATCCTATGACCTTTTAGGGGTAGGCTAATGTAGAGTATGGTGTAGAATGCAGTATTATAATTTGTGTATACATACATTATTACACTATTTACAGGCTACAGTAAATATACTGACCATCCTCATACTGTTGAGTGTTTGGATTTTTTTCCACCTTTGCAGGTAGTTGGCAGCAATCAGCAAACACATGTATCTATAGTATAATCTATTATGTTCAGTGTGTATAGTTGTTTTCCTTTTTTTTTCTCTCCCTTCTCTCCCTGTTCTTTCTTCCTTCTTGTTCTGCTTCTTTCTTCTTTCCAAACTTTATACTCTTTGGGGAAATAACACGCACCTTTTACAATACATTCATGCTTCCCACTAAGGGAACAGAATAATGATATTCATGCCTACTACCTTGCCATAATTCATAATTCATAATCTTAATTCCATTCCTTTTGGGGTTCAGACAAATAGTCACATTCCTACATCTAATAATTCCTTTAAGTGCTTAGTTCTTTGAGTGCTGTATGATTGTAATTGTATTTGTTTTCTTTTTGATATAAATTATATGTACTTAATTATTACTCCCTTCTTCCTGCTCCTCTTCTTATTCTTCTCTTTTTCTTTGACTCTCTCCATTCCTCCTTTTTCTCTTTTCCTTGTTGATTTTCTTTTCCTCATAACCTTTCATTCTCTTGGGAGTAATTTAATTTATTTATAATTTATAAGGGAAATGAGACCCTGGGGAAGATTGGTTTAGTGTGGGGGGGGGGGGGAGTTTTTGAGGGAGGTACTCTATGGGGCTGTTGGTGATGGGATGGTGGTTTTTATATTTTATTTATTTTTTTTTATTCTTCGGGCTGATAGGTTGTTCTGGGATGTTCTCATGGGTGCCTCTTTTATAGTGTATACCCCTTCCTGTTGGGGGGAAGGGGGGATGGAGGTTTTCTCTGTTCCCTCCTCATGGAGGTTCATTTGTTTTCCCCTAGGTCTCATTCTCCTTTGTTGTATTGTCATATATTACCGGTATTTTATTATAGTTGCAATTGATCGTTAATTATTCTGTAATTTGATTTGACATGTGTATTTATGTATATTTCTTTGATTTGTACACAAGGCAAGTGTCGATCTTTGGACCGTTTGTCTTTCTTCTTTAATTGTTTTTTAACTGAATAAAAATCCAATATATATAAACAAGTAATGTCTGCCGTTCAACATATACAGGATAGAGGCCTATCCTAAACTTCAAGGAAGCATAATGAACAAAGATGCAAAATTGAATCTCCGGAGGCAGCAAAATTAAAGGTTGCAGTGTGTTAAGAGTAATGTTGAACCCTACCATGCTGGATTTTGCTTCCTTCAGACTATTTTACCGTTTTGTATGCAGCCATTCTGAATTGAATTGCAGTTTCATTTTCATAAGTGTGTGTGCGTGTGTGGATGAGTGGGTGCATGTGCACCTACAACGAGCGGCTGGAGACAAATCAACGTATAGGCCTACCTATCCGCAGGTCGTATGGTTTGAAAAACAATTATTGAACGACTTTGGTCATAAGTGCCTAAACATGAGCGTGAGATTGCAACATAAACAACTGTTAAAGGGGCAGTAAGGCAACTTTTTTTTAATGTATTTACATGTTTCATTTAAAGTTTATCAATCACCAAACGACATTTTGTTCTGTATAGTGTTAGGAGTTCAGTCACTATACTCAGTGGCGTAGCTAGGATTTATTATTTTTTTTTTTTTTGGGGGGGGGGGGGCGGTAGTGAGCACGCGAAGTGGGAATTACATGAACGCGCGAAGCGCGCTCCCTAGGGGGAGGGTGCAGGGAGTGGGGAGCTCATCGTTCCTAGTCTGCTCCCGCTCTTCCTACATTCTTTTACCCTTTTTCTTTTCTCGCTAAAGTTTTTTTTTTCTTCTTCTTTCGGGGGTGTTTTGGGGGGCAAAATATTATCAAAATATAACATTTTGCTGACAGGCCTGTGAGAACAATGTCTCATAAACTAAAATCGCATTAAAGCAATGCTGATGTTGATCACAACAGATCTAATTTTTAAAAAGGTAAATCGAATCAGTGGAGAGCGTGCATAAAAAATTCTGCATAATTATAGACAATTAGTCTAAAAAAATCCTACTGGTCTGTATGGTTACTTGCGTTAAGAAAATTAGCAAAATTAGATGAATGAAAAATGTTTGTGGGAAATGAGAATTACAGGACGTCTGGCTCTGGAGACGTGATAACTCAGACTCGCATCTAGGCTTTCCTGAAATCAGAGGAGAGGGAAACACTTTATCAGTGAGGGCCTGAGGCCTCCATTTAAAGGCTTCCTAGATTATGCCACCATTTCCTGTATATACGCAGTATAGGAAAAAATATGAAATTTGCATTGATCGACTGGGTAAATGGAATAGCCTTCTTGATTTCTTACCCAAAAAGTAAAAAAAAAAAGAAGAGAAAATAATTTCTTCGAAAATCTTATGCCACCATAAAGCAACGCACTCGGCAATAAACAATAACACACTCATGAAAAGAATGCGAAGTGTATATCAACAACAACAACAACAACAACAAAATAATGATGAAAAATGAACCCCCACAAATTGCATTGAAACAATGGAAGATTATTAGTGGATAAAGAGAATATGAAACATTTAAAAAAACGGTTCGCACACATGTATACATAAAGGCCATCAAACATCTCTTAGCGTGAAAAGAACGCTATTCTGCTTGTTCTAACATCATAGTGTCGAATTTATACTGATACCGTTTTCTAAAGAACATAAGGACAGATTTTAATCAATATAAGCATGAGGTGCATTTATGACGCGAACATAATGCCGTAAGAAAGATTTTATTGTGAAAAAGGGAGAAAGAGAAGAGAGAGAGAGGGTGAGGGTAAGGTTGGATTTTTCTTTGGGGGAGGGGTGCGGCTTACAGTGAAAGGAAAAATAAACGCATTTATTTGTTTTAGTATTTTTAAACAGGATAGCCCCATGCATAAGTGGTTAAACACTGTCAGTTCGTTATTCCAAAGGTTCGTTATTCCGAAGGTTCGTTTATTCCGAAGGTTCGTTATTCCGAAGATTCGTTTGTCCGAAGGTTCGTTATTCGAAGGTTTGTTAATCCGAAAACGAAATAAGGTTCGCTATTTCGTAGGTTCGTTAGTCCGAAAATGAAATAAGAATCGTGAGTTCGTTAGTTATTTTCGGACTAACGAACGATATTTCATTTTCGGACAATCGAACCTTCTCAATAACGAACCTTATTTCATATTCGGATTAGCGATTTGTATTTTATTCTTCGGATTAACGAACCTTCGGAATAACGAACCCTATTTCATTTTCGGACTAACGAACCTTCGGAATAACAAACCTTCGGGGATAACGCCACGAATGTTCGGATTAACGAACCCTTTTTCATTTTCGGACTAACGAACATCTGGGTTCCGTTGCATAAAACTTACTATTATGGTAACTTTGCCATCAGTGGTAACTTACCATTGAAACCTTGATTTTGATTCGGCTGCTGAGCACTGTTACCAAGGTAGTTACCACTGATGGCAAAGTTACCATAATAGTATACAAATATACTTTGCCTTGGGAGCTTCTGGTTAAAACTATGGGCAAGAAGTGACTCCGAAATAGTACTATTCACTGAGGGGCGCATGCAGCTCCGAAAGTGAATGGTACTATTGGAGGCACCGAGATAGAGTATATTTGTTTTATATTTTGGATCAAGATTTATATGTATCTCAAATGTATTTTTATTTCCTTATATTTTGTGCATGTGTTGTTGTTTGACATGTATTCATATGCTATTTTCATTTATTTTTTTTATACACGGCCCCGTTGTAAATCAGCCAAGTAGGTGAACTGGGCTTTTACCTTGTTTAAATAAATCAGTCAAATCAGATCATATTATATTCTTTATTTGATATTTATGTCTTATCGAATGCTTTATGACACTAAACGTTGTACGGATAAACTGCAAAGTGATAGAAATTGAGAAACGAAGTAGCCGTGACACCGCGAGAGTTACCCATGGTGCGCACTCGAGCTCTCGTATGCCCACTGAATATTTCATTTCGCGCATAAATTTCGCGTATTGTGACGTCATTTCACAAAATTTGGAAAATGTCGTCATAAAATAAATAGTAAACCTTCATGCCAACATTCTGAAATAGCTGAGTGAAAATACAAATGATCACGTGAAGGTTTTTAAGCCAATCACTAAAGGATTAATTTCTGATCCAAAAATATGAAATGTACTTAACAGAGAGATGGGAATAAAAAGAAAGAAACATAGATAGAGTAAGAGAGAGAGAGAGAGAGAGAGAGAGAGAGAGAGAGAGAGAGAGAAAGAAAGAGACCAGGGGGTGTTTCATAAAGCTGTTAGTAAAGTTACGAATGACTTTACGAACAACTTAAATACGGCAAGCGAAATGGGATTCTCAATAATGATAGATGGCATCAGCTAAAAGTGAAATATGCAGACGTAGATTAACATTACTGTTTACATAAAAATTTTATTGCGAAATACCTTTTTGCCACAATTTAATTGAGATTATGGGATATGCAGTCACACTTTCAAAACGTCAGACACTTCATATTCCAGTCGTTCGTGAAGTCATTCGTAACTTTATGAACAGCTTTATGAAACACCGGATGAAACACCCCCTGGATGTAGTAAAGTGGAAGGGTTGAGATGGAGAGAGGAGCCACATCAAATGATAGGGGCATTACAATGGAAGGTAATACACACTACAAAGAACAATATTAATCAAAATGAGTAAACCTGTGCCTCCAGTATGAGGTTGTAATTTAAGAATATTTTGTTGTTGATATTTTTAACATCAGTTGGGAGTTGGTTCCACGGGCAAGCACCGTGGTGGGAAAAGGCTTTCTTCCCTGCCTATGCAGGTGGAACCAAGATTCCGTAGTTTAGTGCATTTCTTGTGTTATGAGCTATGAAGACAATGAGAACAATGAGACATTGGAAACAAATCAGATAGGAGAGCGGGGGCTTATCCTTGTACTGAATTAACCCATAGAGGTACAGAGTCACCTTTAGGAGACGTTTTTGCAGTATCTGTTGGTCCAGAATGTTGGGCAGTACACATCATACATGAGCAGAAAGAGAAAAATGCACTGACAAATTTGAGCCCATTCCCATCGCTGTATTGTGTGGCGTTTTGGAATTAGAGCAGTTTAAGTGTAACTAATCATTAAACTCTTTTAATTGGCAATGCAGTGAATAATATATAATCACTATTTCTGTTCAAATTGGCAATTTCTGATTCAATTTTACAATTATATGTCATTTTGGTTTATGTTATATCCATATTTATTTTTTTCAAGCTATGTAAACGTGGAAAAAATAATTTGTATTGCCAATTTGAGGATTGAAGATGATTAATTTAGACCTCAAGAAAGCTCTGTACTGCTATGGGTTAAAGAAAACCAACATCCTCAAGTCAAGTACTATTTAAATCAAAGCTTATAAAAGAATACAACTGATCAGCGAAAATTTAAAAGAAGTCGACACAGGCTAAGAAAGTTAAGTCTATTTGAAATTTTCAGCTTTTGACGCTGTTGGTGATATAATTTGTGGGCAACCCTTATTAGAATTTCACAGATTCATTATTTTCTTGACGAAAACATGTTTTAATCATCCTTGTACCAAACATGTTGTGGAGAAAACAATCCTACCCATCTTGAATTTGGCCTAAGAAAATTTGCAAATCTTAAGCAAAAGGAAAATGTTTAATAATGTGTTACAAAACATATTGAGAGTTGTCCACAAAATGATGTCATCAGTAGTTAAATGGTAGTGTCATAGAAAATTTCATATAGCTATAATTTTCTTATTCCGTGTCTGAATTTGTTTAAATTTTGGCTGATCTGTTTTATTCCGTCTTAGCGTTGGATTTGAAAAATACTTGACTCGAGGGTGCAGTTGGTATACTTTAAACACAGTCTTGCAGATTTGAAAGCTCCACCGCTCTTCAGTGGGTATACCTAATTTAATTTGCTAAGCACTTCGCAGTGGGTGTATTATTATCTACTTGTAGAACCAATCCGAGCCATATTTTGTGCTGTTTTATCACTATGCCCTTTAAATTTTGGGTACAGTTGTTCCAGACACTGCTTCAATATTATGGTAGTATAAGCGAGTATGCCAACAATTTAGCACTCCTGACCATCATCTTCAAAGTTCTCCTTCTTGTCTACAAAATATGTCTACATTCGTATAAGCGCTAAATAAATGTTACAGAATTATTCGCTTTGCTCCCTCGCATGATCATAACATCTAATAAGAGCGGCACTTGGAGGGGAGGGGGCAAAAACGCAAAAGAGGAAAAGAAAAAGGAGAAAAATCATAATATTTAAGGGATATGACCCCTCTCCCCATCCGCAGGGTAAATGCATCAGAAATAGACTTTTTGAGGGTTTAAAATATCACATTTTGCTAGAGCTCGGTCGTTTTGCTCCCTTGCACGAATATATTTCCTTTCAGGATCTCATAGCCTTTTTTAACTAGCCTTTTTAAAATAGACTTTTTAAAGGGTTTCAGAATTTGAAAAATAATTGTGCAATTGTCTTTGTTTTGTTCTCTATCGTGTATAAGATTCATCTGACTCTTGCTAAATACTGCGCCCCAGTATGGCCTAATACGGCATTTGCAAAGTTAAATATTTGAAAGAAATCTCAACTTTTATCGCTTGCTATTAAAACCAGGCCTCGACTATTTCTCAAGGGTTTTCGTTAATTTTACTCCCAATTCTAAAACTGAGAACATAAAAAAACACTGTTTAGTAATATCTAATTTTGATCTTCTCTGCCGTTCAGTTGCAGTGGTCAATTGCCAAATTTCCTGCGTACAGAACGGAAGAAATTGCGTTTTCACGGATTAAAATTAAAAGAAAAAAAAAAAAAAAAACGCCGCTTGGTCGCTTCGCTCCCTCGCTTGTACCATAGCGTAGATACGTTTGGGCACTCGGGAAACGGGGAGGGGGCAACTTCATTGTTTGCCCCGGGCGCCGTAATGCCTAGATATATGCGCCACTGGGAATACTGTATGCAAGCACATACGCCATACCCCCCCCCCCCACACACACACACACCAGGGGCGGCGGAGCATCTTTCGGAGAGGGGGGGGGGGGGTACCAGCAGCAAGGGAAACGGTTGGGAGGGAGAGGGGATCGAAGCGCCGTCTATGCTATACAAAGGGTAAACGCAAAGAAGGAAAGAACTTTTTCAAAACATCATGTTTATAAGCTAACTTAGCCAGCGGATTTTTCGGAATGTCTCCGGTTGCTTCAGGAGCACGTCTATCTGCTCGTTAAATTGGGAAGTTGTGCCCCTCCCGCATCCTGCTCCTCTGACTTGCATTGTCGTGGTAACAACAGAGAATCTGTTACTACTATGACGCCTCTCTTATTCTTTGGAGCAAGGTATATGTTTCCTTTGATCACTTAAGGGCATATTTCATAAGAGACTATTGGTTATACATAAAAAGGGGCACCTAGCATGCAGAAGTCAAAAAGGGCACTTATTAGATGAGAATTACTACTACTAATGATGATGATGATGATCATAATAATAATAATAAAAAAATTAATGATAATAAAAATAAAAATAATAATAATAATAATAATAATAATAATAATAATAATAATAATAATAATAATAATAATAATTGGTATTAATATTATTATCATTATTATTATTATCATTATTATTATCATCATTATTATCATTATTATTATCATTATTGCTATCATTATTATCCTGATCACGATCATCATCATCATCATCATTCATCAGTTCTTCAAGGGGAAGCCCTTAGCTTGAAAAATTTTGTACATATTTTGCTTTAGTTTATTGTCTCACAATATTAAAAGAATTAGTTCCAAAAGGGGAGGTTTGCCTGCACGGACACGAGTAGCTTACATTTCCTTATTTTTTCTAATCATAATTGTTCATGTATGGTTATAATGTTTAATTTTTTGATATGTTTATGGCAAACACTTACAATAAAAGTCTGGGGACATCCTCCAAAGGGACAAACTTGTTATATATGGCACAACAATTTCCTAAATAAAGTCACCTGAAGTAAATTTCTGTATATAATCGAATTTTAAACAATGTACTTGCTATGTTATCAGGCTCTTCCTGTAAAACTTTGCTCTATACTGCGCAAAGACCTGTATCTAAATTTAGATAACCACAAACTTATAAAACTTAAAGATCAGGAAAATAACAATTACTCTGCGAGGGCAAAGGATGGAGCAGGACGGTCTGATAAACCCCTTTAAATGGGTCTGGGGTAGGGATTTGACAGACTTCTCATTCAAGCAGTGGTACAATATAGGACCGGATCAAGTTCATAGAGTACTTGAATAGCTTTGTGTCTGACCCAGCAGAGTTAAATGGAAGAAGCACATGGACTGATGGCATGATATCACATGAACAAGCAGACTTCACTTCAACAATGCCCCTATGGTATTCTGTTCCCTATGCGAGAGAATGAGATGCTTAGTCAAAGGAAAATTAATACTACCATGAATACTGTAGAATGCGAGTAGCTGCCCTTATATTATGTCGGGTATTTCTCTCTCAAACTCACATTTCACTCTCTGTATACCATGATCAATAATAAACATTGAAATTGAAACTAAAATTGAGTATTTATCGTCCATACGGAAATTAGTTTTTAACAAATTTACAAATCAGTTGAGAAGGTAACAGTCTTAAGCAAATACAATAACCATTAAATTAAACAAGCAACGAATTATAGACTGATGATTATACATGGCAAATAGGAAGATTGTAGAAGGTTGTAGTAAACATTACAGCATTAAACAAAACAAAACAAAGCAAAACAAAAAACACCCCCCCCCCCAAAAAAAAAAAAAAAAAAATTCAAAGATTCTGAGGTATGGGGATAGCCATGTTAGCAGGGGCAAGGGTCAGACGACAAGATGAGAGAAACGGGGGGGGGGGGGGGGGGGCGTACCGCTCATAAGTACGCAGGTTTGAAAGTGACCAAAATTAGTGTTTATGCGGGGTCAGCGAGACGTGCCATTGTACAGGTGAATGGAGTTTGGTATGAATGATTGCCGAGTTCTTACTCGTGCAGTCTTCGGCACACATAGACGAAAGCCTAACCTGTTGTAATTGTAATTAGAATGAACTTAATGTAAATTTATATAGCACAAAATTGTACTTGGCAGTTGGCAAAGTACAATAATATTGTACACACTCATGCATTGATATACTCTAAATTCTGTTACAAATAATAATAGACTATAAAAATGTTATATTTTGTAGCAGAAATATAATACTTCAATATACAATATTAACGTTGTATAATGTATAGAATAGCTGAAATCATACTATCCGGGCATACTATAGGATTCTTGGAAGAAAATCCTGCTTAAAACAGCAATTCGCATTCTATATCCAGGTACTGCAGTAACCGGAAATTTAAAAAGGAAAATGAAAAAAAAAAGTGGAAAGTATTGATGGAATACATGCAAAGCAACAGAAAGAGCATGGATGCTACTAGGACATTGAAAGAGAAACAAAAAGCGCGTATGTGCACGTGGGAGTAAGTGAGTGTGCATGAGAGAAAGAGAGAGGAGAAGAAAGAAAGAGAAATAGGAAGAACACCCACCGCCATATTGGGAAGATGAGTATCATCATGTAATATACACTTACTTACCTGATATAAGAAACCTCGCTCTTGATCATTCATGGCGTCGTCATGATCCATGTATGAGTATCCTTTCTGGGCGGGGAGATGTATTCATGCTCTACCACACAACCATCATCTCCTCTCAGTGTGGTGGATCCTAGTCATCTTCAATGCAACAACCATACACTTTGCAGCCGTTACTTTTTTCGGCAGTAGTGCGTCTGCGTTGTCGATCTCACCCGCTGTAGCTAGTTCCAGTATAGACTTTCAGATCCTGACACGCACGCACACATCTCCCGACACATCTCAGTCAATTAGCCTATCAATCAAGCTAAAACCCATTTATATACATAGCGCTCTTCCAGGTTCGAATGCAACCATAAATTGGAACTTTGTGTCCTGGACAAAGAAGAAAGTCCTTGTTCATCAACAATTACAGCTTGATGAACCTCGATACTGGTACATAATGGGAAAATCTGATGATGGTAGAAAGAGTACAGCATGTGGCATGTCAAAGGTGGGGTCTTCCAGACACTTCGGTCATTTGGGAAGGGGCGGAGTACAGTGTTAAAGACACTTTTGTACGCGCCTTACCATGCAAAAATCATAGTTATAGTGCACGGTCGTGCACGTTTCTTGCTATGAGAGACGTATCATTTTGTTATCAAACAGGCCAACTATATGCCTAGGCTATACGATACATCTCATTTTGGCACTTCGCTAGTCCATTGTTTTTTTCCGAAACCATGTTTCTAGGTTTCTATACCGTGTGTCCCCCCCAAAAAAACTTTACACTTTTGAAATGGCTGCCAAATAAAAAAATATATGATTCTGGCGGAAAAGGTTTATATTTATGAATAGGTTATGGACTCAACTTTCACATGAGACAAAAAAGGCTGAAAATAATTCATGCTTGGGTGAGCACTGCTCACTTTTTTAAAGGGTATGAAAATTAGGTTGCGCAGGAATTGCGCCTTCCAATTTGTGAGAGGTAAGTCCTTTGGAGGTTACAAAATCGAGGTTGATATGATAAATTCATGATCAGTTGCAGTCAGTTTAGGTTTGCTGAGTGAATTTTATGGTTTATTAAGTCAAAATGTTATGCATGAGTGAACGGGAATTGCATTCATTATTGTAGCATTGTACCTTTCCCTGGTAGACTCAGTGGTGTGTTCATGGGAGTCAGGATTGGGTGGTGGTACATGGTGCAGGGGAGGTGAGATGTAAGGTAGGACTTTGTTGGCTAGATGGGATAAGGGTTAAGAGGACATGCATGCCCCCCCCCCTCTCTCTCTCTCTCTCTCTCTCTCTCTCTCTTTCTGGGTGTGCGCTTGTGCATATCTTGACAATTCACATCCGTTGGTCTCCTCTCCAAAATATCCCGACCACATTCCCTTATCCCGAATTCTACCTGCATTTCCAAAATTGGACTGCGACTGGTATCACCCATTGACACCTGAAGTCAATTGCATTCTATCGGTCAATCAATCAATACCGAAGTTAGACGATCAACATTTAGGTATCAATCAACTAATCAATGTATCAGTCAATCAATTAATCAATCAAGCATTCAATCACCATTCAGCTGTTTCAATCAATGAATTATTCAATAAATCAATCATAATTAATCAATAACTCAGTCAATCACTCAATCGAAGTTTATCCAACCAACCAGTCATTTAAGCAGTTGAGTTTCGGACAAGAAAAACGGTACAGTGTAACACAAATTGGTAAAATGAACATGTCAAACTTTGTTTTCAGTTGATTTTCATTCATTTCAATTTTACAACTGCTTCATCCATCTTGTAAGAGAAAAGAGGGGGAAAATAAATGATGATGGAAACTAAAAATCAGAGTCTCAATGGTTCAATGGTCAGAGTTCAATGGTCCGCATGTCCACCTCCTCCTTCGATGCACAATCTTGCTCTCTTCATAAGGGATAAGGGAAGGTGGTTTGGATATTTTGGAGTGGAGACCAAAGAATGTGAATTGTCAAGATATGCACTAACACACAGGAAGCAAGAGAGAGAGAGAGAGAGAGAGAGAGAGAGAAAGAGGGGGGGCATACTGTCCTCTTGACCCTTATCCCATCTAGCCAACAAAGTCTTACCCTATCTCACCTCTCCTACAACATGTACCACCACCCAATCCTGACTCCCATGAACACACCACTGAGTCTACCAGGGAAAGGTACAATGCTACAATAATGAATGGAATTCCCGTTCACTCATGCATAAAATTTTGATTTAATAAACCATAAATTCACTCAGCAAACCTAAACTGATTGCAACTTATCATGAATTCATCATATCACCCTCAATTCTGTAACCTCCAAAGGACTCATCTCTCACAAATTGAAAGGTGCAATTCCTGCGCAACCTAATGTTCATACCCTTTACAAAAGTGAGCAGTGCTCACCCAAGCGTGAATTTTTTTCGGCCTTTTTGGTCTCATATGAAAGTTGAGTCCATGAGCTATCCGTACAAATAAACCTTTTCTTCCAGAATAATGTATTTTTCATTTGGCAGCCATTTCAAAAGTGTAAAGTTTTTTTTTTTTGGACGCACTGTATTACGAGCGAGCGAGGAAACACACACTCTTTTTGATGCTAGAAGTAGTAACCCCTTCCGGAAATTACACTATGAGCCTATGAAACATCTAAATTATTCATTCGGTCACCTCACTTGCCCACTTCGTTTGCTTTCTAAAACCAACGATTATTGAACAAGTGAAGCGAGCGAGAAAAAAATTCCTTTTCATGGTAGTGTTATTTCGTCATTAAAATACACATATAAGCCTATATTCGACACCTGTGTGTCGAATATGACTCTATTTACTTGGTACCCCGCTTGCCGTCCGAAACCATTCTGTTATACGAGCGAGCGAAGTCAGCGCGCCCCCGCCCCAAATGTAAAATATATTATTACGCATTCGTCACCAAAATTTTGCTATCTCGCTGCTGAAATATGCTGCTTGCTGCCCGAAATCATCTTGTTTGTAGCTTTCACGAGCGAGAGTGTGGCAAGGTAGTGAACGAAAATAAAAAGGGGATTTTTTGTTTTTAAATAATTATCTATGAAAGTGTATTTATTTTTAGGTCAACTTCTTGGAGTGAAATTCAAGCCTGGTTATACTACTAACATTCTATGAGTGGAAGAATAGTATGACATCAGAATTATAGAGACGTAAGATGCAAACTGATTTCCTTTCATAAGAATAGTAATCATCATCGGCATAGGTTGATAATACTTAAATGCAAGCGATCGCTTCCCGGTTTCTTTGTTTTTCCTTGTTTTCCCTTGTTTCCCCTTTCTTTTCCTTTTCCTTTTCCTTTCTTTGTCCTTTCTCTTCCTCTTTTTTTTTTTCATTTCGGAAATTATTGGGGGGGGGGGGGGGAATTATCAACTGCTTCCTGTCCCCCCCCCCCTCCCCGATCGACGCCTCTGCTACAATGTAAAAATTTAAAAGAAAAATAGTACATCTGTACAAATTACCAGTACATGAGACATAAGTATATCTAAAAATTAAAAAAAAAAAAAAAAAAGAAGAAGAAGAAGAAGAAGAAGAAGAAGAAGAAGAAGAAGAAGAAGAAGAAGAAGAAGAAACATAGCAATACTGCAAAAAGTAGTAACTATAACGAAGCGTGATACATTCTAGATCACATTACGCAACACTGCCACGACTCCCTTTGCCGCCTTCGGATGTTCCGATGGCACCCCGGCCCCCTCACTCAGTGTTATTTCGGGTACGCATATGCTTGTTCCCAATTGCAAGTATCCCCTATCTCCGGACAGCCGAAATTTCTGAAACCCCCCTTTCGCGGGTTTTTCGTGGGCTTTTTCGCGGGCTTTTCCTTCCTTGGAGACTCCCTAAGTCTGGAACACTGCTCAATTCATCCCCTGTCAGGTGAGCTCTCATTTCAACCCCCTTTCTCAGGAAAGTTAAGACCTCGTTTAAGACGACTTGGCGCCGTTGCAAATGATCGGAAATAACATGAGGAATAACCATCGCAGAAACATACGAATTTATTGATAATTATAATCTGCATTTCATACCCTAACGTCGAGGACCGACTTTATGATTTTTTGATCGAAGCTGAAAAAGGCCCCCCTTTTTGAGGAAATCTCTGGCATGTCCGGGTGAAGAGCCAAATACGCCCCCTTTTTTACAATTCTGGGGCCGGACTTTGTCGGCCGAAAATTACCCCTTACCGGAGATTTTGGGAACACGCATACGGTCCCTCTGACCCTGGAGTGGGGGGGGGGGGGGGGGGGTGGCACACGGTTCCAGCGTTAAAATCTCCAGCTATAAGACACTGCGCACGTCCTGCTTTTATGCAGAACGACAGTCAGGGATCATGCTGAAGCAAAATTGTATTAGGTGCAGAGCTTTTTGAGCAATAATCTGCAATTCATACCCTAACGTCGAAGGCCAAATTTATTTTGATCGAAGCTGAAAAAGACCCCTCTGTTAAGGAAATCTCCGGGTGAAAAGTCAAATACACCCCCCTTTTTTTACAATTCTCGGGCAGGACTTTGTCGGGCGAAAAGTACCCCTTACCGGAGATTTTGGGAACACGCATGCGGTCCCTCCGACCCCGGAGGAGGGGGGGGGGGGGGGGGGGCGGGCGCCGACCAAGCCGGGTGGGGGGGGGGGGTTCAACCTAGGAAGGTTATTTTTACGAATTCGGATTTTTGTTTACTTTTATTATTTTTTAAAAAAGAAAATCACTCTTTTGTTGCATTTGGAGCTTTTTGTTCAAGCGGACCCTGCTGGCCAGCCTGCTTAACCACCCTGACCCCCCCCCCCCCCTAGTTACGGGCCTGTACATTGTTAGATTATGAATGATCGAAACCATGTTCAGTTTTAAGAATACGAGTTTTCTGACAAAACGTGGCGATGAGATCGGGACTGAAAATATCAGAGACTTCCATCGTTAAACTTGTATTCAAAATAGTCAGTTTAACTTGATCATTAAACTTTTAAAAACATTTTTGTCAAAATACATACTAAGCATTTTGGTGAGAGTCTTAGATTAAAAAGAGGTTTGTTTAACCCAAATTTTGCATTTACATTTCCACCCCACGTTATAGCTAAACCTATAAGGCTTTTTTCCCCCTATAAACAAGCTCTTTATGAAATTATATATAGTAGGGCCTACATCTTATTGCTATAAAAAATTAGCCAATGGATGGGTTGTGCTGTGACTGTAATAAGAACCAAACTGTAATTTAAGTATTAATATTACTTTTTCATTGTACAACAATTCCGTTCTTCGAAGTGCATTGTGTTTTATGTAATTTTCGTCTTTATCGTGCTTGTCCTTTCCCAAATCGATGTCAAAGCTGTCAGTGAGATGGCGCTCTCGCAGAATTGTCTTTTACCCAACATGTACTATCCATCGAGAAGCATTTTATGACTCATTTTTACATCTCAAGTGTCTATAAGAAATGCTTAAGATAATGTTTCGATATATAATATGCTTTTAAACAAAAGGCCATTAACACTGATATACGAGTGCGGTGACTTTGCTACTAAATGCCCCTCCTCTGTTTTTTTGTTGTTGAAATAAATTCTCACAGACAAAAAGGCACAATCAAAATCAATCATTTCTAAAGCTGTAAGAGGACAAGATACGTCTACTTTTCTGTTTAGGCAGGCAAATTCATTTTTCAATTCAGTACTCCCTTTTTTTCTTTGGAAATCTCAAAATTTCTTGATGTTGAAAATTCTTAATATGAATTCACCCTGAACTGTGAATGGTAAGCACAGGAATAATTCATCTGTGAAATAGTGGCTTTTCTTTCATTGCCAATGAGATCGCAGAAACCAATAGATCGATTGCTTTTCCATTTTGTTCGATTTTAGATATTTTCAGTCATGAAAAGTATATTATGTTTACAAGTGTTTGCACACCGGTAATATACCCGAAGCTTTATTAGTAGACATGCGATCGTGCACCCTTTTGTAAGTGATCCGCATGAGTGCCCAAGCTCAAGCGGAACACTCCTACTGAAATAACTTCATGTGAAGCTTTACAAAATAATATTTGATTTTACATGTATCTAACGAGGAAGTCGTTGCTGTCTGCATAATGCATGATATAGAAGGCAGTATATACGGGCATAGCTGTACGAAATGCTTGTGGATCGATGAGCTCATTCTGGATGCCATTGCTTTGTTACTGACCATGGAAATATAAGACATACGTGTACCTTGCTTAACAAAGATGACCAGAGCGCAGAATTTTTACCTGTCTGCTTGGACTTGTCAGGTATGATGTGTAGTTATTTTAGGGTATAATTGCGTACCATTTTCTAGATGTATACAGACGATGATCTATTCGATAATGAACAAGCGAAATGTATACCACTCTAATTTTCTTAGACTTCAATCAGGGACTTGGATTAGGAATCTTAATCTAATTATAGATTCAGAAATCAATCTTTAATATTGATTATGATTTCTTAATCTAATTCGGGAGTTGTCCCTAATTGCCATCTATTATGTAGAAGCAATGTAATGATATAATGTTCTAACCATACTTCAAGTCAATTCATAAAAAAATAGCTGTATTGCCATATGATTTTTATTTTATTCGAATAACCGGGAATCACAATTTTAATCGTTAATGATTATTAATATATTCATATTGTTTTTCATTTATGGATGTGATAATCTGTTGTTTTTTATTTGTGTAATGGACCTTGTGGCAGATTGGCCTTGTACTAAACAAGGTATCCAGTAAAGTCTAGACCACCACTACTACTACTACTACTACTACTACGACTACGACTACGACTACGACTGCGACTGCGACTGCGACTACTACTACTACTACTACGACTACGACTGCGAATGCGACTACTACGACTGCGACTACTACGACTGCGACTGCGACTACTACGACTGCGACTGCGACTACTACGACTGCGACTGCGACTGCGACTGCGACTATTATACGACTGCGACTGCGACTGCGACTACTACGACTGCGACTGCGACTACTACGACTGCGACTGCGACTGCGACTACTACTACTGCGACTGCGACTACTACGACTGCGACTGCGACTGCGACTACTAAAATATAGGTTTTCCCGGCCAATTTTGCAACTTTGTCAGTCTAATTAACATTACAAGCATTCAATTTAAATGATTTTGTACAGCCGTGCCGTTCGGAAGTTCAAATTCATGATATGAGCTTTCAAAATCATCTTGCAAGCATTCAAATTCACGTTTTTCTTATCCAGATTCACAATTTACGCACGTATTCATAAAACCTCCATTCAATTTAACATTACATGGTCACGTGATCACGCAACAAACGCCTTCGTGCATTCGAATTCATTTTGGAGCATCAATTTAGCAGGTTGTACATTCTATTTAACAATTTCTTCAATATCAATGGTTATATCTTTGTATCTTATGTGTGACATGATATATGCCTTTCACAACAGAGCCTAAATGTTTTTTTCTTTAATTGTTCACTTGAAAATGCCATCGTTTGGTGATTAAATGACTAACGGCCTGATAATTTTTTTTTCTTGCATGAAACAGAAAAAGCAGGTCGAGATGAAAGCCTTACTTTATATGCATGTTATGTAAATAGTTTATTTCTACAGATATAATGATTACATAATAATAAGGCCTAGGCTAGATTGCAGAAGACATTTCAGAAGACAACTGAAAAAATTGATATTTCATGCACGAGCTTTGAATATGTAATGCTGGGATGTATTGGTTTTCAAAGTACAATTGAAAAAAAAAACCTACTCCAAAGTTAGGTGATGAAACACGTATATGAAAGGAAATGCTGGTTGTCTTAAGTTGTGTCCTTCATTCCTTCATTGGAGAGATTGTCACATTAATTCCAAACACCATATTTTAAGAGATGGACTGCATTCTGCACATTTCCCCAGGTCAGGCAAGAGTTGTATAGTTTAGATCTTTGACTAGAATGCAGTCCATCCTTTAAAGTCTTGAAGTATAACCTGCTACATCATGGACCCAAAGAGGAAATGAAATCCGAAATTGACCCCTTTTTAGGGAATTCTAAACAAAATATAGTTGAATTAAGTTAACATGAATGAAAATGTTATCAATTTGACTGCCCATTCGCGAGTTTGAATGCTCGAAGGGTCCTTTTCGAGAGTTGCGGATGAATTTGAATGATTCCTACGTACGTGCTAATTTGGATGATGCAATTTAAGCCAAATTGCTTGCTCTGAAAGCTGAGTTGATTGACATAAAATCACTTTCGAATGACAGAAAAAAAAAGGTGAACGAGGTTTTTTGCTAAATTGAATGAGCGATTTATCAAATGGACTGACAAAAGTGCGAAAAATTGGCCGGGAAAACCTATACTAAATTTCTAATCTAAGAAATTTAGAAAATAACAGTCAGCAAGATCGAAAAGAAGTGCTGTGTGAGTGAGGTATTTTAGGTGGATTTTCGGTGCATTTTATGGATGTTTGGAGCAAATCATAAAAGCTCTATCGCATACTAGTAATTCATTCTTTTATTTCGGCACGACAGATGGTCCAATTCTCAATCTCATTATTAATGCACTGAATCATTTCATCAATTTAACCATATTTTTCTTTCATGACGAAGAGCTCATCTAAGAGCTAATTTCTATACTTGTTATACACAGGATAAATTTCAAGGCACAATTAGGAAATGAAGTTGAAGATTATTTTGTTCACTCGTCTTGTGTAACACCTATCGCACCTCTGTTATATCACTGCACGATTACCCAGTCAGACTGTAAGCTTTGTCGTAATGTATCGAATCCATGGTATGATGTTGCTAGGGAGGGGGGGGGGGGAGGGGGGGGGGGGGCATGGGGCACGTGTTTCCAGCAAAGCCCAATCTTGCATACTTATAAGCGAAAAGAAAGTGTGCCCCTTTATGTAGGCCTACCTTGGTACAGAAAGGCATTAGTGATATAGTAATATTATAGAAGTAATCAAGACACCCCAAAACGGGATGATCTTTATTTCGTGGTTGTCATGGATATGTGCCCCTAGCAAACAATCCTGGACCCGCCACAGACTGTTGATTTCCCACTGATTTACCAACCTATTCTAGAGGTGTAATTATATTTCTTTTACGGCACATCGCGCTGCTTCCTTGTCTGCACAATGATTCGCCAATAGGCCCAACTACATGTAAACAAACCATGAACTTTTGTTGGTAATGGATCAACCGTGAACTTATATGCAGACAGTCATTCTCGGCTATAATGATCTTTGAAGCTTATACATTGACAACCCCGCCGAAATGCATGCGTAAAAGAACACAATTGACTCGCGGCAGTCGCATGACGGTCGCATAATATTGCCGTACACACGCGCGACCAGAAAAACGCGTGAAAACCGGTCACAAAAAAAAATCAGGAAAAAGAGTACCAGGGTGCCGTTGCATAAAACTTGCTTTTATAGTAACTTTGGTAATGGTAACTTTCATGGAATACTAGATTTTGATTGGCTGTTGAGCAACGTTATACCATGGTAGTTACCATTGATGGCAAAGTTACTAATACAATAGCAAGTTTTTATGCAACGGCACCCAGGTATGTTTTTTCAGTTTTAACACGCGTTTAGAGTATCCTTTTTCCTATTCTTAGTCTGGAGGGCTTTTTTAAGGGTATGTTAAACTCTTGTAGGCGGCATAAGTTTTTGAGCCTCCAAATTTTTCGAGAAGAGGATTTTGACCATTGGATAGAACTCGGGTGCCATGGTTTTACTGAAAACCTGTGTTCACGCGTGTGTACAGGAATTATATTGACTTGTCATAACAGATTCTCTGTAACAGGGGCCGCGGAAGGGGGGGGGGGGGCTAGAGAGCTGCAGCCCCCACACAAAGTCGGATAAAAATGAATAAAAAGAAAGAGAAAAAATATAAATGATAAAACTTATTGTTTAAATTGCTCATATGCTCACGAAACCATGAAAACTCGAGGGCTTCAGGGGGCTCCGTCCCCTGGACCCCGCCTGTTTGGGTGTCAGCCCCCCTCCAAAAAACGTTTCACAGCCCCTGCATCATCAGTACTGTGTTTTGTGTGGAAAAATTATAAATATTTGTTGTGTGTGTTGGAAAAATCTAAATCTCTTGTCCACATAATAGGCCTAATGTTGCAAGATAAACAAACTACTTTAACAGCGAGACTACCCAGAAAAGAGTCTTCATGGTCTTGCATCTGTCTTATGCAATATAAAGCCCATATTCTGCTAAAATTTAGACCAGTCCCTGGATCTAAAAGTCGAGAGTTTCTAAGTCTTCCTTTCTTTAAACATAAATTTTCGATCCAGGGTCTAACTGTATATGAAACAATACATTAATAAGATTTTTCATGCAGTTCTTGGAGTGGATATCATATTCTTTGTGTCCCCGACATATCATTATTCCTCTTGCCTTCTGATTGAAAATAAGAATGATCTAAAAAGATCATAAAATCAATTTTTTACCAATTACTAATCATTCAATGCCAATCACATGTATGAATATTATGGATATTATTTTCATCGAAAATTGTTTTGATAATCATTTTAGAATTTTCTCAATTCGGGATGTGATCACTGAAAAATGATTCCGACACTGACAGATATATATTTCATTGAATGTCATTCAATAATTCAACACATGATAACGCTGAAACAAGCTTCGCTGCCTCTTCAAGTGCTTAACATAGTGTGGGGGTCTTATTTCTGTAGGGCATGAATTTCCAATCGTTATCATTAACTCGACATTCCTTATAGAAGAAAGCAATCCAGAAAAAGAAGAAAAAATCTTAAATTGGAGAAAAATGAACAAATAACACATGTATCATACAGGGTGTCCCTGAAGAAGGAAACCCGTGTTCACGGGTAAATTACTTAATAATTCCTTTATTGACACCGAAAGCAGATCAAATCTCGCATGACTGAGGTCAGATTGTCTTAATTGGGCTGCTAAATCTTGGATCATGACTTAAAAAATAGGAATGATTTAGGTGATGACTGTAATCATAGTACTAACAATCTATTATTATTATCATTATTTATCATCATCATTATTATTATTATTATTATTCATTATTATTATTATTATTATTATTATTATTATTATTATTCTTATTCTTATTATTATTATAATTATAATTATTATTATTACTATTACTATTACTATCATCATCATCATCATCATCATCATCATCAACAATATTATTATAAATATAATACTGATGCTAATAATAATGATTTATAGAACTCATGCAGAAACAATACAAAATATGATCTATTTTACTGCAAGAGCCCCTGTTGTGCTTGAAACTATAGTTACATAACTTTATATGTGAAAAGATGTGTTTTTATACTTTGATTTAAATGTATTTCATGATGGTGATTTCCTAAGCAAATGCTTAATCACCTCAACAAATTATGTGAGGGTGTTTGCAATAGTAGAGTATTTTTGGAACAGCGCAGGTTGAGGGTACACTTTTTAGATTTCAGTTTTTGATGTTCAGCAATGCAACTACGGGCTTGACCAACTAGAGCTTTATGCGCAATTCTTTGCCTTTCTGGTAGCCAATGCAGATCTCCCAAAACAGGCACTATGAACATGAACGACAAAGAAAGTGGACAAAATAAACAACCTCTCATTCTGCCCTTCACAGTGGTTCGGGTAGTCAAAAGAACATCCCTTCACTGCTATTATGTTTAATCAGTAGTTCCAGGTCAATATGCGTGTTACACCTGTTCCACATATTTTAGACAATAGCAGTGAAGGGATGTTCTTTTGACTACCAGAACCATTGTGAAGGGTAGAATGAGGGGTTGTTTATTTTGTCCGCTTTCTTTGTCCGTCATGTTCATAGTGAGGGATGATAAGAGACATTTATGACGAAAGAACTGAGCCTGCAGCACAGTGCTAAGTACCAGATTCAACTGTGCCTACTCGGTCAGGAGTGGCGCTGCAGGGGGTCAGTATTTCTTTCTCTTTTTCAAGTGATCAAAAGAAGAAGAAGAAGACGAAGAAGCAGAAAAAGAAGAAGAAGAAGAAGAAGAAGAAGAAGAAGAAGAAGAAGAAGAAGAAGAAGAAGAAGAAGAAGAAGAAGAAGAAGAAGAAGACGAAGGAGAAGGAGAAGGAGAAGGAGAAGGAGAAGAAGAAATAAAGAAGAGTATGGGGAAAGAGAGGGCAGGTTCAAGCAACTACATAGTCCTGGGCCCCTGCATGTTTGTTTATTTAAAAGGTAAATTAACTCCCCTGTCGGTCATATTGCCCCCCTATCAAAATACCCTTGCGCCGCCCCTGCTCAGTCATATTATCCTTTAGTCATGCTTATTGTGTCTTTAATATGGAAGATGAGATCAGAATCTGAGCTTTTGAAATAACGCGCATATTTGATAAGTAATGATCCGAAATTCTAATTTCCATTATCCTTGAAACGTCAACTCTTATTTCCTTTCAATCTGTAGGTCCTCGGATATGGCATTCTCTCCCTTCTGATGTAGGTTCTTCTGATGTAGGTTCTTGCACTAATGTTACTTTATTTAAAACCAAACTCAAACGTTCAGTTATATCTATTTATGCAAAAAAAAAAAAAAAAAAAAAAAAAAACATGTAATTTCTCTTCACTCCCACTCTATCTCTCCTCCTCTCCTGTTTTTCATTCTTTCCCCTTTTGTCATTCCTCCTTACCTGTAAGTTTAGTGTTTAAATGATTTTAAATGCATTTTTCTGTTTTTAAAATTTCATTTCGCATTTTATGTATACTTCTGTATGTATTGGGTGCTCCGTTTATGAAGCATTGGCTTTTAGGGGCATCCAAACAGTTTACAGTGTACTTTGTCTTACATGATTTGTATATTGATTTGAAAATTTTTGAATAAAGCGAACTGAATTGAACTGAAAATTATTTCATGTCTTTCAAAACCTATAATAAACTAAAAAGGGGCACTCTTAAACTTATTTAGGGTAAGTTGAATTTTGACACTGCCACTTTAGACTGTCTGAAATCGGTTACATTTTTTGTGTTAAAATGATAGTGGAGAAACAAGCTTTGGAATGATGTTTACATGAATCATAATCATTCGGAATTATTGACTAAATTATTGAGTAATTTACCCATAAAATTGGGTTTCCTTTATTCAGGGACATCCTATTGTAGTGTTGGTTTGCAGTCCCTGCATGCATTATTCATCCATTTGGCAGCTTGCGATAGCTGCAGAGGTGTCCTTGGTGAAAATTTTCCTTTTTATTGAACACTTGTTTTTTAAAACTATTTTCCCACAATATAGACTTAATGTAAATCTTAATTCCTACTGGTTCATCATAAATTTCAAGCCAGTTCACAGTTAATTCATGTTCCGAATGACCCCAATATCCACAGATATTTTAAACATGGAGAGGTCCCTTTTTGTGCTCTTTGAATAGTCACTCACAAAGTGACAGAGGTGCCTCATGAATAGCTTTTACTTCCCCCCTTTGAAAAGAACACGGCCACACGACATGGGTATCATGGAATGCACCATGGATGCACAATAATTAGCACATATCAAGCATTCGTGTCAGTGGGTTTTATTTTTTTGTCCCGAATGACCTTTATCTGCCCATGCATGCCCAGATTGTATCCGTGAACTGGCTTACTGCATAAAGTTTGGGGGGATGATTTCACAGAATGTACGAAGATGTTTCGCAGATGTCCGTTTTCGTTAAATGTCAAGTTATGTATTATGAAAATGTTATTCCTTAATTTTGTAGATTCTTTAATTCTTTAGAAAATCATATTAAGGATGTCTTGTTATGAAGTGAAAATATTTTGAGAATAACGCTTTCAATCAATTGCAAATGACTGACATGCAGTTGGGGGGGGGGAGGAGCATGTTTCCCCAGTCGAGCGGCGTGGGAAAAGTAGGCTAAAAGTGGCAGAAAATAGAAAGGAAGAGAAAAAGAAAGGGCGAGGGGAAGGGAACGTGAAATTATGATACCCCTCCCACGCACATCTCCCCAATGGAATGATCTCATTCGGTGAGTATAAGACCGATGACCCTTCAGTTGTTGGACCAATGCAAAGCCACTTTCTGACACATCTCTTTTTTTCTTTCATGCTTGTTTCTCCTCGCTTTAAGGCACTGCATCTATTTCTCTACATCTTGCTGGTTCCATTCACATCAGGCACTGTACTTGAAGAAGTCTGTCTTCGAGATGCTTGAAACTTGTCGCTGCAGAAGCCCACCGATTCCACCACCTGAATGTCCATTATGTAAGAGGGCAGTTATTGGTAAATATTCTCTTTGTTATGGCAAAGCAGCGATAGCTCTCTGTTTCGTGTTATATCAATTTGTACCTGAAAATAAGGAAAAATGAATGACCGTCCAAAAGATCAATCAATAAATTGGTAAAGCTGTATATTAGAGCACCTTCCCATGTATTACAAAAATGTGTCCTATATCTGCGCTTTGAGTTCATTTGCACGCTTTGGGAGTTTAGAGTCAATGCATAAGGTTTGGAAATTATGTAAGTGCATTCATTTTGAATTCAATGACCATAATGAATATGACTATAGCACTCAGCTACCGTTCCGTTGTCACCTACCCTGCTATAACTTTACACGATTTTGCCTCTAAACCTTTGTATGGCTTTAAATCAACTAAAAATAGTAAATTTGTTTATATTACTAGTATACCTTTTCAGACACTTCAGAAAGTTGTCTGGACCTTGGTTTTCGTGAATAACAACTTGAATATAAGCATGTAAAAGTCTTCCTCTCACTCTTTCGTCTCCTTTTGAACAGACTGTCCAGATGATATGACTGTCAGAACTCAGTACGTCTCCTACAACTATTCCGTGACTTATCACCCTAGCGGATGTATTGTTGATTATAAAGTTCCATCTCATCCCAGTCAAGAGACAACAATCGAAGTAAGGAGAGGGGACTGCCGACAGTTCATGTACCTCGGGAACTCAACATGTTCTCCTCTCCCTGGATTTCAGTTCAGAGAAGGCACAACCCAAACCGTTACATGCCAATCTTGCGATTACCGCTTCGGGGTCACCAAGTGTTCATTTAACATTACGGTAGAAACAGGTAAATTCTTTCTCGTTTTCTCATACACATACATATATTATACATATATACATACATTATGGATGCACTTTAAGCCCTATAGGCCTAAGACTCGAATTACAATTTCAAGGAACCTTTCATTCATATTGTCTTTTGTCTTCTTATAATATATACATATAATAGTTATGTGTTTCTGATTCAGATCAGTGGTATATGCCATATGAAGCTCAAAATTTTATTTTAAAAATTTATGAAGAAAAGGTTAATTTTGCGTTAACTTTTTTTGTCACGTCCGAAACATTCAACTATAATTATCTTCATATCAACATTTCTTATCAAAGTTTCTGGAGATTTGTCAGATTTGTTGATTTTAAATATGCATTTCCTCCATAACAATTTTTTTTTGTAGCCAATTAACATTTTCCGTTAACACCTGTCACATCGAAAACAATGTGTCACATCCGAAACAAATTTTGAGACAAATCTTCTTCAAACCAAACTCATTTTGCACTAAGCGTTAAATCTGATTTTCACATGCTTGTTATTCAGTCCATCTTACTGATCACAAAATTGTGAATTAGCAAGAACGTACCGTAACAACATGTTTTTATGCATTTTTTACATGCACATTGTGAATGAGAAAGATTTTGCTATAAAGTTTTCATAAATTCCAATCTTTTTCATGCCTGGATGAAAGAGGAGGAATGTAATAAAATTGATGTCTTGCTTACAACATTTTTAAGTATTTTGTTTTTATGCGAGACTGACTAAAAGTTGATATTTCGGACAAGACAATTTCCGTTGACAATATAGAAATGAATGCTGGGAATGTTTTCATTTACTTTACTTTATTTCCATTTCCAACATTTCCGTCCGTCCGCCCGACCGTCGCGCTTCGATGACGCTTATGAAACTTCAAACTTTGCGACCGTTTGCCCATTTGTAACCAAACTTGGATGGTAGATACTCTATAGGGACCTCAATGTTATTTTGGGGGTCAAAGGTCATGTATGTAGGTCAAAGGTCAATTGAGGTCAAATGTTGAAATTTACCTGCAAGTTTCTATGGCGGTTAGTAACTCAGTGAACCACTAGCCCGTTTGTATCCAAATTTGGATGGCAGATGCCTCAAAGGGACCTCCGTGTTATTTGGGGGTCACGTTTGTAGGTCAGAGGTCAAATGTTAAAATTTACCTCCAAGTTTCTACTGGGGTTGGTAACTTTCGACACATAAACCCATTTGTAACCTAACTTGGATGGCAGATGCCTCACAGGGACCTCAACGTTATTTGGGGTCAAATGTTATGTATGTAGGTCAAAGGTCAAATGAGGTCAAATGTTACTATCTACCTGCAAGAATGATAGCACAGAAACGTGGCGAGACACATTATGGCCACTGTCTTGTCTCTAATAATTGACTGTGAGAAGAGAAGTGCATGTACACTATATGTGTCAGGGTTGGCAATTTCCCGGGAAATACAGGTTATTTCCCCGCCAGGTAGGAAATACTGGGAAATACTGGGAAATACAGCTAATCGTCGAGGTGTTAATAATGAATCACACTATCATTGAAAATTGCCCCATAAAACCATTTTCTGAAAGTTTTTCCATATCAGATGTTGATTAGTATGGGTAACTTTACCAATGCGCCAGATTTGGTGCTTTTAAACAACAGTGCACAATTTTTCAGCTGTGCCTCTCTACTAAAAAACTAACGAACTTCAAGGCCGCCTTTTTAAAAACAAAATTTTACCCTTGTATAAACATTTGCGACCTGTTGGCTATGTAAATCATGTTAATGAAATAGCTTTCTATTGATGTAATTATCCGTTCATCCATTTTTCATTCTCTCCTTTCAAGAATCATGTCCAAGTTCAGATTTTTGCGGGGTTCAAACCTTATTCATAGTAACGCTGGTTTTGAACGCAGTAGGCTGGATTTGCTGTTTGACGGCTGCTTTGATGCCGACCACATCGCAACCTGCTAGGTGAATACTCTTATCCTGACAACCAAATTTTGGATATCGTTATCAGAAGTTAATGATAACTTTAATAACGTTTTAATAACTATTATAACTCTAATTATTATAACGCTAGTTCAAATTTGACTAGGATTGGCGTGAGCTGGGAGTCAACTCTATTCCGAGTTAAAGTGACTCAGATTTCGGAATTAATTTGCCTCAGAATGGTGTGGCGTCAACTGAGAATAGACTAAATTCGAGTCAAGTAATTCCATTCCGATTCAGATTAATTCGGAAATCCGAGTAGCTTTAACTCCGAGTAGAGTTGACTCCCAGTTGACTCCATTTCGAGTCAAATTTGACTCCGTAGAAACAGGAGTGATACAGGATATAGCCATATCATGACCTCTAGCATTCTGATATTTGAATGTATAAAAATACATTTTCATACACTCAAATATCAGAATGCTAGAGGTCATGATATGACTATATCCTATCACTCTTATTTCTGCCGAGTCAAATTTGACTAATCCGCGATAAATTTAACACAATTAAAATGTAATATCTTCACGTTGGTTCAGTGCATTGAAATAAAGCTGCTTTTTTTTCTCTTTAATATAACAGTTGGTTTGTATTTGATGATTGAATTTATAAAAATCCACCATGAATCAAAAGAATGAAATAATAATATTCCTCTTTACATCCAGTCAGCGAATTCTAGGAAATTCTTTCTAACCTATATCCCTTTCCGAAATTGTGAAACCAGGGGAGTCGAACGGGGAGGGGGGGGGGGGGGGGGGGGGCAGGGGATCACGCCCCCACCTCGGGGGGCCCAAAATTTTAGGGGTGGGGGCACAATAGGGTATATGTCTCCTCCAAATTTTGGGAAGAACGCCACCTGAAAAAGCCAATAGGGTATGTTCCTAAAGAAATTTAGAAAAAGGAACCCCTGAGAAAAAAAAAAAATCAGCAAATTTTGGGGTATGCCCCACCCCCTCTCCCACCTACTTTTAATTTTTAAAACGGATTAACAACCACGAGTGAAACCCTCTTTAATTCTTTCAAACTTTGATAATTTTAGAATGCATTATCAAATTTATAACGCTGTAATATAGTTTTACTATAGAGAGAGCGTATTAATTGCTCGCTAGAAGTTAGCAACATTGGAAAGATAATGAAACAGCATAAAAGGGAATATTAGTAAAATCATTCATGTTCATCGTGTTTTATTCCTTTGATGAGCTATGCCCGGAACCAAGATGCCACTGGGCAGGTTACGTAGCCGCAAATGTATTGTAGGCAAAAGGCTTGATTGCCACGATTACAAAGTATAGAAGTCGTAACAGTAGTGGTCAGGTCGTCTCCGTACGCAACGGGGGGGGAGTAGGGGGTAGGGGTTTGCCTCCCCCCCCCCCGAAATTTTCAAGGCTTACTTTTTTTAACAGAAAATTGTCCAAAAATCCACCCAAAGTGTGCACCAGATCCTACAATTTCAATTTAAAAAATATAAAAGCCCGCTTGCGTGTTTCTTCAAACATATTACATATCTTGCCCCCAAAAAGATGAAATAGAATATCTGCCTTGGTAGTAGTATTATATTAGTAGTTATTATAATGATAATGATACTGATACTACATGTTATAACAATGATAATGATAATGATGATGATGATAACAATACTAAATGACAATAAAAATGATGATGATATTAAATGAAAAATTAATGAAAAAAGAACAGTAAGAAGAAGGAGGAAAAGGAGGAGGAGGAGGAGGAGAAGAAGAAGAAGAAGAAGAAGAAGAAGAAGAAGAAGAAGAAGAAAAGTGATGATGATGGTAATAATAACAACAACAACAATAATAATAATAATAATAATAATAATAATAATAATAATAATAATAATAATAATAATAATAATAATAATAATAATAATAATAATAATAATAATAGTAAAACAGTATAACGATGACAATGATAATTTTCCACCCGTACATTATCACCTGTTAGATCACACCGTGGTAAAGGTTCGAAGGTGAACGATGATCATGCTGATGAGGCATACGTCAACGAACTCTTCAAAGATATCGACTCACAAGAAAATTCAACCGATGATAAAGCAGGAACTTCCATGGATGAGACACCAGCTACCAAATCAAAGACCAGTCATGATCATGACTAGGATACTACCCTATATGAATTGATCCAGTTATCAAAAGCCACATTCTGTGAAATCTAAAACTACTTGGGTATTTAGCCCGATGCTAAATTTATGTGCACATTAGGTGACGCATTCACATGAGTTGTGCATGGATTCTCCAAGCCCTGGAATTAATGAAACGTAAAATACCAGTGCAATGTCATCCTTCGAGCTAGAGAGGACTTGAATGGATTGTCAGTATGATGAAATGAAACTGAGAGTGCGATGAGATGAAAAGAGAGGGAAAGGGAGATGGAGAGAAGAGAGATAAAGAGAGAGAGAGAGAGAGAGAGAGAGAGAGAGATTACGTGAATTAATGTTACACAATAATAAGCATGCATATAGTTCAGTGTTAATTTACTATCATGCTCTAAAATGCCAGATGCAGATGAAATTGCTTTATACTTTGGATAGATGGATTAGTAGTCCACAGCTACCTTAGCACCTCCCGTTTTGAGCCCCCCCCCCCCCTCACTCTTCTTCTTCTTGCTGAAACTGAATATAAGGTTTATGTATAGGCTATAATCGTTATGAGAACAGTAACATTGAAAATTGGGAATGGTCCTACATGTTTGTACCATAATCGATAAGATTTGAATTCAATTCATTTTCACCCCTAACATTCTCTTCACAAGACAGTCAAATACAGTATCATTCCTCACTTTTACGGACATTCCTCGCTCAGAAATCTATAGTCTTGTCTTCTTTCCTATTGTATTTTTGTTCCTTTCTTGTCATGGTAGGCCTGTTTCTCCCTATTAACCCCCCTTTTATTAGTCCTTTCCTTTCTTGAATACGCAACTCACGGAGTCCTTGCCGTGTGATTGAATTTGCAACTGTAATATGTTGCTGTTATTCCTAGCTATGCATTATTTTAATGTCATGTTTTCCCGATTTTTTTGTTTGTTTTCTTTGCTTTCCCTTTCCCTTCTTGAGGAATCCACTAAAAATTACAGGCGTTGCTTTCTTGTGGATTTCTCTTTTCCAATGTTATTTTTTTTCTAAATACATTGTGTCAAGTAGACATTTATACCTTTTGTTTTGCATAGATGTTAAAAAAGAGAAAATGATGTAAATTAGTTCATGAATTACTGTAAAAATATTTTAAGTTTTGTATTACCTTGGATATAAAACTTGATTTGATTTGAAACGAATTTCTAGGCTGTCATCACCCTTCAAAAACATTAAAAACAATTAATTTTGGAATCGTATTACACATGATTTTACTCCTATGATCTGAATTGCATATACCGTCTTCTTCCTATCCCTCATGTTTAGATGTATGTATTATACTGTTACAGTGGTTGTTTGGGGATCATTTCGGTTGTTTTACATAATGAACCTGCCGGCTGTTGTTTGGAAAATTTGTATATGAGGATTTTTTATTTTAACGGCTGCTGGTGGGTTCATAGTGTTTTGGGCTGCCTGGTGATTTTTGAACAACAGTTCTGATCAAACCGTGTTTGAAAGGTACAATAAAGAACGTTATCATTTATTACCCATGGTTCTGCAAACCTTTGGATTACGTGAATGTTTTATTTTTCTTTCTCATCACTCTTTCCTATGAATTCTCCCTCCCTCCCTCCCTCTCTCTCTCTCTCTCTCTCTCTTCTCTCCCTGCTTTCTTTCTTTTCTTCCTATCTTCCTCTTACCAGTTTTCTCCTTCCCCCATAAGATCTCTCTTCTGTCATAATTATCTCTTAACCGTATGATTAGAATTTAACCGTGTACACAACCATGACCACGTTCATATACAAACTACTTATCTTTGTACAAGTATGTATTAAGAATAGGTACGTCAGTGATAAGATAAGAAAGCTGTCATTACCTATTATACTGGTTCTGCAAGCGTTTTGATTACGTGAATATTGTATTTTCTTTCTCATCGCTTTTTCCTGTCCTATGACTTCTCCCGCTCTCTGCCGCTCTCTCTTTCTCTCGCTCTTCCTCTCCTTGCATGGGCTTCAATCGGGTGGGGGGGGGGGAACAGGGCGACACACCCCCAAAATAAAGGGTGGGGACACAATAGGGCATGACCCCACCCCACCCCCCCCAAAAAAAAAAAAAAAAAAAATCGTGCTCATTACTTTTTTTTCTTTACTTTGATTCCTGTTTACTCTGTATCTTATAATTTCATATTTCTATCATACTTTTTTCTATTTAAAGTTTTTGTTACACTGAAAATTTTGTTATATTCTGTTATATTGTGTTATATTCTGGGAATATATTGGTTTACTCCGTTATTTCATGTTATACCCTTTTAATTTCAGTTATATTCTGTAAAATTTTTGTTGTATTCAGTGAAAAAAATTGAGAATAATCCAATATGTATGGAATCTATAAAAATTGAAACTTGAAACTTGTATTTCATACAAAAGATGTGCTCTAATGATGATTTTGATTGGTGAAAACTGGTATTATTATAGATAATTCCCTGCGTCTGTATTACCCTCCCAGGGACGTCGCTTTGTCCCCTATTACTGCTAAAATAATGGAATAATTGGCCCCAAAATAAAAAATAAAAATGATACACTACATACATAAAGCATGCGGAAGCAGAAAGGTATCAGAATAAAGAGTAATCGCTGGCTTCGCTCGCTCGCTAAGTTTTTAAAGTGGATATACTCGCACAAACACTACAGCCCCTAGCTAAAATGTACGAGTAATGTACTAGTAGATATAAACAAAGTACAATATTTCATTCAGTAATGACTCATGACTCAGTGACAAGAGGGATGTTAGACATCAGTTAAGATCCCTACGCTGATGACCGATTCGACATCTTCAGCGGCAATTAATGAGAACAATAATAATTTTGAAAGTGGATCCTTGATTTTTAAAGGAAACGATGGGAATGAAATAAAGCTGAAAACAAGCGGAGTCCAAGTTCATTGGGAGTACCCCGGAGTTTGGTACCTCTTTGGTACCCCCCCTCCACTTTTTATGGGTGGGGACACAAAATATAAGGTATGCCCTCCCCCCGATTCTGGGGGAAAGAGACACTTGAAAAAAAAAAAAACTAATAAGGTATGCCCCCCTCCCCCGGGTGGCGGAGCCGGGGGAAGGGGGCATAGTTCCCCCACTTTTCCAATCACCCAAAAAGTTTCACTTTTTACTATGAAAAATGGCCCATTTTAAACCTTTTCAGTGCCCCCGTTTTCACACACACAAAAAAACACAAAACCCTACGGGCGTCAATCGGGCTGGGTAGAGGGGTACACGTCCCCCCTCCACTTTTTATGGGTGGGGATACAATGTAGGGTATGCCGTCCCCCCGATTCTGGGGGAAAGAGACACTTGAAAAAAAAAACCTGATAAGGTATGTCCCCCCCCCCCCCCGTGGCGGAGTTGGGGGAAGGGGGCATAGTTCCCCCACTTTTCCAAGCACCCAAAAAGTTTCAATTTTTACTATGAAAAATGCCCCATTTTAAACCTGTTCAGTGCCCCCGTTTTCTTTCTCGATAAATGCCCTTCATCTTATAATAAGGGCCCCCTTTTGCTTCAGATAAGTCACCCCTCTTAAATCCTACAGCTACCCCCCTGCCATTTACATCAGAAAAGTAACCCTTTCCCTTTTTCATAGTGCTCTTTTCCCTTCTGAAAAGTGCTCCATTGTCACTTCCAACGAAAGTCCCTATTGAAATGTGATAAGTGCCCCTTTTGACTGCCCATTTTCGGTTCTATCAGTACAATTCCCTTTCCGCTGATTGCCCTCTTTCACCTTCGACAAGTTCTCCTGTTCCACTTGGGCAAGTGCCTCATTTGAAATCTGATACATGCCCCAATTTACTTCTAGCATGTCCCATTTCTCCTTCTGTTTCGTGCTACAAGTGCCTTAAGTGCCCCCTTTTCAATTTGATTTCATATGCCTTCTATGCTTTCTAATGAGTGCCATAAAATTAGTGTCACTTTTCACTACTAATGAGCGTCCGGTTTGATTATGATAAGTGCCCCTTTTCAGTGTCCCTTTCCTTTATACGCCTCCTTCAAATCTGATCCATGTCCCTTTTACGTCTGATTAGCGCCCCTTTTCTTTCTTGTGCCATTCTCCCTCTTTTAATTATCCCTTTTCACATCTCGTAAGTGACCTAAAGTCTCCAAAACAGCCACATACCTAGCTCTACAATATCAGAAAAGTTTCATATAACAACCTATTCACTTTTTATTTACTGCAATGTGAGGCAGTGGATCGATCATATGGCAAGAAGGGAACAGCACCCAAAACTTCAATAAGAACGAACGGTGCCCCTAAATTGAAGCAATAAGATACTTGTCTTTTTTTCCCCAAAGCTCCTCGCTACTCTTACTCGCACTTGCATAATATTTCGGGCATGTATTGTGACCATAACGTCGATTCTATTCTTCTGTTCATGTCGAGATGGTGCTTAAAATCAAAACCCCTTTTTAGTTTGACCTTTCAAATATGCATTGAAAATTACAGCTTGCAGGGAAACGACCGGGTAAATGGATGAATGATAGGGAAGAGCTCTAAAATAAATTTGCAACATCGTTGTCATCAAATCCCACCAAAGAATGTAGATACTATGCCCTTCAGCAAAACAGAAAAAAAAGGAAGAAAAACAAACAGGGAACAGAACAAACAACAACAACAACAACAAAACCCTCTAACAAACAAACAAACACGCACACACACACACACACCCACACACACACACACACACACACACGCACACACACACGCACACACACACACACACACACACACACACACACACACACACACACACAACCCAGCACTTTTGCTCGCTCGCAAATGAGTCATCTGAGCGTCGATCCATTTTTCGGATGGGGGGGGGGGGGGGGGGAAGACGACCAAGCGGAGATGAACCCACGGCTACTGAGATATATATATATATATATATATACATATATATACATGTATATATATTTTTTCAGTTATCAAAATACACTATAGGCATTAATGATACCTAATATATATTGAAAGAAATTCAAAATGGATGACAGCTCTGGGGAACATTGAGGGAGCTACGCAATTATTATTCTCCCATTTTCATTTCTTTCAGTGTTTATTATTTACAAGGGAGTTGCCAAAGTTGTTTGCATTTGTCAAATTTCTTTCAATGTATTGTCCCCTTATTCTGATTTATGCATGTATCCAGGCTTCTAGCTGAGATCCAACCGCGGCATGCGGCTTCTCATTGTTCATTAACTCATCTGCACCAAAATAAAGGATCAAAAAGGGTTGGAAATCTGTCTGTCGGTCAATTGAATTCGGTCACGCCTAACTGCTGGCCCGCCTCTGTGATCTAGTGGTAAGGCATTGGCGTTCTAAGCCAGTGACCCGGGTTCGATTCCCGGCGGAGGCATTTTTTCAACCCTTGATTCAAAATGGGATGACAGCTCTGGGGAACATTGAGGGAGCTACGCAATTATTATTCTCCCATTTTCATTTCTTTCAGTATATATATATATATATATATATATATATATATATATATATATATATATATGGTTACCTCGCTGCCAAATATGACTCTATTTTGTCACATCGCTGGTCCATTGTTGCTATCCCCGAAATCACTCTGTTTTTTTTAATATTACGAGCGAGCGAAGCGAGCGAGGAATCACACATTGTTTTTGATGGTAGAAGTAGTAACCCCTTCGACAAATTACACTGTGAGCCCATGAAAGATCTACATTATCTATTCGGTCTCATCTCACTTACCGAATTCGTTTGCTTTTCTAAACCATTAATATCAAACGAGCGAGCATAGCGAGCGAGGAAAAATATACCCTTTTCCATAATTATGATAGCATTGTTATTTCGTCATCATAATGCGCTATACAAGAACGGAATGTTATCATTATCATCATCAGAATACACTATAAACCTGTCATGCCTGTATGATATCTAAATGATACATCCGATCACCAGTGTGCCGAATAATTATGACACTGTTTTAGCTACCTGGCTTGCAGTCCGAATCCATTCTGTTTCTACCATTAGCTAGCAAGTAAAGTGAACGACCGATCTCGGCAAAATTATATCGATTCGTCACCAAAAATTTGTCAACCCAATCGCTGCCTAGATATTATGATATTTTGAAATCTCGCTGCTATAAGCTACTTGCTGCCCGAAATCATCTTGTATCTAGCTTTTACCAGCGAGAGTAGCGAGCGAGCTAACGAAAAATATGTCTTTTTTTTTTTAAATCTAGGCTGTTATCTACTGAAAGGGCTATCTATTTTTAGGTCAACAGGCCGTTCGATTTCTTGGAGTGATATCTTGTTTGGTTATATTACTTCATATGAGTAGAAGAATAGTATAACATTAGATAGGAACTGTAGATGCAAACCGATTTCCTTTCATAAAAATAGTAATTATCATCGGCATTGGTTAAGATACTTAAATGCGAGCGAGCGAAGCGAGCGAGCGCTTCCCAGTGTCCCATTTACTTTTTTTCCATTGTTTTCCGCTTTCATTTCACTTCCTTCTTTCCTTTTCCTTTCTTTTCTCTTTCTTTTTTCTTTTTCCTTTTTTCTTTTTTTGGTTCGGAAATTATGGGGGGGGGGGGGGGGGGGCAACTGCCCCCTGCCCCCCAGGATCGACGCCTCTGGTCTTCACAACTGCAAAAGTAGTATATTTTATAAAGGCCTCTCTTTTGCAAAATCTGCCCCTTTTCGCTGTTACCCTTCACTTTGAAAGACGGAGTGATCATATTTTTTCGAAAAAAATCGTCAAATTGAATTGAGTCTTGTAGTAGTCAAATTAATCAGCCTCTACCAGATGTGATTTCAATTTTGGTGTGAAAGCATCTGCTACAGTAACTGTGTTATCTTGCCGTTGCTCAACTTTAGGTTATTGAAGCTTTTGTAAACATACTTGGTGTCGCTTTCATACAAATTCGGGGAAAGGTAAAAAAGAAAGGTGAGAGGGCGGGGGGAGGGGGGAGTGAGGTTCTGCATTTCAATTATCAAGGAGTATTTGATATTTCTGTAAATTAAGAATGTCCCAAATTTTAGTGTAATTTTAGCGATAGAAAGTAAACATGACGTTGCATTAAAAATAGCCTATGTATCAAGAGCGGTTGATCCTAGAGAATAGGAGGGGCACGTGCCCCTGGGATAAGATCGTGGCCACGTGAAGATCATATCAAAATCGCCTTTATTCCCCCTTTGCCCAAGTCTTGAATAAATTGTGTTCTTGGGTTACTTTATGAGTGAGTGCATTCATTTGAAAATGAGAATAATTCCATTTATCTTGGGTTGATCATCCGTGGCATTCATAACTTAGGGCACAGGCAAATTTGAGATGAATCAGCCAAAATGTTGACTGTTCACCGGGGGAGGGGGGGGGGGGGGGAGCACTGTCATTACAAGGTGAACACCATGCTCGTACATGGACATTCAAAATGGGCCCTAAACAAGTAATTATCCTTCGCTCTCAGAATATCTTAAACAAGTATATTGTCTTGTTTTTCCCCACCCTAAACCCTTTACACGCACCCAAGCCGTTGTAAAAGTACATGTATACCCCCCCCCCCCCGATTTTTGCAGTTTTAATACCCTTTTCACTGTACGCACGTACATCGCCCGTCCTTGGAAACCCTTTTTTGCGCGTTTTTGTGTACGAGCATGGTGTCCACCTTGTAATGGCAGTGCCCCCCCCCCCCCCCCGGGACTGTTCATCTTCGCGTGGTCAAATTTGATTTGCCATTGGTCAACAACTGTTGTACAAGGTAGACAAAAATACTTGTTTCGTTAAGGAAAAGGTAAGGGATGCATGTGTGGAAGGAGGTCTTATCACTTCTTGTTTACGTTTCCTGTTCTTATATTCTTTCCATTTTCTTTTTATTTTATAAGGGTGGCGACACGCTTTGTCTCCATGCTGCATTGCACTACAAACTTGTGTATTTTCCATTAATGCTCTCATTTTCTCCATATTTCACACTTTCTCTAGCTATTTCTCTTTCTCTTCTCTCTCTCTTTCTCTCTTCCTGTCTCTCTCCCTCCCATCCTCTCTCTTAGGCCAGGAGCCTATCCCGAAATGGTCACCCCATTTTACATATGAGATTGACCTCTTAAAGTTACTTAGACTATCAATATTATTTACAGAATGCTTGTCAGCCTAAAGGTAGCCGCTGGGGGTAGCCCCCAGGGTCTCCCAAAAGGACCCCAAAGTCGGGTAGATTTCACCCCATCTAACATAACATACACCAAATTTTGTCAAGAGGAAGTTGTATGACTATACATGACCAAAACACAAAAACTGACAAGATTTTTCGTCGGAATTTTCTCCGGAAGGCCCGTGTACCAAATTACGTCAGAAGAGGGATGGCTTTGCATTTCAAAAAATACAAAAACTGACAAATATTTCCTTCGGAAGTGGGTCTAACACTCCCCTGAAAAAAAAAAGAAAAGAAAAAACCCAAAGTGCCCTTCAACTACGCTTTACTACCCTAAAATGCTCTGAATCTGGAGAAAATCCATTTTCTTACTTACCAACCTTTATAAGTCATAAGTACCTTATTCATTACAGGTCAAATTGATTCAGAACAATCTTGAGTATATTGTCGTTTTTCTTAGGGTGCAGTTTGGTGTAAATTCATAATTTCAATAAGTTATCAAATTTTGAAAATTGTATTTCTTTCTCAAAAAAACATTAAATCAATGTAGACCAATTCGGTTTGAGTGCCCTTTTTAATGGTAATTTCTAACTGGGGGGGGGGGGGGGGGCTTCAAGTATGCCTAACAAAGGATAATTTATGCACTGACATAGCAACGCACCTGGCTCATTGCACAACCCATTGAATCAGTTTTTGTTCTTCTTTGGAAGCCCCCCCCCCCCCCAGTTATGGCCGACATGAGTTACAGTGTTTTGAAACCGGATTGCCCACTACCAGCTCTTGACAAGACATAATAGAGCAGCTTGCAAGGTATTTGTGTAATTAACACATGAATGGTAGATTTCAGCATGGCAGACATATACATGTAGCTCAGATACTTGGCAAGCTACCCTATTTTGTCTTGTCAAACGGGTGAAAATGGATAACAGGTGTGTTTACATAACAATGACAATATTCATTTTCTGTTTCTTGAGAAAATACGATTTTCACAGTTAAATAACTTATCGAAATTATCAATTGACACCAAATTGCACCCCAAGAAAACGACAGTATACTTAAAGATTGTTGTGAATCAATGCCAGAAATGAATACACTTTTGAGTTATCAAGGTTGGAAAGTAAGAAAATGGATGATAAATGTATGTTTATTGTTTCGCCTTTTCTTCATTAATTCTATGAATACACTTAAAAATATTGTTTTATATTCTGTCAACCCGACAGTTCAAGAAGCATTTGTTGTTTGAATAATTTTCAATTATTATTGTATAATGTATTCATAATGTATAAATGTGATGTATCTTGCATATATTTGTTAATGTGTTGCAACTGAAAATCCATGAAATCCCTGTGGAGGGAAAAATTTTGAAAAAAAAAAAAAAAAAAAAAAGGATCTTCTCCAGATCCAGAGCATATTGGGGTAGCAAAGCTTAGTTGAAGGGCACTTAGCTTTTTTTTTTTCAGGGGAGTGTTATACCCCCCTTGCCAAAAGAGATATTTGTCAATTTTTTGCATTTTCGGAATACACAGCCATACCTCTTCCTCCTGACAAAAATTTGGTACAAGGGCCTTATGGGGAAAAATTTTCCCCATTTTAGGGGCCGTCTGACATCCCAACCAGATGGAAAATTTTGTCAGTTTTGTGTTTTGGTAATGTACAGACATACAACTTCCTCCTGACAAAGTTTGGTGCATATGTCAGATGGGGTGAAATCAACCCAACTTTGGGGCCCTTTGGGAGACCCTGGGGGCTACCCCCAAGCAGCTACGTTAAGGCTAACAAGCATTTTGTGAATGAGATTGATAGTCTCAGTAACTTTGAAGGGTCAAATGATCTCAAATCTCATATGTAAAATGGGGTGACTGTTTCGCGACAGGCTCCCAGACTATCTGCTTCTTTCCTTCTTTCTGATACACACACAATCAAATGTAACAATATCATTGTCACTATAGAAATTAATTCTCAATATAAAATACAATACACCAACAAAGGCTATTCAACTTCTACATGGTTCTGTTTCAAATCAATGGTGTAACCTCCAAAATAGCTACTTTTTAAAGCTGCATAGCCAATTTAAAATATGTAACCCTCTTTGCTAAATATAATTTGAAAGATCTATAAAAGTGCTACCTTGGGTAGCATAACAAAGTAATATGACCAATCTGTTCGGATTTTGTGGCCAATACATGGTCCAAATTGGCCACTTTTGCTGGGATATTTTTTACATGCAAAATTTTGAATTAGAATATTTTTATTAAGTTTTCCTAAATTTCCACATGTTTCATGCCATGATGAAAGAGAGGAATGTAATAAAATTGCTATCACACTTACATTTTAATGTCTTTTTGCTTTTATGCAAGACTCAAAGTTGACGTTTCGGACGTTTTCCGATAACAATGGAAAGTCTAAAGTAATGCATCCTGGGAACATTTTATGAGACAGATATAATTTTGATTTCATGTATGTTTGTTATAGTCCACGTTTTCTAGTTCCAGCAACAGCAATATGAAGTCACCAAATTTAATATTAAAAAATTATGACGAAAAAGTATGTGCATTAACAATTTTCCATTAACTCTTTCGTCACGTCCAAAACATTAAACTAAAAACATTCAACTAGAGATTTGTTTGACCCACCTTTTTGTTTTCAAATATGCGAATTTTTTCATTACAAATAAAGTTTTTGTAGCCAATTAACATTTTATGTTAACACCTGTTACATCTGAAACAGTATGTCACATTCTAAACAAATTTGAGACAAATCCTCATCAAACTCATTTGGGCAATTTCACGGAAACTGACATTACCAAGATAGAGTACTAGTGGTATTGTTTATATTGTAATTTTGTGAATGACACTTGCTTCGGCTTTTAATTACTATAGATAAATAAGTTAATAGGGAAGAAACACATGGACAGTTTTTATCTCAAACTGCATTTCTTATCACACAGCAAGCAAAAATGTGTCGGTAACTGATGTTACGCAAAAAAGACATGGAAAATGATGGCGTAGAATCAAATTTATATATCTCATGTCTCAGACTTGTAAGGATTATGTAATTCATTTGACATTACACCTAGGTTCCTGGGAAGAGATGTGCAAAATAATGAGCAATTTGAATAATTTGTTTTAGTGTCATGAAAAATTTACTGAAGACATGTTGGTAACTGACGTTACGTAACTGACGTTACACTTAAATTCAACATAGATTTTGCACATTTCCATTAGTGTTTCACTCATTAACTACCCAAAATCTGTTAAAGTAATCCATTCAAATCAATTAGATGAAAAAAAAAAAGATCTGAGAAAAATGACTAAATATAAGAATAAGAGGTATTTTAAAGCACATTTCCCTGACCATAGTCCCATATTTGCAAATTTTTGTTTGTTTATGTTATTCTCCGTGAGAAGGTCGAATTGCAGATTTTTTTTATCTTAAATGTTTATTTGTAACAAAAAGAAGACCCTGTAGTAATTTTAGATTTTTATTTGGAAACAGGGCACAGTGCGATTTTAAATTTTGAGCTCTGTGTCCCATATGTTGTGGAATTGCCCATTTGCATATAAGCTTTGAAGGAGAATGCAACCCAGGCATCACTGTGCCTTTAGTGAATAAAGATGATCAAGAAGAATAAACAGTGAAAGACTGAGCAAAATGTAACAATCTGTTCAAGAGTTACGAATTTTGAAAGTTTCAGTAAATCCCTATTATGGGGATCCTTGAGTTGGCAACTTTGCTAGCATCTGTGATGTCATTGTGGACAACTCTCCATTCATTTTGTACATATTTTTTCCCAAAAAATTGATTTATAAGAAATTTCAAGTCGGGAATCAACTTAATTCTTCCAAAAAATCTTGCAGAATTGATATAGCCATGTCATACTCAAACAATGAATCAAAAGAATTTTTATTTTTCTTGAAAATAAAGAAAATGTTAAATTCTGTCTACAAAATGAATGGAGAATTGTCCACGATGACATCATAGATCCTGGCAAAGTTGTCAATTCAAGGATCCCATAATACGGATTTACTTAAATTATCAAAGTTCAAAATCGTGAATAAATTGTCTGATTTTCTTCAAACTTTCACCGTTTATTCTTCTTGTTCTTCTTCATTCACTGGAAGCACATTGATGTCAACGTTGCATTTATGATTCTCCTTTAAATCTGATTTTCACATGCTTGTTAAAGACATTCAGTCGTGGGCACTGAGTGTAGAGATCAGTGGTCGTGGGCTTTCATAGGGAGTGGATCATAATTTGACACCCGACTTTGTGAAAAGCACTGGAAATACCTGTAATAGAGCTACATTTCTGGAGCACTACAAAACAAGCTGTCCCACCATAAACATTCTTCGGCCTGCTTCGGGTATTCTCGGGCCAGGGAAAGTGAGATAATGACTTTGCCATATTGGGCAAAGGATGGAATATACAGAGTATTACATAAGGGGCCCGTTGCATAAAACTTTTGCCGGAGTTTTTTATGGCAAAATTTGAGGAAACTACGGCAAAAAAAATATTGCCATAGTTTTCCAGTACATAAAATTTTGCCAGACTTTTTTTTTGCCAGAAAAAAATCTGGCAAAAGTTTTATGCAACAGGCCCAAGGTCTGTTGGTCGTAAAACTCACAGTGATGGACAACACCTGTTACTCGGTAAGCACCCATGGTGTCAAATTCCCCATGAAAGCTCACGACCGAGCGTCTTTAAATCAGTCCATCTATTGCACCACAAAAGTTTGTATTATGAAGAATGTACCATAACATTTTCTTTTGTAGGCTTTAAAAAAAAAGTGCTTCGGATGTGACATGATAACATAGAATTTATATTTTCTTTGTAATGAATATGTTGATAAAATTATTTAACCATATTATCACATGAATTAGTTAAAATTTGTACATATTACCTCAGTAATGCATAATAACCCAAGGTTGCACTACAATTTTGTGCAATGATGCATTGAAATACTGGTACACAAAGCTCTCGTTTTTAGTGAAACAGGGGCAGTTTGATTCCCCCTATTCCTTTTATATGAAAGAGAATTTCACACTTATACAGTATTCTATAAAGTTGACAACACCGTTTGACATGACATGCCTTCATAGCGTGATATTTGTATAGGGTGCTGGTGTCCAAGAATGATAATAGTATTTCCAGATTTGTTTAGAGGTGTTTCAGATGTGACAGATTAATGTTAACAAGGGAAAATATAGTCCTAAGGAAGCCCTACATAATTATTTTAGTGCATATTGAATGAATAACTAACTTCACACCAGTATGAATCTCATTAGATTTTGGGTGGGTTGTTTATTTTAATCGATGATTGCCATATCATTTTTCAAAACAAACAATTACGTACAGGTAACAAGATAAAAAAACTACTTTCAAAAAATTAACTCAAGGCAACTTCAACAGCCCTGTCTATCACCTTTACAAATGTGCAGATTTTACAATGGCTTACTACATTATCTGAACACGATTTGTATGGGCAGTTCAAAAGGCTTTCAAAATTGCAAAGTTGAAGGAAACATCTTTTTTTTTTCCTTCTGCAATAGTGTATTATATAAGTAAAAATTCAAAACACAAAAACAAACTGCTGTCATGGTTCTATGAATGATTTAATGCCAGGCATTGTGCCTTACCATTTTGAAGTAGTCATAAGTAAACAAAACAAGAACCTAAATGTAGTTATCTGCAAAGGCCATGACATAAATATGTACAAGCATTTTGTAAATTTCTTTATTAATAATGAGAAGAAAAGATTTACATTATGTATGCCAATGTCTAAAAATTAAGACCTATCCACATCTGAATAGGGGTATATATTTGTGTGTTTGCATTGTACATACCGGTATTTGATAAATTTGAAGCACATGCATGCTTTCTGTAACTTGGCGTTGTTTAGTGTGTAGTAATAAATGACCAAGAAAAAAAAAAAAAATCAACTTTTGTTTAAAATGAAAAATGACATTTAGAAGTTCCACTTTAACACTTATTTGATGCGACCAAGAACCCCTTTTCAAACTTTGAGCAATAAAAAAGAATTGAAAGTAGAAAGGAAGGTTATACAAAATTTGTCTTTGAATCGATTAAAGAATCAAGTAGCCTATGATTGGGTCCAAATTGTCATTGTATTTTTGACATTCACATGTTTCTTAACAAACTTTCTAAATGTCTAATTTATTCTGATTCACCTGTATATAAAGCATATAAGGCTTGTTCAGATATAATGCAAAACAAACCCCAATATTTTTAGTGTAGAAGTCAATGGGATACGAGGCGGCAAAAAACAAAACAGCCGAGGCAAGAGACAATTTTTTTGCTGGGACCAATCAAATTCTTTAAAAGTAGGGGCAAAATGTGATGTCTGCGTTAGTCTGCGTAACTTTTAACAAAAATCTTTTATTTGAGCCTTGGTGTGTTAATGTGGGTTCATTCACATAAGTGGTGTGGCTTGCCGCGCCATATCTGCACAATAAAAAATCTCACAGGAGTTTGTCACGTATATCTGAACAAGCCTTTAATGTATAATCCAGTACAAAATGAGTAGTATATCACAAAAATGATTTATCGAGTTATACAAAGTCATCCTCTCTGTGAATACAAGTATAAAGACCATGCCTTATATTGTAGTTTTCAATATCCTAAGAATAGGGATCAAAGTGTCCTGTGGGCACATCTTATGGTCTTCCCTATGACATTTCCCCATATCCAACCCCTCTGCTATAAAGATATTATTAATTTATGCTGACATTTCCCCCCCCCCCCAATATAAAATGGATTGACACCCTTGCCATAAAGTACCTTTTAGGGGAGGGGGAGAAGGCCTATTTGCCTGGTATCAAGGGTATCGACTTCAATCATAAGGTCAATAATACCCCAGTTAGGAACATCCAAATGTTAACCCACCCCACCATACTAAGGTGCTTGTCATTCAGTCACTTGACTACCACAGCCAGCAAACATAAAAATGAAATCTGACCTCCAGGTACAGGTAAATAATAATGTAAAATGTATGAGTTTGTTTTGACTGATAATGGGGCCCATCTCAAAATTATTAAACAAAAAAATTCACTCAAAATCTGGGCATCAATTTGACTTTGCATTGAAGTTTCACATGAAATGCAGCAAAAAATTCCCATTTCAGGATTTTTGTAAGGTTAGTATTTGGCTCAACAAGGACTGATCGATGCCGCTTATTCCCAGTATGGCTGCAAGCAATCCTGCTGTCCAGTAGATATCGACAGACATACAGAACACTTCTTCTTTTCTCAACAGGGGCTGAGCTCTGTAAATAATAAAGCAATAAAAAATGCAAAGAAAAAAAAAAGTAAAAAGTCAAGGCCAGCATCTCCTTTCATGTACAGATACAGTTTGAAAATGTTTTTAAAAATATTTTCAGGCCTTCAGCATAAAGCATCATTCAAAATGCAGTCTATGAATTGTCAATCATCTAAATATTGAACATTTACAATGAAATTCAATTATCCTGCCACTCTCATGGCATATTTTCTTCATTTTTTTTGGTTGCTTTTGAGTTACTTATGACTATTGTTAAACTCCACATTCCATATCACTTCCAAGAGATCAGATAAGAATACATCACCAAGATCTCTCTGACATACCTCATTTTGGGATTTCATGAACTGCCGTACCACTTTGCATGCCGATATCTTTTTTTTAATTTGGACTCAAAATGCTCATCATCAGAAAGAATGAATGCTGTAGACCTTAGTTTTCTAAATATTTGTAGTCTCATCCAATAACATACCTGAATTTATTGCCTGGAAATAATGAAATCTTTAAAAGCATTTATCCCCAAACTGTTTGTTCTCAATGTGTGCCCAGATATTTCGTTTGGCAAAACCACCCATAAATAACCCTAAATATTTTTAAATGATGAAAATGAGGTTTTCAGAGTATATATCTCCACTGACCAAAAATTGATATCTTGCATTAAATCTGGGTCAGCAGCAAAAACATTATCACCACAAGGAGGTTACTGCCCCCTTTTTTTCCCCAAACTTTTTCTCTGTGATATATGGCACACAAATAAATGCAAATGTAGACATATTCTCATGCAACACTTATGGTGGGTGTTGAACTCACCAGAAAGCCAGTACATGAATCCAAGTCATCTTCTGACGCTGTCTCGTTTTCTTCCTGGCTCACAAGCAAATCTGGTAAACATATATATTCATTGGTATAAGTGAACATTTAATGAAACCAATATATCAATTCTTGATAAACTGGTTTCATTCAACATACAAATAGAATTTAAATGGCTTGGAATTTTCAAAACAAAAAGCAAAATTATCACAATATGTGTAAAGAAAAAAATTAAAAATAAAATAATTCAAACCCGCGTAGTCGAAATTGTCTCTGCCTCCCACGCAATGTTCAATTTATGCACATGTCAACAACAGCTACATACTAGTTACCATCACCTCTTCCATCTTAGAATATATTTCACTCATCTTGAACTAAAAACTCTGCTATATGTGTCAAGTTATCATGGAAATACATTATTTACAAATAATTTCAAACACTTTTTCTCACCCTACGGACTTTGACCTATATACCCGAAATCTAATCACATCATCTTCCTATAGTGATGCATACTAGCATCAAATTTGAAGTTCATACCTCAAAAAGTTCTCAAGATATCACATTAACAAGGCCAACACCTGAAATTTTGGAATTGATCTTTGACCTACCTACCCCAAAATCTAATCAGATCATCTTCCCGCGGTGATGCAAACATGTACCTAGTTTGAATTTCATACCTCGAATGGTTCTTGAGATATCGTATTAACAAGGCTAACACATGAAATTTCATATATTGACCTCTGATCTGACATTGACCTTTGACCTACGGACCCCAAAATCTAATCAGGGCCCTGTTGCATAAAACTTACCAAGGATGGTAACTATGCCATTAATGGTAACTTCCATGGCAACTTTGAAGAATTTGATTAGCTGTTGAGCGCTGTTACCATTGAAGGCAGGGTTACTATAAGTGGTAAGTTTTATGCCGGCCCACATCATCTACCTATGCTGATACTACTAGGACCAAGTTCATACCTCAAACGGTTTTCAAGATATTGCATTAAGAAGGCTAACCCCTGAAATTTCGGAATTGACCCCTGTTACCTTTGACCTACCTACCCCAAAATCTAATCAAATCATCTTCCTGTGGTAATGCATACTAGTACCTAGTTTAAAGTTCATACCTCAAATGGTTCTTGGGATATCGTATTAACAAGGCTAACACCTGAAATTTCATAGGTCATGTGTCATGAGGTCGCCTACTTTTGCGTTACATGGCGATTCTATCTTCAGTAGTGTACTTGTAACTTTGAAAACTGATATCTCCTTAAGTATCAACCCTGTGATAGCAAAAGTTTGTATTTTCTGAAAGGAAATTACAAGAAAAACTAAATGTGCACTAAAAGATGGCACAAGATGTAAAAATAAAGAATTATGTAAACATGCATATGAAAATTGTAATAATCCTTATTATCTCATTGTTTTCAACATAACTTTTTCTGTGGCACTCCTAGGGCAGTTCTAATGTTATATTCTTACAGCAGACATTCAGACCTTTTCAACAAGGTATAATTGTCTTGAGTTTATGATTATGTAATAACTATTAAAAAATTCATTAAAATTTTTACCAAAAATATCAAACATTTTTATGAGCCACTGTATATTAAGTGTTCTACATGTATTCATGACAACCATGCTTATTTTTCAATCATAAGATAGTAGAGCTGAATATAACAGCTTTAATTTGGAACCAGAAGTGAAGCCATATTGCAAGTTTTGACCAAAATACTGACATCTTCCCAAAACTATTGAAAACGCTTTTATATACATGTATTCAAGTTATATATTATCTATAGCTGTGAAACTTTGCAGACTAATAGCATATTAATACAGCTTTAAGATGATACTAAATTTATTATGGTAGCCTCAATGTTTCTGATAAAAATCAAGAAATACTTCAGTTTGAAAGCACAAAATGTAACAGCACCACCCTTTTTGGGAGGTGAGTTCATGACACATGACCCATATCAATTGACCACTGTGACCTTAACTTTGACCTACATACCCCCAAATCTAATCATATCGTCTACCGGTTCCTGAGATATTGCATTAACGAAAAAGCGGGAAGGACGGATGGACAACCCCAAAACATAATGCCTCTGGTACCATCTTTGGTGGGCGGAGGCATAAAAAACCCAACTACAGTCAACTCTGCCTAAGTTGAATTTCTTGGGACTGAATAAAATGCTTCGACTTAGCGAAAATTCGACTTATGAGGGGTCAAAAACAATAGAAAATAAAGGAATGGGACCCAGTACAGACCTTCGACTTAGGCAATTATTCGACTTATGCGACTTCGACTTATGCAGAGTTGACTGTATATCAAATGCAAAATAGGTATGTACCTCTATACATACTACAGAAAAATCATCTGCAGTACATTAAGTTCCCCCATTAATATGCCGACCATGACCATGCCATGCATGACCATGAACTGACCAATTTTTTTTTTTTTTTTTTGGTATTGTAATTTATGCAAATTATATGCATAGATAAATATTTATAGTGATAATCAATGCAAGGCCCTGGAGAAGAAATTGCTATGCAAAAATTCTTCATAAACAGAATAATATTATCAAGGCAAAAAATTTAAAGTGATTTCAATTCTGATATATTTTGTTTCTAAAAATTCTTGTGTATTTTTTTGTTTGTTCCAACCTTTTTATTGTTTTTTGAAGCTTGCCATTTCAGGGTGTTATCTGGACCACTATTCAGTTAGAACAGATGATAACAATAAAAGCCTGAAGAAGAAATTATAGCTGATAATGAAGGAATACAAGGAAATGCTGTTTCCCATTCATTTTGTACACACAACTTTTTCTTTGCTTTGGGTCTGACACGAGGTCACAAAAGGTCATGTGACTCAGTAATGGTACCACCGATTTTTGTAAACTTGGTGTCAAAAGATGTGAAAGACTTGAAAAAGTCAGAAAGTGGCGTGAAATGCAGCAATTCAAATGTGCGACGAAAATTGTCTAGAGGGCCATGAAGCCCCCCCCCCCCCCCCCCTCCAGTCCTGTTAAGGTTAAATAGTCTTCCAAGAAAACTTATTTGAACACAAATTAAATGGACTGATATTGATATCCAAGAATTTCTTTTCTATTAAAAAAAAAAGACCTCTCCTCTTTGAAGATGAAATTCTGTGTGCAAGCATCAAAAACTGGGTGGTTTATTCTGTGCAATACCAATTGTCATGACAACTAACATACATTTTACTATTGGGATAACATAATTTTCAGAATACAGTTCTACAATCTACATGAATTGCTTGCTGCTTATAACAGTATTTTGTTACATGCACAACTTACCATCTGAAGCTACTCACAGGTGACTTTCAAAATGTCTGCTTCTCTCACTTCAGAAGGCCACTGCAATAGATCAGAAATTGACAAGATGAAATAATTTGGGGGCTTCCCTTCATAATAACAAAGGCTAGTCAAATCAACACTCATCCACTGTAAATACCTGTACCATGATTTCCGATACTTCAAATTCATGCACAGTACTAAAAAACTTGTGACAGAAAGTCAATTTTTTTTTTAAATTTCAGTTGCTGCAGAGGTAGGTATCAATAGCTGTGAACTGTTCCTCCTAACAGGTTGAAAGCCTTGTGCTCTAGACTATTAATGCTCAAGCAACAATTGCTCTTGGCTTTATTTCACCAAAAATATAGGATTTGGGGTAAGAGTTTCAACTGGGCTCCTGAAGAAATTTTAAGTGTTTGGTCCAGAGTTTGGTCTTAGTGTAAGAAACTGCAAAGAAATGTTGCCAGAACAGGGTTGTACAATCAAAAGCTAAGAATATGTGGCTGAAATGATTTGTATGATTATATCATTGAACAAACAATCTAATTGATATGAATGGATGACCAAAGGTGTACAAAATACATGAAGAGTTAGAATGGATTTCTTTCTTAACAAATAGAACAAAACCTAACTGGTGTCTGAAATCCTGAGTTATGTTCAATTAACAGAAACAGGGTGTTGTCACTGCATTTTCCCCCCCTCTCTTCCAGCTTACATCTCACAGTTGAAAGTGACACAGAAGTGTGCTCGAATTTTCATGTCACTTTGACATACAAGACCTAGAATGGTATTAATAAATGGCAGACCAATATAACCTTTCCTACCCTGTCACAATTTCACAAACTTCTTTCCCCATCGGTTTTGTATTTTGAAACAGCCAACACCACCACAAAAGAAGAAGAAAAAAAAGAAAGAACCCCCCCCCCCCAATTATATATATATATATATATATATATATATATATATATATATATATATATAAATCCCACAGACTAATATTACTAATAAAAAATGGAATAAAACAAAAATGACAATTTATCAAAACTATATCAAATAGGACAACACATTGATTAAAGTATACTTTAACAATAAAATATAATACTCAAAGAAAGGTCTATTTTGTTGAACAGTAATATGACAATTAACAATCAATACAATCCATGGCCCAGTCTACAAATCATTTACGTGCAAGTTTACCAGCATTATTTAGATTCCTTCATCATAATGTAAAGCCTAGGACATAATGCTGCTTGAATCTATAGATGTACTTGTCAAAATGTCAACAAATTCTCAAAAATAGTAATGATAAATGGTAATAAATTCAGGAAAAAGTCATATGGGTTTAGAATAGTCTACTATTTTACGGGACTTTGTGGTACAGCACACTTGTTTTTACAGGAGTCAGCACAATAAAATAAAAATCAGTTTGTTGTGAGGTTGTCACATTCCACCAAAATAAACGTTTTCATTCGTCCTTTTCAAAAGAGTACACGTATTCTCAATTTCTCTACTTCTTACTGACCTTGATTTTAAGTGCTACACAGTATAAATTGTCTAAGCACCAGAGTAAATAATGGAATTAACATCTTTCTGGCTCTAAACAGACTATACATGTATATCATCCCCCCCCCCCCCCCGGGTTTGGAATGGTATTTGTATGATTTCATCCGCTTTTTCCTACATAATTTTCACTTAACACATAGCATTCACAAATAACAATATACCACAAGACAACTATTATCTACAAGAAAATACCTGCATACTCTACCTATCATTTTGCAGAATCCTATGCTCCTATCATTTCACTTGAGTTGAGACTTGGCTAGCAAACACCTATGGCTTGTAGAAAGAGGGCTAACAATGGCCTATTATTTGAAGAAACTAGGCCTACAGCATGTAGAAACTTGACACATTGGTTGTAGAATCTGGCTAGCAAATCCCTATGACTTCGAGAAACTGGCTAGCAAGTGCCTAGCAAGTAGAAACTAGTCAAGTACCTATATCTCGTAGAATCTTGGCTAGCAACTGCCAGGGGCTAGAAGAAAAACTGAGCTGGCAAGTGCCTGTAGAAAGTAGGCAAGTGCCAATAACTTGAAGAATCTGGACTCCGAACAGTTTTTGATTTGAAGAACCGGAACAACTGCTAATAGCATGCAGAATCTAGACCATCAAATGGCAATGAGTTGTATAAACGGCACATGTCCAACAACATGCCAATCAGTTTGTATAAATCATAGCTTGGAAATGCCTAGATAGGCCATGGATAGTATGGGTGAGGGAGACATGGATAAATGATTGCTTATATTCACAATTGAAAAGAAAATGTTTTCCCCCCCCTTTTTGAATTTAGTTAGCAACAACATTACTTTCAATTTTACATACAAAAGATTAAAGGGCTTCACTACTCCCGAGACCAAATATTTGGAAATTTTTCATGACTATAAAAACCATTACCAGCTTCTCAATACTTTATGAATTACTGTCTTTATTTTATTTGGAAAAATGATTTTAAAAACGAGAGAGAGAGAGAGAGAGAGAGAGAAAAAAACTAGATGAATCTTCGACCACGCGTGGTCGAACTTTATGCCTCCGCCATTACCAGATCAGAAATAAATGGCACTTCATGTTGCTATATTTTCATTTATATAATGACATCTTTGACCTTGACCTTTGACCTTGTGACCCCCAAATCTAATGAGAGCATTGCCCTTTCCATATGCATACATGAGCCAAGTTTGTTGAACTGTCAAGTGGTTGCTGAGTTATCACAAGAACGAACCATTTCTATGTACATAATGACCTATATGACCTTTGACCTTTGACCTTGAGACCCCAAAATCTAATCAGATCATTGTCCCTTCCATATGCATACCTGTGCCAAGTTTGAGGTTGATCGGTCAAATGGTTGTCGAGTTATGGTGAAAACGAACCATTTCTATGTACATAATGACCTCTATGACCTTTGACCTTTGACCTTGTGACTCTAAAATCTGATCAGATCATTGTCCCATCCATGTGCATACATGAGCCAAGTTTGAAGCCAATCTGTCAAATGGTTCTTAAGTTATCGCGAGAACGAGCCATTTTTATGTGTATTATTACCTCTATGACCTTGACCTTTGACTTTGAGACTCCAAAATCTAATCAGATCATTGTCCCTCCCATATGCATACCTGTGCCAAGTTTGAGGTTGATCGGTCAAATGGTTGTTGAGTTATGGTGAAAACGAACCAATTCTATGTACATAATGACCTCTATGACCTTTGACCTTGTGACCCCAAATCTAATCAGATCGTCGTCCCTTCCATGTGCATTCATGAGCCAAGTTTGAAGCCAATCTGTCAAATGGTTCTTAAGTTATCGCGAGAACGAGCCATTTTTGTGTATTATTACCTCTATGACCTTGACCTTTGACCTTGAGACTCCAAAATCTAATCAGATCATTGTCCCATCCATATGCATACATGAGCCAAGTTTGAAGTTGATCCGTCAAACGGTTCTTAAGTTATCGCGAAAACGAAAACGGGACAGACGGACGGACGACCCGAAAACATAATGCCTCCGGCAACCACCTACGGTGGGCGGAGGCATAAAAATCTCTTTCTGCTGCTTAATAATGACTTTGCTCAAGCTTTCCATTTCCAAACATTCTTAAAAGGGAATACATATTCAAGCCAAAACAGCTTTAAGATTTAGAATTTCACCAAAATATAAAGGATTTTCAAGACTGTTCAGCATATTCCCAATGAAATACCTACAAACACTTTTGAAAGATGAAACTATTTTACTGGTGATCAAATAAGGTGCATTGGAGGATGCAAGACTTCTATGCAGAAAACAGAACTATTGACAATCATCTTCACTAGTTCACAGAAAACTCATTTTAATTCAAGATCACTATGTTGGAATAAAAACATTGAGACACAGAATATTCAAGACAACGTACATGTAAAACCTTAATGAATAGCAACAATAAAACTTAATTGGATAAGTTACAGTTCAAAGAGTCACAAGTTCTACTTTTAATCAATCAGATAAAGGTCATTCATTTCAGGCCCAAGGTTTAAAGGGTCCCTGCCATCCACATGCAAGTTATTTCTGTTGGTGTGCAATCCTGCACACATCTCATATTTTGATATTTAAACTTCTGAATGTGTTTCATAGATTTTCATTTTTTGTATTTTTTTTTTTTCAGACTTGCTAAGCTCCACCCGAAAAATCCTCCAGATCTCATTCTCCTTGTGACATCATCTGTCAATCTTCAATGAGCTAACTTGAGAAATCGGTATGTAACTTTGCCAAAGTTGGACCACCTGTCACAATACAATAAACAATAGCAACATATAAGTTGCTATGTCGACATGCTGTAGCATCACCAGGAAGACAAAGGCATTGAGGATGTATTGTACATGTATGAAAGCATGCAATTCTATTATGAGCGTGTGCTGAGCTGGGGTAAATTACATACCACTGTCTATTAAACAAATATACCATGCACTATTTTTTGTCACTGAGGAATCCATAATTTCACAAGAGGCTTGAAACGGTGCATGATATATTTATTTTATATCCCTCCAACGAATCTTAATAAAAAACAGTGCACTGATTTAGCAGAGTACAGGCAATATACACTGGTCTGTGAGGACAATACCGATAGCACTTTTCACACTACCGATGAAAACCCCCTGTTCGATCGCATATCCGTGACGACATTCATGGCATAGTGCGCTATACCATGAATGACGTCACGGCACAGCACATTTTCTTTATCGGCATCTTGTTTTCAACATCATAGCAATGGTTATGTTTGGTCACGTGATGCTATTTAGACCAATCACTAAGCAGGATTTCATTAATGAGCGATATAATGTAGAATATTAGTTTAGCTGACTGCTTAGTTTGACATAGCAACTTATATGTCGCTATTGTTTGTTGTATTGTAACAGGTGGTCAACTTTGGCAAAGTTACCTACTACTTTCTCAAGTAAGTTCATTGATGATTGACAGATGACGTCACAAGGAGAATGAGATCTGGAGGATTTTTAGGGTGGAGCTTAGTAAAGTTTGAAAAAATGAAAAAATGAAAAAATGAAAAAATATCTTAAAATCTATGAACACATTCAGAAGTTTAAAAATAAAAATAGGAGATGTATGCAGGGCTACATTCCAACAGGAATAAACTTGCATTTAGATGGCAGGGCCCCTTTAATGGTTTTAGGAGTGGCTGCAAGAAAAGTTGCCATATAATTTAGTCTTTTGAGAATTGGTCTGAAGTATCAGATTCAACTAACATTCATAACATTACAACTTTTGCATCTTGAGCACATTAGGAGTGCAGTAGGCACATGAAAAATACTATTTTATATTACTAACCTTACAGGGAGCACTTTGTAAAGAATACTTCCTCCTTGACTTTTCAAGAATAGGTAACAACAAACAATTAAAACTGACCTGAACAGCAAATCTATATCTTACAATAAACCATGAAATGTGACTCAAAACATGATCGCTAAAATAGTCCTTTAACTTCTCACATTTAATTAAGAACAATATCGCATGTACAATTTAAATCTGCAGACATAATCAGTGTTTCTCAAGAATTCGTATGTTTATGACAAAAAAACATGAATATAAAAAAGGGAGATAATGTGATTATAGGAACATTCAGTCTGTACATATTTACAAGTCTATTCCAGGTACACTTTGCAAGCTGAATTTTCCATCTGTGCCGTTTCAGAAAAATATTGTCTCAAATGAGTCTTGAAAATATAATCCCATGCTTTCCCTGCAGTACGTCTTTTCTCTTAGAAATAATATTTTTTATAGATTGATATTGCCCACTTATGCAGTAGTATTTATTTGTTGTAAATTTGTTTCCTTGAGGTTATTCAATTTTCCATCATTTTCCTATTTGGGATTCACCTCAGAAAAAATACAGGGCTCTGAACAAATTTAGGATACATACAATAATAAACAAGACTGTTTGTACAGAATTTATTGTATGGGGATAAAAGGGATAAATAACAAGGACATGGAATATCTCAAATTTGATTTGGGAAATACAATTAATAAAAAGATAACATAATGCCAAATGATCTCGATGCAGTATTCGACAGAAAGGAAGCCTTGGATGCCCTTGTTTCTAATACACACGCAAAAAAGGGGATACCAAATAAAGAAACAGCTCAACCCTATATTTCTAGTTGCTGAAGGTATAAGTATAACTGAACCATCTGGCAGTATGTGGTCTTGTGAAGTGCCTTCAGTTGATAAGAAAAAACATGATCAAAAATATGACATGGCAGCTGATGGTAGGAAAGATTAGCAACTCACAGTGTCATATCATATTCCATTTGAATATGCTTACTCTTATCAAGTTCATTGGGAAGCAGGTCCTGCTGGTGTATACTTCTACATTTTTGAGCAGAACATGATTCAATGTCTTAAATCTTTGTATGTAGAATATAAGAGATATCATAGGGTAGCTATACTGAGTTCCATGTGCAGTTTGGGTAACAAGCTAACAAGATAGCTAGGAGGTTCATGAACTTCTTGCAATCCTATAAAAGCAGGAGTAAATACACTTCCTGCCTGTTATAGTAGATGTCCTATTTCTTCAATAACTTTGCCAGTGAGATGTGAGGAACAAGAGGAGAGAAGCCTATTCAGAGATATCTGCTTTCCTGTCAAATGGATTGTTGTTGGATTCGCCTTCTTACCAATCTATCTCTTTCCTATCTGTATGTGATAAATTGCAAATTGGACACATCTAACAAAACAATGGATTCTGACATTTACAAATGCAAGACAGAAAACGGAACATCTAAAGCTTAAATGGTAACAAACTTCAAGTTTCACTGGAAATGACATTAGTACTAGAAACTGAAAGGACATTTCCTTTGTTTTTTTTTTTTTGTTTTTTTAATACCTAAGTAACTCAGCTTCCTTCAGGTGAAGTTCCATACATAATCGGAGGTAAGGAATGCATACACATGTAATACAAAAAGAAAAATACCCAATTCATTCCTAAATACACCTCTTTTCTGCAAACTAAAATTATCCTAGCAAATCTGTACAAGGAAAGGGGCACAAGGGTCATCACGTGATTCTTAACATCAATTTCAATCTTATTTCATGTTTCCTTTCTTCCCTTAGAAAAAAAAAAGTTACAGAAAAGCTATCAAATGAAGCATGACAATTTACACTACATCCAGAAAGTTTCTCCATCGGAGCACAAGCTGGTTGAGCTGTAATCAAACTGATCAATGACTTGGTTTAACAGAATATAGAAAAGACTACTTACCAATGATCTAGTAGTTGCGGCCACCACCACTGTTTCCTCCATATCCTCCACCATATCCACCACCACTACTGTATCCAGTGTTTCCACCACTGTTGTAGCTACCACCTCCACCATATCCACCACTGCTGCTGCTGCCACCACCATAGTTTCCTACACACAGTAATAGTTAATTCATTAATCACATGGTATCTGCCACCTCTTACAGGATTTAATTTCACTCTTTCATGCTAATAAAAACATTGACCAACATATTAGGTCAAATGGCCTGGACACGTATTTGGATATAAGAGAAGAAAAAAGTAAGATGGGCAAATGAACTGATGGACGACAGACAACCAATTACATCATGCCTCTGTAATCTTTGTAGCAGAGACTTAAAATGCCCTTAAGCTACAAACAATGACCGATCCATTAAGATCCATTAAGAGATCCAGAAAACTGAAAACTTAAATGAAAGGACAAATTTTTTTGTTAAATCTATGTAGCCATAGCAAGCCAATATTTGTGTAATTAACTTTCCAAACTAATTTTCACATGAAGGAAAATACTTTTTGACCTAACTGATATCTCTTGAAACATTTTATGGGACAGGTTTATAACTTATCTGCATTTGGACCTGGCTTACCAGAATAAGGAGCACTACGTCCACTATATCCTCCTCCTCCTCCACCAGACCTCATGGGTCCACTAGAACTCTGCTGATTGTAGCCAGAACCGAAGTCATTGTACCCACCACCTAATGTAAAAGTATATTCCAAAAGAGAGAAAATGCTTTCTAACTCTGTATCAATCAGGATCAATTATCAAAACTGGACAAATTCACTCTGAAAATGAACTGAAGATGAATGCAACTGCTTCTTCTATATAACTCCGTCTATGCAGTTAACGTAATAACTCAATGTGTTCTCCAATTACTGTGATGACCAGAACAAGCACATCAATGATATGGCATTCATCCGGCATCAAGATAAAGTACTTCACGCAATTTTCAATTTTCAACGAATCAACAGTGTAATAAATAAGATATGTATCAAGTACGTATTAGGAAGTGCCCATTACAAATCGGGTTAAATGTCATGCTAAATGAAACATTGACCTGTAGCAGTGATGCATGTAAGTACTTTTCTGCAAGTCAACAACTGGAAGAGAACAAGCATTTAATTGTGATTGTGAATAAATTTGCATAAATAATATTTGAGATGAAATTTCAAAATTCTGTGTAAAACTGTGTACCTCATGTAGTTTTACCAGATAAAATGAAAAAAAAAAATAAAAAAATAAAAATCGGTCGACAAATAAACAAGAAGAAGCATTTTTTTGCAATTTCTGAATAAAATTTGCATAAATTAGCAATTAGCAAAATGAAACAAGAAAAATCAGAATCGTTCCACAAATGAAGGAGAAGAAGCATTTTTGGGGTTATTTTTTAATGAATTTTGCATAAATTAGCATACATAATATTTGAAACAAAATATCAAATTTCTGCATGAGGCGGCAAAATCGATTTTGTCTTTTGGCATACGTTTTCGTCTAAGATTCATTCAAATTCGTCGCCCAGATAAATGGTCTACTGACAGATGACGATTCTGTCACAAGACACAATTGAAAATGATTGAAAGTTTATTTTAATTCAATACGCTAAAATAATAATCAGAGTAATTCTACCTACCAGAATTTCCTCCATAGCCACCACCAGAGCTGCCACCATAGCCGCCTCCATAGCTGCTGCCGCCGCCACCACCATAGCTGCTGCCGCCACCGTATCCTCCTGTCAATGGAACACATTCAAAATTATGTCTAAAGCTTTACTTACAACTGGTACAACCTAATTGAGTTCTTTAAATTTCATGGCACACAAATCTACATGGACCTAATAAAAATAGTATCTTTCAAATATATTATTCTACAAGAAATTCTTAAAATTGCTACATATCACAACATATACGCAGCATTCCCTCCCGAAAATGATACCCCCTTTTTTGAGGCGGATTACTATCTCATTTGTCAACAAAGCTCCAGACAAATCAATATCCCCTAATTCCACTCTATGGAACAATGTGGCTACCTACCTCCACCACCAAAGCGACCCCCACCATAGCCACCTTGATCTAGACAACATAACAAATTGAACAAAATTAATGTCAAATATGACAATAACATCATAAGTGTTAACTACATAATCATCAACTGTGCATGCAGCAGGAATATATCAAAATCTTTCTCAACTATTTTTTCCTAAAGCTGCTAAAATTACATGTCAATGTGGAAAGTTATGAAAAGGAATTTCCCAATGGGTAAAACTAAAAAAAAAAAAAAAATAAATAAAATAGTTAAGCATTTTCTATTAAACTGACAAAAGATGGCAGGTTCAGAAAAACTTCACAGAGAGTGAACAAAAAGAAAAGTTGGTACAACTTTACATATCCATGAGATTCATACAATGTCAATAATCCATTGTTACATCTGATAAGTGAGGATCTGGATGAAATGACCTTTGTTGTCATTTCAATATTTGCGAAATCACTGTCAGACTAACCAAACATTTAACAATTAAAAGGCCACATTGCTGTGACCAGTGCTCTCTAAATCATGGAGAAATGCAGCATACACAAAGACAAATTAAATGTAAGCTTATCCTTGAATATATTGCAGCAAATGTTGGATGGGGATTGGGGATTAAAAGAAAGCACTAAAATATGCAGTCACCTCCTCCTCCATTCCTGTATCCACCACGACCACGACCTCGACCACCACCGTAACCACCACTGTAGCCACCTCCAAAATCTAATGTGAAATTAAGACAGGTTAAACATAAAAAAGTTTAGTAATGGTCATTAGTGCCGTCGTCGACAGGCTATCTGTAGACAAGTTTGTTGATAAACACTGTTTTTTGATGGAAAGCGACGTGTTGACATCGATCTTATGATGTCGACATAAGTGAAAATTGTGACAATGCATTCTATAGTCAGTGTATTTGGAAGCTACACATTCATAGCAAGTGTGTGGGTGTGTGTGTGTGAGCCATTTAATCGCGCACCACTGCATTCAATTCACGCAATATGCACCCATGCACTGTATTTATTCATGAGTGAGTGACCTCGCTCACATCATCAAAGATATAAACAACAAAGAAAAAATGTTTTTTTGAAGATAGCAATGAATGAAAACAAAAAGACATTATCAAGAAAAAAACATTCATACTTGCAAGCAAGCACTTGTTCCTTGGTAGTTTGCCCTTGTTGGCGATTTGTGATAGGGATTGAAATCATTTAAGTTGGATTTCGAACGACCACTCTACGCTTGCATCGTAATGCACACGTTTCAGTACAGAGCTACATGAATAGGATTTTGGGTACTGAAACGCTACACTTCCTGGTACAATGCCACCTCTCGGCAACTGATGAATTTCTAAAACATAACATGACAAGTTACTGATGAAATAGCAAGCAAATGGCGACCTATTTCACTTTATTTGACCTGGATTTTTTGTTCGGTCCTCATTCAAAGAGGTAGGAGGGGATGATTTGGATTTTTATGAACTGTACAGGCAATACCATTCCTTTAAAAGACAGATGCTTTATTGTCTAGTTTCTTTATTGAAATCGGACATTAGGTAGGGTTAATTAAGCCTTTAAAAAGATGGACAGACTGCTTAAGATCTGACTGTGCAAGTAGAGGCATAGATACCTATGGCAAAGCTTCCTACTTATCAAAGGGAGCGGAAGATTTGGCGGAAGATTGTGGAGTGGATGCCAACACTCAACCCACCGTTGGAGTGGAAGGCATATATTAAATAAATTAAGCCTGAGTCGATTCGTTTGAAAACGGTGCGCGATTGTCGCTATTGAGCCCAGCCCTGTTTTGGCTAATTTAAGGTAACATGTCGACAGAGATTTTTCTTCTCGACGACAGCACTAATGGTCATGCAACTGCACTGTCGTTACGACAGGCTCATTATATATAACATAAAAATACTAGCATTTTGGAATCATTCAAACAACAAATCTGTCTTGTTGAAATTTGCATAAGTGAAGTAAATTTCACAGATATGGGTACATAGGACCACACACAAATGTAGCATAATAATTTTAGGAAGCAGCTCTCACTTCGCTCTTATTATGACATCATCAGCTCCTGTGCATATCACTGTGACATAAAACAATGCAAAACTTCAAAATGCTTTGACCTTGACTGCGAGACCTGAAATTTGTTCCAACTGATTTGTGTTGCTTCATAACCCGTGTGGACAAGTTTCATGGATTTGGAACAAATACTTTTGAAACCTTGCGGTTAAGTTTTTGAAACATAATTTAAGTTTATTGACCTCAAATGACCTTCGACCTTGACTTTGTGATCTGTGTTACTTGATAAGCCTTGTGTACAAGTTCAATGAAAATTGAAGAACTACTTTTGGAAAGAGAGTACTTCTCAAAATGTGGACACACTATCGCCACGGCCATCAGAAAAGCGGGGCCTATATCTAGCTCTTGCTACACAGGCGAGACAAAAACTCAAGGGGGTGGAGCCCCCTGAACCCCTGTCAGGGGCCCTACAGTCCCCGGGCTCTGCCTGTTTGGGTATCAGCTCCCCCCCCCTTCAAAAAAAGTCACATAACCCCTGATATGTGCAGGTATGAAAGAGTACATGTATGTGCATGTTTGAGAGCTAGAGTGGGAGAGAATAAGTAATGCAAGCAGGTGTTCAGTAAAGGATGCCTGAACTAGGGTTATTCACCAGGGAAAATAGTAATTATTTTTTTTCCGGGGCTACTTTTTGAGCTCACTCGCCCAAATTTTCTACATTGTATTACTGTTTACATTGGAGCGTATGAGAATTTCTGGGGCTCCTTTTGAATTTACCAGGGCTCTTTTTGGTATTTTGGGGGCGAATTCGCCCCGCGCCCTCGTTTATTTTTTCCCGTTATTCATAGACAAGTAACAATATATTATTGAGAAACACAGTACCGTACAGGCACCAAATACCGGCCTGGCCCAAGATCCCGGCCCCCTGGGGCAATCTCGCTCATGCTCGCTGTTTAGAACAATCGTAGGCGAAAAACACTTACACACACGTGAACATCAAACAAATACACAGTAGTGTACGCACTTTTGTCGGCGGCAGTCCCATCGTTTTAGAACAAATCCACTCTAAAACTCGTGTCCTCCGCCTTGTATCGTCATTACAACGAAACCTTAAGGGGGGGGGGGGAGTTAAGATGCAAACTCAAAGGAATTATTCTTTTTAAAGGAAAATATGGATGGACATATCTATTTTGCAGGTATTTTAGCGAAGCAGAAGGCTTCGGGCAGCGATATGACCAGAAGGTTACGGAAAGACTGTTCTTTTTCCGCTGCCCAAGTGGAGATGGCGCTTTTGTAGATCATGCATGTGTTACCGGCCCCCTGTAGTATACAGTATGCATGCGTACTATCGTTGCTATATCGCGTCATCAACATTGTGACAGGCCTCGTGTAATGAACGATATTAATTCTTATTTCTTCAGATTTTCAAATCATTAGATAAAATTTCAAAGTTTGCGTCTGTGGAATCAGAATGTAATGGTGAAATATCAATTAATTTCAAGATTGTTTTATATTCAAATTTAAATATCAATTAGAAAAAAAACTTTGGTAATTGTTAAAAGACCAGTTGCAATGGAGGAATGACCGAGGAAAATTTGCTATCATGACCTTATACGACCTATAAAAGTTGTGAATTCATATATCTCCTCATTATAATAATGCAAATTTAGAGAAATACTATAAATTAATGGAATTTGGGCTTATATTTTAATCCTCGCCAGGTGTATGGGGAAAATGCAAGAAGGGTAAAAAAAAAAAAATCACGTCTGCATGATGGATATATTTTGTACTTTGTATAAAATTTTCTTGCTAAAAATGTAAAACAATATTAAAGATTTTAATTTTTGTGACTGAGATAATTTCCATATCCATCGTAATTTGATACTTCTGTACTGCCGATATGCCTCCAAATGAACCATCACATCTCTTCATTCATGTAATTATGCTTATTATTTTAGGTTAATTGATTTTCATTTATTTCCATGGATGTTTCTGGAAAAAAAAAAAATTTCCCCATTTACTACTAACGAACAAAATGTTTAACACTGTAACTATATCTAAATGATGTAATTCAAATAAATTGCATGTTTATTCAATGCAGTTTCAACACATGTACCTGTTTCCCCCCGTAGATCTTTATTTCGATTTGATTCAAAATGCCTCTACTCTTCCAAAAAAGAATTTCACTTCTACATTTTTTTGTGAGGAACTTGAAACAGTTTATGAGGGATAAATGCAACATTGCATGGTACTGCTAACAACACAAATCAAACTAATTCCAATATCAATTCCGTCAGTGCTTCAAGTTGAATGAGGACATAGGCATAGGCCTATAGCTAAGGGGGAGGGCATGCACAAGGAGGCCATGACCCCCTTTTGATCAGAGAGTACAAACATTAAGAGAGAAGAGGATTGGTCTACACTGTTTTAAGATCAACTTTTCAATTAATAGAATTCAAAACTGACAGCGAAAAAGAGATGGACATGAAATAAAACATAATTATCTTGATAGCCTAGGTTTCGGTGGAATTTATGCATACTATTATAAATCTGGAATAAAGTTAGGGATGAAAATAAAGTAGAACAAATCCCTTTACCTATACGCAGTGAGTAACAATACTCTATATAGCTGGTTGGCAAAATTAAGATGCTCCGTACCCCATTTTATTCTATTTTGGTAATTTTCTGATCATCTCTACCTTGTCGGAAAATTTGAGAATATAACGACGATGATAAAGGTATATATCAGTGGAGGTGCCTTGGTGTAGGCGCTTGACATGCGCTTGAGCAAGGCATTTTATCCACATTGCTCTTTTAGCCTAGAAATTTTGATGCAATCGTGTGCACGTTTTTTTTGGGTTTTTTTCAAATAAATGAATAAAAGTATCATCAAGATGATTGAAAATAAATACTAGTATAAATACTCGCAACCCGAGGCAAATTGGTAATGATGCTGTTGAAGCAACAGAAGAAGGAAACGAAGAAAAGAATTAAGACTTTCAAATTTGTATATTTTTCATTTCCAAATGCTACGATCCTTCTTTGTTATATATATTTCATTGAAACTATTTTGTAAATCATGAATTCATCCATCATATAGAGATAAATCTTCACTTTTATCTAATTTTACATAGTTTTTTTCTTTACTGAAAAAAAGAATAATTAAGGAAATGAAAACACAATGTGATAAAGCCTTCCTGTCTATTCACAATAATCCAACACTGGCACATGATCCAGAAAGGTAGAGGAGGTCACTGCCATAGTCTGACACCCCCCCCCCCCCCCCCCCCCCCCGCAAAAAACCCACAAAAAAAACAAAAGTTAAAACAAAAGTTAAAACAAGCAAACAAGATCATGAATCATAAAAAGGAGATGTAAACTAGATGAATCTTCGACCACGCGTGGTCGAACTTTATGCCTCGGCCTTTACCAAATCAGAAATAAATGGCACTTCATATTGATTTATTTTCATTTATACAATGACATCTTTGACCTTGACCTTTGACCTTGTGACCCCCAAATCTAATGAGAGCATTGCCCTTTCCATATGCATACATGAGCCAAGTTTGTTGAACCGTCAAATGATTACTGAGTTATCACAAGAACGAACCATTTCTATGTGCATAATGACCTCTATGACCTTTGAACTTTGACCTTGAGACCCCCAAATTCTCATCAGATCATTGTCCCTCCCATATGCATACCTGTGCCAAGTTTGAGGTTGATCGGTCAAATGGTTGTTGAGTTATGGTGAAAATGAACCATTTCTATGTACATAATGACCTCTCTGACCTTTGACCTTTGACCTTGAGACCCCAAAATCGAATGAGATCATTGTCCCACATGCATATCTGTGCCAAGTTTGAAGCCAATCTGTCGAATGGTTCTTAAGTTATCGCGAGAACGAGCCATTTTTATGTGTATTATTACCTCTATGACCTTGACCTTTGACCTTGAGACTCCAAAATCTAATCAGATCATTGTCCCTCCCATATGCATACACGAGCCAAGTTTGAAGTTGATCTGTCGAACGGTTCTTAAGTTATCGCGAGAACGAAAACGGGACGGACGGACGGACGGACGGACAGACGACCCGAAAACATAATGCCTCCGGCAACCACCTACGGTGGGCGGAGGCATAAAAATATCCGAGTCATAAAACAGAAGAAATCACGATCTTATTGCAACCAAAAACTTATCACTCATTAAAAAAAGAAGAAGAAAAAAAAAAAGAGCTTGGCTGCCGCTTCTCTCATATAATCATTTCTGACGAAGATAGTGAGAAGCAAAATTAAAGTGATTACACAATGGTAATTTTTTTTTGATATATGATCGAGAATAGAATTCTAAGAAGAATAACATTAAAAATTTGATGATTTTCAGTCGAAATCAATGCATTTTGGCTAATTTTCTCATATAAAGTCAAGAGTTGACCAAAAAATTTGAGTATGAGGTATGACGTAAAAGTGGGTACCCAGCTTCACGCATTGCAGTTGTGCTGCGCGCTGGACTGTACAATATGTATTATACCTTGCGCGCATTTTGCTAGAAGTGCGCGACAAGGTACTCACTTTGACGTCATTTTGATGTAAAAGTGGGTACCCAGTTGAAACTGGGTCACAGCTGAGGGGTCAAAAATATCCTGAAATCTTACATTTGGGGGTTTCCTTGGCAACACGACTTTTTAAAAAACTTAAGGCAGATGATTTTCTGCTAATAAAATCATGCTCTTTTAAATGAGCTAACATTGTTTCAACATTGGGTACCCCCTTTAAGTACCCCTTTAAGTAAAGATTCAAACAAAGAATTCAACAATACATGTATGTAGACAAGGCATGCATGCATTCAAAGAAAAAACATAAGTGCATCGGCGCATAGCTTTCATCATTTCTTCAAATGCCAAAGTTGCATGAATATCAAAAATTTACACATCAAAATAAGGCCGAGAAATAACATTTCAGACCAAAATAAACATTGCAAAATGAGAAACACACACAAATTCAGAGGAAAACCAATTAACAAACGCAAACATTATAAAAACAAAACAACAACAATAACAACAGTCGCATCGCCGCAGCCATTCAGTGTGTAAAACATACAGCCCCGATGTAGGCCGGAATCTGGACCCAGGTAGGCCGGTAACTCACCCCCCATGTAGCTGTGCGCAAATCGATCGCTACTCGAGCGTCGGAGCGCGATCACGCAAATGAAACCCAGCATGTTGTAGCGGAGAATTTCGGCTTCATTTCAACACGAAAAAGAGAAAGAAAGGTGAAAGAATACAATTTGTAAGTCAATAAAACTGCTTAAGGGGCCAGTATCTGGTGCCTGTACAGTATTTCTGGATTGGCCCACTTTGTATTTGATTTTTGTTCTTCTGTGTAATTTATTGAGGGGGTTTTGCTGTTGAATTATGGAAATATTTAAAATTTTTCAGCATCAGCAATCCAATAAAGACCTGCTGGAGTGTGCTTTGACTATGAAAAATATATTTACATGAAAATGGCCGTTTCCAATGACGAATGACCATCAAGCAATTATTTGCCTGTTAAATAATTTCTATTGGTTATCCCAGGGTAAATTATACTATTTCATTACAACAGGTGCTTTATAGTCCCCCCCCCCCCCCCCCTGATGAGGTACCATAATCTAGCTTGAATTTGAAGAACTAAAGGCTTGAAAATTAATAATGAGTATCTCTCCAATTTTATTTCATGCTTTAGGCAGGAATATATGAGGTATGATGCTTCTGTATAATTTCAATGAGGTCCTAATCCCCATGTGCCCCTTGTAAGCCCCCAAACCAGAGAAAATGTAAGAGAGAGAATTCACTCCATAGCGTCCTGTAATGTAAGCACAGTGAATCCAGCGGCCCTGCTTCCTTATGTGGCGGCCGTTTCGCCCCATAGTGTACTACATGTATTTGTGAGTGAAATCGCGAGTAATCCATCTTAGCGCACTCCGTGCACTTTATGATCTTTGTTAGTGATGTGTCATAAAAAACAATTGGCTTGGAAAAAAAGGCGGGTAAGCAGATTATGGTGCATTTGCAGACCTTCAATGACCATGAACTAAGAAATAAAAGCAACAGCTCCGTGCAAAATCGATATAATTTATTTGGTGTTTTTAAGTGAATTTTGTGGGTAGATCAGGGCAGGGCTGTACGCAGAAATCCTGGTTTGGGGGGGGGGGGGGGGGGAAGACGTGTAAAAATTTTCAAAGAAGTACAAATACGAGGGAGCGAAGCGACCGAGCTGATCATGAGGGTGCTTTTGCATTTTTAAAAGCGAAATTGAAGTGCACACTTTTCGTGGATTTTGTGAAAATTTTCAGTAAAAAAATGTAAGTTTTCAAATTTCGGGGGGGGGGGGGGGGGGGGGGGAAGGGGCAGCCCCCCCGCCCCCCTGTTGTGTACGGCCATGGATCAGGATGATCGATGAACAAATTTTACAAGCAATTAATCATTGTTTTGCAGAGGTTTGCCTTTTATTTCTTTGTCCCCATTCTTGCGTCCTTGAGGATTGACCACCAAGGCCAAGGCCAGGAACAGTACTTCGCACCGAGGAAAGGCTATGAACGAGGGCTTCGAGCCCGAGGTGAGGACAAAGATGGTCCAAAATGATGGTCCAAAAACGGACCCGCACTTGATACCGCATTTTGGTTTTCACGCATTTACATCAAAATTTGGGCTGGCCTTCGACACCAGGCCCAAAGCTAGATATAAAGGGAGTCTTAAAAGATAAAATACATACTACATACATCACAGTCAAAACACAACTGAAACCAAAACAGATATATTGTATGAATTCTATGTCACATAGTTATTGGTCCTCTTACATGAGCACTGTTTCAAGGAACTACTATGGATATTTTCATATCTTTAAAAAGCACCTAGAGAATGAACAAGGATCATCAGATTAAATGCAGATGAATTTTTTCAAAATAGAGCAATTTTGTCAGATCAAACCTAACTTCCTATTAATTTTTGGTTTTTAACTTTTTGAATGGTTATAAAGTGGGACTACTGAAGTCATTCCAAGACACAGAAGTAAATAATAAACGAATGTTCTAAAAATCTTTGTAAAAATATGGAAAATGATCAGACCCTATCTTAAGCATATTATCTACATGGATCTTGCCAATACTGCACATGTCCTTTCAAACTAGCTCACTGAGAATCATATGTTATGTGCTTACCTCTGCCTCTATTATCTCGTCCTCCAAACCCACCACGTCCCATACGATCCTTGTTTTGGGCCTTCTTCACTTCCAGATTTCGCCCATTCATCTGGAAATTCTGCAGGACTGAGTTAAGACAAACATTATTCAATGAATATCTGGAAAAGTTTTATTACTGCAATAAAACTGGTTCAGTACTTATTGTTTTGACATACCAAATACAAATATATATCAGCTGTTTGCTCTGTAAATGCACACTACTGTTTTTCCTCTGATTTTACTTAAAGAAACTGAAAAAGAATATTTATATTACATACATAAAAAAAAGAACTAGGCGTGAATCATTTCAATTTTTTTGTAAACAGGGGATCGATGACTTTGCTCCGGCCAAATGCCAGTGCACCACTAAATTAATGGACGTTGAAATCGAAGAAAATAATGACTAATGCGGCAGTGATATGACATCCAACGCGACAGTATATGGCCCCAAGGCTGCGCTCAGTAATATCGCTAGGGTAATTCACGGTGCTATCTGCTGTGTGTCATCGACTTTTATTTCGGATAGAAAACACTACGGCTTTCACTAATCATCTTTTCATAGTTTTTGCATTGAGAAATAATAACAGCCAACAGCATCCCTAAACACTCTTTATTTATCCTGACAATTTCGTGGCTCACAATCACTTCACTATCATGTCAGGATCACTTGCACAGTACACCGCATTCTTATTTTCAGCTCTCTCTCTCTCTCAGCTAGCTCAGGACGATCACTTGGCATGCTTCTGTTATTCTGTATATTTTTTTCAATCTCCCTCGTTCTGTCAGCTCATTTGTCGGTTACATTTAGAGGAGCAGTTTGTGTGGAATACATGGGCCCAAAACCCCGATTGACAGACAGATGATATATTGTTCTCTTACCGAGATTATAAACAACCTTTTCCATAAATTTAGCGAACATGGGAATGACCGAAATTGGGCGATAATTTTCCTACATGTTTTATCATCTGCTTTATGAATTGGGGCGACTCTTGTGCATTTCCACTGGCTAGGTGTAATACCATAACGCAGCAAGTGGTTAAGAATATGTGTTAATCGGGAAGCAATAATGGACACTACGGGTATAAGAAGCTTTGCTGGTAAATTATCCAGGTCAGTCGCCTATCTATTGGAAGAGTTCGTAATCTATTTCCAATCTCAGCATCTGATACATCCCTAAAAACAAAAGGCATTAAAGTCAGGATAAAGGTTTGAAGAGTGTTCCTCTTTTAATCCAGTGGTGAAAGTATCAGGATTTGCCAATGGTTGCATGATATTTATTGAATGCATTTGATAATTCCTGACCATGAATAATTACCATTCACCTTAATGAAAGAGACTTCAGTTTCAGTATTCTTTACAGGTGCTAGATACTGCATTGTTTTCCAGACACTTTTTACATCTCGTACTCCAGATTTGATTTTCGTAGGAAAAAAAATCTGTTTTGCTTGACAAATATGGGTTGTCGCATTGTTCCAAGCTTTTTTATAATTGTCATAATCCTAGTGCTGTGAATTAATCCAGTCCAGGTCCTGGAAACTTCCAGTTTTGGGCTCTGGTCCAGTTCCGCTCCAGTTCCAGTCAAAAGTTGAGACTGGAAAAAATTCCTGGATTTCATTCCCTTTTAGCGCCAGTCTAATTAGTGTTAATTCAAACTAAGAATTGTAAGAAAAAGGGGGAAAACATTTAATTTGTGTGTTCCACTTGCGTCGAAATTACGATGTGTATTCATTTTATATCCTTTTCGAATATCTTTCACGATCAGCATGATAAAATAATACTGACAATTTCAATGTGCGATGTATATAAAAAAAACCCCTTAGAATCACTAACTGGTATTAAGAATGAATAAGAATTATGCTAGCTCTGGCTGGATCAACTCTTGACAATAATGAATGGGAGCGGCAAATATGCGAAACGTGTTTATATGCACTATAATGCCTACGTGGGGGAAAACTACTAGAGACCAATGCACTATTTCACAGCTTGCGTACTCATCCCGCAGCTCAGAGATTCCTCATTCCCCACAAATCCACCAACTCCTTGTCTGCGCGTAAGGCAGTTGTCCATACAGCAACTACATAAGCAGACGTGTACGTCGCTTACATACACCCTTCATCTCAAATAATCATGCACATTGAGCGTAAGTGTGGAAATACTTTACACTTTTAATACAATCCCCTATTCCCCTTGTGGATTTACTCGACTTGACTTGCTTAGCTGGTTTGTTTGAATATCATGGGAAAACAAGGGATACAGGGTGAAGGAAGACAAGTACAGTATGTCATCCAAGAGGATTCCTTTTGTTTAATCCTAGTTTTCCGGACTGGTGCATGTTGATCCATCACTGTCAGAATCAGTGAAAGGAAAACTGAACAAGCTACTTCTGGATTATCAATTTCATACATAGGATAAAAGTTGATGCTGTTCATATCCCTCCGAAAAGCTTCTTCATCAAAATTCTTCAAATTCCTTCCTGTTTTATACTTGCGATTTACAGAATCACCATACCTCAATTTTCCAATTACGCAATATACCATATAATGATCACTTATAGATACTTCAACAACACCACTCTCGCTTATTCTTTCTTTACTGCTGCCAAAAATGAGGTCAACTGTGGTGGAATAGTTTCTAGTTATTTGAGTATGTTTACCAATAATTTGTGTGCAATTATATGAAACCATAATTTCAAGAAGTTTTTTGTATGCCATGCCATATACAGACCTGCCAACCTCTGGGAATGAAAAATTGTATTCTGTGATCCCCCAAACTGTATTTTCCCCCCAAAACCTGTATTTTATCAAAAATGCGCACTGCTAGGCCTATGCAGATAAAAAAGAAAACGTATTGAAACACATGTATAATATCTCATAATCTCATAATATCGCAAGGTGCTGTGCGGAGCACACCTGGAAGCCGAAGCTCTGGCGGAGCCGATCGTGACCATCCCGTGACCATTCCAAATTATTATTACCACAGATTTCATTTCTTCATACATAGATCAAATTATTATTTATAAACATTGTAACACCGCCTCCAAATCTATTTCTATCATGTAAGCTCCGTCGGTATAACAAATTTCCAATATCGATATACCACTGAAAAAATATCATTAAAACCCGATATATCGATAACGTGTAAAAACAAAACAAAGAACATATATCTGTAGCGATTTTAAACATGCGTGTGTTGGTGATCTTTGGGATGAGGTCATCTTGTATAAGGAGTTTCCCCACTTCCCAGAAGCATAATGTAATTTGCCAAGTTACCCATTTCACCTCCGTTTCATTAGCTTTATATATTTCTTGAGTCTACCTGCCGTAACTATTAATGATATCATTATCAAAAAGAAAAGAATTAATTTTTAAGTCGATTGTTTCACCTCCATCCCGTCCGTAATTTATATCACTTGAAGAAGAACCGGCCGATATCATTTTCATCGACAAATGCAAAGAATTAATTTGTCAAGTTACTCGTTTAACCTCTGTTTCGTTGGCGATTCATCTTTCTTGAAGGCGACTCGGACGACCAGCAAAACTTTTATTAATGTCCAAAGGTAAAGAATTACTTTGCGGAGCTGATCGTTGATTTGTTTCATCTCCGTCCCGTTAGCTTTTTTAATTTCTTGAGTCCACCCGCCGTAACTATTATCATTCTCAAAAAGTGAAGAATTAATTTTTAATCTTTTCACCGTCTCATCCAAGGTTTATATTTCTTGAAGAACCAGCCGATATCATTTTCATCAACAAATGTAAAGAATTAATTTGTCAAGTTACTCTTTTAACCTCCGTTTCGTTGGCAATTCATATTTCTTGAAGGCGACTCAGACATCCAGAAAAATTATTATCAATGTTCAAAGGTAAAGAATTAATCTGCCGAGTCAATCTTTGATTCGTTTCACCTCCATCTCGTTTAATATCTTTCTATATTTCTTGAGTCGACCTGCCGTAACTATTATCATTATCGAAAAGTAAAGAATTTATTTTTAAGTCGATGTTTCACCTCCATCCGTTTGTAATTTATATTACTTGAAGAAGATCTGGCCGATATCATTTTCATCGACAAAGGTAAAGCATTAATTTGTCAAGTTACTAGTTTCACCTCCGTTTCGTTGGCGATTCATATTTCCTGAAGGTGCCTCTGACAACCAGTCAAAACTGTTAACAATCTCAAAAGATAAAAAACACATTTGTCAAGTCGATTGTTGAGTCGTTTCAGCTCCACCCCGTTTGATATTTTTTATATTTCTTGAGTTGACCAGCAAAAATATTATCAATGTCAAAAGATAAATACATGTAATTAACTTGTCAAGTCGGTCGTTTCACCTACGTCCCGTTCGCGGTTTATATTTCTTGAAGACAACCAGCAAAACTATTATGATCGTCACATAGTAAAGAATCAAGTTGTAAAGTTACATCTTTCACCTCCGTTTCGTTGGTGGTTTATATTTCTAGAAGATGACCAATGAAATTCTTATGATTGTCAGAAGTAAAGAATTTGTCAGGTCAATTTGTTGTTGAAGAAAGGAATAAATGTATAGTAAAAATGACAAATTGATGTTGATATTTTGTCGATATATGATACTTAATATCGGAGGAAAACAGAATATCGGGAAAAGTGGATATAACGATATATTTTCAATTTCAATACCGGCAATATCGGCAAATTGAAATATCATTAAAAACCCGATATATCGAAATACCGACGGAGCTTACTATCACGTCGTAAAAGGGTGTACCCACAGATATACAGTGCGTCCCAGAAAAAATGAAACCAAGATTGATCGATGTTTAACCATATCTTAATCACGTTTATGATTAATAAGTGGCACATACTTTTAAAGCTTAGACCCTTATCTTTCAAGCGACTGACTCATATGATACATAATTTACGCATGAGTGAAAAAAGACAATGTGAAGTACAGCTACCAAAAATTTGTTTGGCCAACTATGTTTGAATTTCAGAGATAATTATATTTTCTAGAAAGTTCATTTTCTGCCATTTCGTTTGACACCTCAATCGGGAAAAATGAACCAGGGATCACAGAGATAACTTGAATTAAAATATTGATTGCATTTTCATGGTTTTTAAAATCCTTTGTATCTTAATTTTCTCACCAATTTTTCGCATGAATGGATACGGAGATAGTCACGCACGATCTAAAACTTTCTTGCAGAAATTCCTCCTATCCCATCCTCCCCATCTTCATTGTCCATCAACACCCCCATCTCCATCCCCAATCCCTCCCTGAACCTCAAACTCTAAACTCCCTCAAGCTCCCCCTCTCTCCCCCTTTTTTTGTGTGTGAGGGTCAAACACCACTTGCATAACCACATAACTTGCATGTTGAAACCCATCCCTCCTACCCTCCTCCTCATTCCCATGGGGCCCATCCCCATCCCCAACCCCACTCAGAACCCCAAACCAACTCTTCACCCCCTCACACTTCTTCTCTCTCCCCTTCTGTAGGCCTGTATGTGTGTTGACGTTAAGGTTCTTTGTTCATCTAATGAATTTATTACTCAAACACCACTGCATAGCTGTAAACACTTTCAGAACAAAATTAATTTGTCCGGTTTCAATAAAAGTTATTCACAAATTCAACCAGACATGACACTCTTACACACAGCACCTCAGCAACTTGCTGAAGGCTCTCAGAACATCCCTATTCTGTTACCAGAAACACTCGTTGATCTGTCGTTAACTGCATGGTCAAGTAGGTTACTGAAAACCCAACTTCATTATCAATCAACTTTTAACATTTTGGTGAGGTTTTGTACTCACCACTCCATTTTGTTGATGACAACCATGCATGAAGTCTTTTGTCTTCTTTGTTCACTGCTAGGACAGGCAGCGAATGCAAACGGATTCATTTAATAAATCATGGAAATACAAGCATCACTTTACATGAACAGAGCTTAGTCATCCCTGGCTCATTTTAATAACTGAGGAGTTGTACTAAAGAGCAAAAAATGAACTATTGAGAAGTATTATTTTCATATGACAATAACAGAAATATTTTTGTATCTATCTCTTTGAATTTGAGGTATCATTGTGCAAAGGACTTTTTTGGTAGCCCTGCTTCATATTGTTCTCATCCACTCATATATGAAGTATGTTTCAAATGACTGGTATCTGATGAAAGAAAAGGGTCCAAACTTTACAAATATGTATTAGTTTTTAATCAAACATCGATACATCTTGGATTAATTTTTTCTGGGACACACTGTATAATGCAGCACTTTACTGCGTCTCCAATCCATCAGACAGCAGTATAGTAAAGTCTCTTCCTAGCTAGCAGAATCAGCAAGAACCCGATATCCTGGGCCGCTTGACTGAAGCAGTTATACCCACGCAACTCACAAAAGAAAATATAAGACTTAAGTAAGAAGTGTTTGAATATATGTTAGTAAATAGTACTTGTGTAAGCAAAGGGTTTGTGTACTTCTTTGTATTTGTATATTTTCACTGATGCACCAGTTTAGCCAAAACAGCACCAACGCTCGATAGCAATGATCGAGCACCTGTTTTCAAACCGAATGGACTAAGGATGGTGGTAGCATAAGAAGTATGTAAGAGGGCAGAATACTTACTGATCAGTTTGTCAACTGTGTCTGAGTCTTCAAATGTGACAAAACCAAATACCCGCTTCTTTCCTTCGGTAGATGCTGGAATAGATACATCTGTGACAGTACCATACTTAGAGAAGTATGCCTTGAGATCCTCTGTTGTAGTTCCTGGAGCAAGGCCCCCAACAAAAGCCTTATTGGTCGATTCTTTACTGCCTCCTTCCTAAAGGACAGAAAATAATCAGTTCAGTGTAGAAATAATTTTATGGCGCCTTTTTTTTTTTCTTTACCAAATTTTTTTCCCCCAAGAAAGTTTCTTTTGTAAACTACTTGGAATGTGGGTGTTTTATAAGAAATTAACTGTTTTTATCTGCAAACTTCAAAGTAATTTGTTTTCAAAAAAAGGAAATTGAAAAATGAAAACTAGATGAATCCTCGACCGCGCATGGTCGAAATTTATGCCTCCGCCACTGCCAGATCGGAAATATATGGCACATTCATGATGATTTTTCTATTTTCATAAAATGACATCTTTGACCTTGGGACACCCCAAATCTAATGAGACTATTGATGAGACTTCCATATGCATACATGAGTCAAGTTTGGAGATGAACCGTCACAGAGTTGTTAAGTTATCGCAAGAACAAGCAATTTTCATGTATATAATGACCTCTATGACCTTTGACCTTTAACCTTGAGACCCAAAAATCTAATCACATCATTGTCCCTCCCACAGGCATACATGTGCCAAGTATGAAGCTGCTCCGTCAAATGGTTATCGCGAGAACGGACCATTTCTATGTACATAATGACCTCCATGACCTTTGACCTTGTGACCCCAATATCTAATTAGATCATTGTCCCTTCCATGTGCATACATGAGCCAAGTTTGAAGCCAATCTGTCAAATGGTTCTTAAGTTATCGCGAGAACGAGCCATTTTTATGTGTATTACTACCTCTATGACCTTGACTTTTGACCGTGAGACCCAAAATGTAATCAGATCATTGTCCCTCCCATATGCATTGTTGATCCGTCAAACAGTTCTTAAGTTATCGCGAGAACGAAAACGGGACGGACGGACGGACAGACGACCCGAAAACATAATGCCTCCAGCAACCACCTACGGTGGGCGGAGGCATAAAAATATCTCATGGACAGACACTACACAGAGTATAAGGAACCAAGTAGTGAATAGTGACTAAGTTCTCTTTGGGCCAACACAATTTCCTGAGGTGGTGTTCTGAGATTCATTTCATCTCAGATAAAATCATGGAGATAATATACCCTTAAAATCTTTTTTAAATCGGTATTCTGAGAACCATTTATCTAGATTTTATCTCATCTAAGGCATGCCTATTCATGATGCAATAACCAATAAGAAATGTTAAATAGCACTCTTATCTTGCTCAGCCAATGAAAATGCTTTCCGCCAGGAGGTGGGGCAAAACAGTGCAAATGCGTTATCTGTACAAGTTTCAATATGCTTGCATTGAAGCACAAACACGTTTTGCTAGTATTTCCTTGAAATTTGGATTCGGTATTTTCCTAGGTTTCAACCAAAGATTATAAAAGCACACTGAGTACACCAGGACAAATTACTGCAGAAAAAGCTGTAGTACACACAAGGGCCGGTGCCGGCACTGGCGCCATTTTAGGAAGCAAAACTGCTGGATTCAAATATCACAATGTTTACATTACGGGACCCTATGGAGAGAATTTTCTCTCCCTTTAATTTTCTCTGTTTTGCATACACAGTCCACAAGGGAATTAGGACCTCAATATTTTATAGAGGAGCATCATGCCTGATATATTTCTGGCTAAGCATGAAATAAAAGTGAAGAAATGCCCACATTATTTTCAAGTCTTTTTCTTCAAAATTCAGCTCTCATTATGATGTCATCAGCTCTCATGCATTGTTTCATGAAACAATGCAAAACTTCAAAATGCCATAACTTTCTTATTTCATTAAAATTGGATGTAAAATAAATTTTACATCCAATTTTAATGACATTTTTTCTGTTTTGCTTGTTTAGTTTCACTTCATTATTCAAATCAACTTAATGTTAGGCTGGACATCCAGATGAACAAGTTTTGTACATGGTTGAGGTATAATTTAGCTTGAATTTTGAAGAAAAAGACTTGAAAATAATGGGCATATCCTCAATTTCATTTCATGCTAAGGCAGGAATATATCAGGCATGATGTATAAAAAAAAAAAAAGGTTTTAAGTCCCCTGTGCCCCCTGTATGCTGCCAAAACAGAAAATGAACAGGAGAGAGAATTCACTCCATAGGGTCCTGTAATGTAAGCACTGTGAATCCAGTGGTTTTGCTTCCTAAAATGGCGGCCGTTGCGCTCCATGACGTACTGCACGCTTTTGTGTGTGAAATCGAGTATTTCATCTTTGTGCACTCTGTGCGCTTAATAATCTTTGGTTTCAACATACCATTTCAAGCATCATTTTAAAGAACAATACTTGTTAGCAAAAATTTTAAAATCCAATTCCATTATCATACAGGAGTGTTGCTCAGTATTTCAGTCAATAATTATTGCATTTTTGTCTACTTTCATCTCAAAACTAGTAGCGAATTTATCCAGAAATGTTGTATATACTGGGCGCCTGGGAGATATAATAGCCCCTACCCTATTTTAAGTTTTATTTCTAAGTTAGATGGGCACAAGCACAAAAGCTGCGCATTTGTCTTTAGCTGCAGTAGGTATGTGCGTTGGAGATGAGAGACCGAGATAAAATGAAGACAAAATCTGAGATAAAAAGCGGTCTCAGAATGTCGATTTTATTCTAAAGACAAAATAAAAAATTTTAAAGATAAAATGACACTCAAAATACCACCCAATTTCTATGCTGCGAGTGAGTTATTTTTTTCCTTCATATTCTCTGCCCCAAGTGGAAATAAAGGCTGTCATTTTTTTCGGGTTTCCCTGATTTCCAGGATTGGTGGGAACCTCAAGGACAAAAATTACCGCTGATAATATTCTGATACTCTGACATACCCTCAAGCAACAATTGCTCTAGACTTATTCTTGTCTGAAGTTTTGGGGTAAGGGCTGCAACTGGGTTTCAGACTGAACTTCTGGCTTACGCGAGGGTTGAGTAATGTATCTGGTCCATGTATGAAGTTAGGAATTCAGTGTAGAGAATTGCCTAATTGAAACAAGTCAATAGCCATAATGTGCCTTGTTCGTGTGCAATCATTTTTGCAGGTAAATTGTAACATTTGATCTCATTTGACCTTTGACGTACAAATGTGACCTAAGACTTCAAATAACAATGCTCAAGGTCCCTGTAAGGCATCTACCATCCAAGTTAGGTTACAAATGGGTCTACGGTTCAAAAGTTACCAACCCCAGTAGAAACTTGCAGGTGAATTTTAAGATTTAACCTCATTTGACCTTTGACTTACATACATGACCTTTGACCCCAAATAACACTGAGTTCACTATAGAGCATCTACCATCTAAATTTGGTTACAACGGGAAAACGGTTGCAAGTTATTCAAGCTTGATAAGCGTTACAGACGAACAGATGGATTCTTTATTCTCACTCCACCTCACCCCACCCTATACATGTATGTCATATCCACTTGTCTTACCTCCTTAGGTAGAGCACGCTTGACATCAATTTCTCTTCCATCCAAGACGTGAGGATTCTCCTTCTTTGCTTCAATGACCTTGTCTACACATGATGATTTAGCATATGTGACAAAACCAAATCCTCTAGGTTTTCTGTCGCCATCTTTGCTGTTTCGTAAGAAAAAAAATCAGTTAATGGGATAAGAGTTCTATCACTGAAAAGATGCTCTATTCCCCATTCCCTTCTTGCATACATGGACATTCACCAGTATACATACTTACATTGTTTTCCAATTAGAAATAGATCATAAAATTAAAGCATATAACATTTTTGTCAGAAACCCCTCCCTCCCTTGTGATTTAACTTAGAAATATGATCTTAAAATTTCAGTCCATCAAAAGTGAAAGAGTCCTACAAAAACAAACACCCATACACACACACCAAAAAAAAAAAAAAAAAAAAAAAAAAAAAAAAAAAAGAAATGAAGGCAACTTGGAATTGACTTACAAATAGTGGATTTGCAAAGAGAAAAGACTAGCTTTTATACTGATCATGAAATGCAATGCTGTTCTGTTTAATTTATGAAAACACAAATTCATGATGAAAACAAAATTAAATCAAAATGAGATGAGCTGTATGTACTTACTGCCTCACCACACAACAATCTGTTATTTCACCAAATTTCTCAAAATAGGCTTGAACAGATTCTTCTGTCGTGTCAAAACTCAAACCCCCTAAGAACATCTTGCGCATCTGCTCTGACTCACCCTGTAATAACAAAAGAAAAACATTTGGCATATAATTCTCTTTCCCTTTCCCTTTCATGTCATATCCTCTAATATTGCACTTCCTATTCCTAATGTGATATGCGATTTCATCTTTTGGACGCATTGAGTCTGAAGGATTTAATTTCCAAGGGATTTGGTACATGTACCTTACAAATAAGTTTTAGATATCATTATTTGTTCTAACTTTTATTTTTAAAAATTTTTTAAATCAGGAAAGATGATTAATAAGTGCAAGAATATGCATTGAATCTGAACATATAGTGAGCCCAGGTCAAATAATTGCCTGGGGATGTTGAATTGGGGGCCTAAACTTTGTGTTATATTTTCAGATTTTCGATAGTCTGTGTTTCAGTTTTTAAAAAGTCAACACTGTGATAAAAATTTGTAGACTAAATATATTCAACTTACATTATGAAGATATATGATTTTTTGTTAAGTTCAACTGAATATGTACTGCCCAAAAGCTAAAGCACTTGAATCATGGGCATATTACTCTATGCTTTTCTGATCTGTTGGTCATTTCCATAAATAAAATGTGTTTCCAACAACATGTTTAAACGCATATTTGATTTTGCGCATGCCGTTTAACCCATTCGTGACAGAGGGTCCACATTTTGTGGTTTGGTCTAATAACTTCTGATGCAGAGCCCTAGAAATCATAGACAATACATGAACAGAAAGAGCAAAAAATTCTACACATACAGTGCCCATTTTCGTTGCATCAATATTTGTTGTTTGATGCTGAAATTTTTTAAAAGTAAAAATAAGCATTGAAATCCTTAAATTGGCAATGGGTTGAAAATGTTGAAATTTCCGTTTTTCCCTGCAAATTGGCAACTTTATGACTTCTTATCATACATTCTGTCAATTTATATTTATTTCAGATACATGTTTTATAAGAAAAATCTAACAATAAAAGAAAAATGTTGGTGTTGCCAATTTGAAGAATAAAAGCTGATCAAATTAGGCTTTAAATAATTCCTGTCACGAATGGGTTAATGCTAAGTGGCCATGCGTTTTGAACTGGGCCAGTAAAAACTAAATAGGTGGATTTGTTGCATTTAAGCCAGTTTTGTACCCATTTCTGTAAATTTCTCAATAATTACTTCACCTATCCAGTCAAATTTGGTATCAAATTAAAGCTCTTAGAAAGGTCATCATGTTTCGTACAATGATTTGTTCTAATATCCATTCACACTGTACTACTCTGATTAACAAACTACATGTATGTGGGGTGGAGGATGATCAGGAGGAGCAAAATCATTAAATATCATTAAGACAAGTTATATTCTTCTCTAACAAAATTTATTATGACTTCTTTCAATTCCACAACTCAAGAATAATACTATCAACGTTGCCTTTGTTTACAAATCATTAATCCTTGCAATTTTAGGGCTAATTAGTTCTTAGTAATTAACTGAGTTATCAGGTGGCACATGAGTTTTTGTCTTCACTACCCCTAATGTATGTCATTTAAGTTGATTTAATTGTTTTTAAATGATCATCTCAAATCCATTGATTTAGTGTGATTTTGAAAAGAAACCACCTACATGTACTAATTAATCTAATTAGCCTAATTAGTGGGAGCAAAAGGATATGTACAACAAGCCATATCCTATTACATGACGGACCTGCACTGCAACGCAATGAGATTCATTTTTTAATCTTTTACCATTGTATGCAGTGTTCTTATATATCTGTGACAAGTTTTTAATATTCCACTGTTAGTCAATTATCAATGACCTTATTACAGCAACTTGTGGACAATGAATGTTGTATAGTACACTGTCCTGTAGGGAGTATTTAGACTTGTTGTAAATGACATCTGGTAGAGGTCCTCACTACAGCTATAAAGGAAGAGGAAATGGGTGTAATGACCTGATATTATTTCTAATTGTACTAGATAATGTAGTAATTCATCATTTGCTTCAATTAAAGAGGATTTATCAAGGGTCATTCTTGATTCTTAAAAATAAGTTGAAAATATTGATGCGTAAAAATGATTCATGAAAAGGCTTGTGCAAAATTATTTTAATTTTATTGAACCCCATGTCATATATGTATGGAAAGGTCTGAGAAAAATTTGAAAAATGTAAGATTTAGAGTTGTAGGGTGCATCAAACTTTTTTAGAACTTGATTAAACTTTAAAAATATTTTGTACGCTTTTTATGTATTTCAGGTTCCATAACTCTTTAGCATTACACCCTATGCTATTTTTGAGTGCATTTTTGGAATCCTCAGTTAGTTCCCTTCAATAAATTGTATACTTTTGTATACTTTAGTAAAAGTGTCTGTAAATATTGGGCGTTTAAGTGAAAAGATATACAATTTCTTTGCAAAAACACATGTAACGCAAAACTGGCCCAGTTCAAAACACAGGGCCAAGTCTATCGTTTAATACCTTGTAATGTCTAAGTTCTTATCATCATCATAATCATGATCATTATTGTTGGCATTACTTTTACAATTATCATCTGTATTAGTATCATTATCAATTATCATAGTTTTCATCATTACTGTCATTATGACTCTTCTTCTTCTTCATTTTTAAATATCATTATTATTCTTATGATTATGATGATTATCATTGTTATCATAATCATAATCTGTTATGATTTTTACAATTATCATTATCAATAAAAGTAGTCCTAGATCGTCTGCTAGGGGGACCTTCTGCCTGCACAATTGTCTCTCTCTGTCTGTCTGTCAGTCCTTTAGTTTGTCTGCCGTTATAATAATAATAATAATAATACATAGGATTTATATAGCGTCTTTTCCATTTTGATTAAATGCTCAAGGCGCTTAAAAAAAAACAAAAAAAAAAACATGTCTGTCTTCAAACCTAGTACCTGCTTAGTTTGAACAAATGGGATTTCAGGTTGCCCTTGAAGGAAGTTAAGGAGTTTGCATTCCTCAGCTCCTGTGGGAGTGAATTCCACAGGGCTGGTCCGGCATGAGCAAATGCTCGATCCCCCCAGGATTTCTTTGATAGTGGGATATGTAAAAGGCCAGATTGGGATGAACGAAGAGTACGTGTAAGTGCGTTGTATCTAAAGTTAAGTAAACACTTTTCATAGGGTCAGTATCTTTGTTTTATCTGCTTCACATTTCACTGCCTAGATTAACTATCCAGTGGAAATGCCCAAGTGCAAATTAAAGGCCATACTGACAGAAATGAAAGAAGAAAAAAAAAAGAAAACTAATCTAAGAAGTTGAAAAAGGGAAAAATGATGATAGAAGATGATATTAAGTGAAGAAGAATTTCATTTTGATAGGGGGGCAAGATGACCCTAAGAAGAATTTATTGATGTTTTAAATGAACAAACAGAGGTATCATATAGTTGCTAGCTCCAGGCCTCTTTCCCTACCCTTTCCTTTCTTCCTCCTCCTCTTTTTCTCCCATTTTCCCTTTTAATCACTTGAAAAGTCATACGGGGCATTTGCGCCCCCACCCCCCGTAGCACCGCCCCTGGAGGTTGAGGACGAGGAAGCAGCAGGGGAGCAGGTCTTGAGGAGAGAACAAAACAAAAAAAAATACAACTAAGAAGATTTTTTTAATAAGCATGCGATGGTATGTGTTGCGACTTGCAAAACTTGGATCGTCACGAAGGTTTTATCTCTTGAAATTCACTGAAATACAAACAATATTGTAGTATAGTGTCACCTCTGCTTGCTGGCCAGGTGAGAATGAAGTGAAAATATTGTTTGCATAAGTGAAATCGAGAGATAAAACCCTCGTGATGATCCAAGTTTTGCAAGTCGCAACACATACCATCGCATGAATACACATCGCTTGTGCATGCAGTGCAGTGCACACTAGCGATAGCTGTCGCGGCACAGACTTCAAGTGGGAATTCAGACAAGTGTGGCTGTATCCTCGTATCGATGCTGTGGATACAACCACACGTGTGTGGCCGTAAGGTAAAGACACACGCGTGTGGCTGTATACACAGCCTTTTTTTTTTCAATTTTAGCGGGGGGTACATATAACTCTTGCCTAAGTTCCTTATGATATTGTTAGAGATATTGATTAATTTATGTCTGACAAATGCATCCATATGGAAAATGTAGGTAAATTGGCCATCTTAGTTAATGTACCCAGCCGCCATTAAGTACAGCCTAGCTTACTGAAAAAAAATATAAGCAAATGAAGCGTACACCTATTGTGATTCATGCTCAACGAATGACCGCACATGCACAATTGAGTACGATCTCTGTGTGTGGTCGAACCTCATACATGACATACTATCTCTTTTTTACTCTACAGTATACCCCCTCAAGTACTGCTTTATTCCGTTTCAAATTATGAAAACCCTCTCATCTAGATATACTATCTCTTTCTCTTCTTCATAATATATATCCCCCTCAAGCATTACAAACCCCCTCTTCGCTGCATTAGAACGACCCAATGAAAACCCCCTTTCCCGCCCTCTGGGCAAAAACTATAATAAATACAAAGCAAATAAGAGCTCAAAACTCTCTATACTAGCTCCTTAATATACCCAGACCTTCGCGATTTGCCGCGAAATCACAAAGTGCTATGTACATTTTCTATGGGAAAAATACGCACCCAAGATGTCTTGGGTACAAATTTTCCCCATAGAAAATGTACACAGCGCTCTCCGAAAACGCACCAAAACGCAAGCGTTTGGGTATATATTTTTGCCATAGAGAATTGTGTACAGTACAAACCTCAAATATAGCTTTATTCCGTTCCAAATTCCGAAAACCTTCTCTTTCTCTTCTTCACAATATCCCCCCTCAAGCATTACAAACCCCCTCTTCGCTGCATTTATGCCCCCAAAAGAAAACCCCTTTTCCCGCCCTCCGGGCCAAAACTATTATTAAAAACAGACCAAAATAAGAGCTCAAAACTCTCTATACTAGCTCCTTAATATACCCAGACCTTCGCGATTTGCCGCGAAATCACAAAGTGCTATGTACCTTGTCTATGGCAAAAATATATACCCAAGACGTCTTGGGTACAAATTTTCCCCATAGAAAATGTACACAGCGCTCTCCGAAAACGCACCAAAACGCAAGCGTTTGGGTATATATTTTTGCCATAGAGAATTGTGCACAGTACAAACCTCAAATATTGCTTTATTCCGTTTCAAATTCCGAAAACCTTCTCGTCTAGACCTAAACTATCTCCTTCTCTCCTTCACAATATCCCCCCTCAAGCATTACAAACCCCCTCTTCGCTGCATTTATTCCCCCAAAAGAAAACCCCTTTTCCCGCCCTCCGGGCCAAAACTGTTATTGAAACAGACCAAAATAAGAGCTCAAAACTCTCTATACTAGCTCCTTAATATACCCAGACCTTCGCGATTTGCCGCGAAATCACAAAGTGCTATGTACATTGTCTATGGCAAAAATATATACCCAAGACGTCTTGGGTACAAATTTTCCCCATAGAAAATGTACACAGCGCTCTCCGAAAACGCACCAAAACGCAAGCGTTTGGGTATATATTTTTGCCATAGAGAATTGTGCACAGTACAAACCTCTTGAATATTGCTTCATTCCTTTCATTGCGTGCTTCATGTACACAGCGTTGTTCGAAATCAAAGCAAAGCGCAACAGTTTGCTTTGATTTCGAACAACACTGTGTACATGAAGCACGCAATGAACGGAATGAAGCAATATTCAAGAGGTTTGTACTGTGCACAATTCTCTATGGCAAAAATATATACCCAAACGCTTGCGTTTTGGTGCGTTTTCGGAGAGCGCTGTGTACATTTTCTATGGGGAAAATTTGTACCCAAGACGTCTTGGGTATATATTTTTGCCATAGACAATGTACATAGCACTTTGTGATTTCGCGGCAAATCGCGAAGGTCTGGGTATATTAAGGAGCTAGTATAGAGAGTTTTGAGCTCTTATTTTGGTCTGTTTCAATAACAGTTTTGGCCCGGAGGGCGGGAAAAGGGGTTTTCTTTTGGGGGAATAAATGCAGCGAAGAGGGGGTTTGTAATGCTTGAGGGGGGATATTGTGAAGAAGAGAAAGAGAAAATATGTGTCTAGACGAGAAGGTTTTCGGAATTTGGAACGGAATAAAGCTATATTTGACGTTTGTACTGTACACAATTCTCTATGGCAAAAATATATACCCAAACGCTTGCGTTTTGGTGCGTTTTCGGAGAGCGCTGTGTACATTTTCTATGGGGAAAATTTGTACCCAAGACGTCTTGGGTATATATTTTTGCCATAGACAATGTACATAGCACTTTGTGATTTCGCGGCAAATCGCGAAGGTCTGGGTATATTAAGGAGCTAGTATAGAGAGTTTTGAGCTCTTATTTTGGTCTGTTTCAATAACAGTTTTGGCCCGGAGGGCGGGAAAAGGGGTTTTCTTTTGGGGGCATAAATGCAGCGAAGAGGGGGTTTGTAATGCTTGAGGGGGGATATTGTGAAGAAGAGAAAGAGAAAATATGTGTCTAGACGAGAAGGTTTTCGGAATTTGGAACGGAATAAAGCTATATTTGAGGTTTGTACTGTACACAATTCTCTATGGCAAAAATATATACCCAAACGCTTGCGTTTTGGTGCGTTTTCGGAGAGCGCTGTGTACATTTTCTATGGGGAAAATTTGTACCCAAGACGTCTTGGGTATATATTTTTGCCATAGACAATGTACATAGCACTTTGTGATTTCGCGGCAAATCGCGAAGGTCTGGGTATATTAAGGAGCTAGTATAGAGAGTTTCGAGCTCTTATTTTGGTCTGTTTTAATAATAGTTTTGGCCCGGAGGGCGGGAAAAGGGGTTTTCTTTTGGGGGCATAAATGCAGCGAAGAGGGGGTTTGTAATGCTTGAGGGGGGGATATTGTGAAGGAGAGAAAGAGATAGTATAGGTCTAGACGAGAAGGTTTTCGGAATTTGAAACGGAATAAAGCAATATTTGAGGTTTGTACTGTGCACAATTCTCTATGGCAAAAATATATACCCAAACGCTTGCGTTTTGGTGCGTTTTCGGAGAGCGCTGTGTACATTTTCTATGGGGAAAATTTGTACCCAAGACGTCTTGAGTGTATATTTTTGCCATAGACAATGTACATAGCACTTTGTGATTTCGCGGCAAATCGCGAAGGTCTGGGTATATTAAGGAGCTAGTATAGAGAGTTTTGAGCTCTTATTTTGGTCTGTTTTAATAATAGTTTTGGCCCGGAGGGCGGGAAAAGGGGTTTTCTTTTGGGGGCATAAATGCAGCGAAGAGGGGGTTTGTAATGCTTGAGGGGGGATATTGTGAAGAAGAGAAAGAGATAGTTTAGGTCTAGACGAGAAGGTTTTCGGAATTTGGAACGGAATAAAGCTATATATGAGGTTTGTACTATACACAATTCTCTATGGCAAAAATATATACCCAAACGCTTGCGTTTTGGTGCGTTTCGGAGAGCGCTATGCAAGGCTCGACATTAGCGGTGGCCCGGTGGCCCGGGGCCACCAAAATTGGCTCCCGGGCCACCATTTTTCAAAAAGTGATAAGTTTGGTGGCCCGAATCGGGCAACCAGAAAATTCTAAGTGAACGCGATTTACGTGCGTGTTAATTGTACACATTTTAGCTCCTTCCGCCATCCGAATTGCAAGTCAGTTTGTTCGCAGTTCATCAGCGACGACGCAGTTTGAGTTAGCGCAACATCACTCTAATTGCACCTGGATCTAGTTGCGGTGATCGAGCTAGCCGACCTCAAATGAAAGTTAGATTAGTCTTATGGCAGTATATGTAGGCCTCGGTCTGCGGCCGTGTGTATTTTCCGCGCACCACACCAGGCCTGTTTCGAGTCTAGTACACGATTAAACATCCGAAAATGTCACTACACGAATAATAGAATTTCTATCGACTACTCGGATACATAGATTGAACTTCAGAATGATCCATCAAAAATGCGAAATCATTAATGAAATCAAGAATGTTTCTCTCCATTTCAAAGTTTTAAGGTGTGATGATGTCATTCAGTTGCCTTAAATTCGCATGAGAATATTTTTTTTAATCATCAAACTCCCGGACCAAACTCTTATGTCTCGCGCAGCGAAAACAAGTGTTTTCAATAATATTCGGAAGTCGTAAGCCCTAATGTGTGTGTACTTGTGTGAGAGAGCGACTTAATCGCGCATTGCACCATCGTTCACCACAGCGATATGCACCGTAAGCAAGTGTGCTCACTAACGTAATGAAAGATACGCTATTACAGTCAGTGTGACAAAATATTTTTGGAACATAGCAATGAACGAAGATGAAAGGATATTACCCAGAAAAAAACATTCATACTTGCAAGTAAGCGCTTGTTTGTTAGTAATATGCCCTTGCTGGCGATTTGTGATGGGGATTTCAATCATTGGAGTTAGATTTCAAATAACTGCTCAGCGCTTTCATCGTAATGTATACGTGGTTTCAACACGGCCGAATGGGATTTTGTGCACTGACTGTTAGGGCATAAATTAATCGACGGCCATCGACGATGCCCCTATGACTGGCCGCGATGCCCTCCAAAAAAGTGATCAATTCACGGCCAAAAAGGCCGTGCCCTTTCTTTTCAAGCAGGCCGTCGTGCCCTTTTCCGTAAGTCATAAAATGCCCTACTTCCGACTGCAAAATTAACCATTGCCGAGGCTGATTTTAGAGTAAAACCAAGGTCTACCAAGTGCTAATAAATAATTTTGATCGAAAACGCGCCTCCGGCCCATCCAAACAAGATCCCGCCTCACGTAAGAAATGCTTCATTTCGATAGGCTATCACAAGCATCACAAGTAAATCCGTGCGCACACGTAATGCACCTATAAATAATGTACGTGTACCGTAAGTTTTAATTTCGCGCGCGCACTTTGGCCGCATCGATAGCTGCTATCGATATCTATTTTTATTGGTTGTTAGATTCCGGTCATCCCGGCTCGCCAATTTCTGATCTATTCTATCTCTTGTGTTTTTCCGTACACATTTTCTGCCATATTTTACTTATTTTTTGGGAAGGTTTGTAATTTATTTTATGTTGTGGATGTGTGGTTCGTGATTATAATAATGTTTTCTGTGAAAATCTTCTGAGTCTTGTTGACTTCAGCGAATGGTGTGTCATGTTCGTGTACTGCATGGTATTTGTGTGGTGCCTAGCTATGCGCTGCGCGGTGGCTGTGCAGTGATTTCGTAATCGTAGTGTTTCGGGCCTGTCATTTGAGCTTTGAGTTTAGGAGTTTTACTCCTATTTTTTGTCTGTTTGAGTGAATTTAGAAGTGGTTGTTTATTTTTTACGGATATCTCTGTGGATTAACTGATTTTGTTTGATTTTATTTGATCGGAGGGCTTAGGCTCTTCTGTTACTTGTTCGAGCCGAGCGCTTCGCCTTCGAGTCGACTTTGCTGTAGGACGGGTGGGTGTGCGTGTGTGACTGTTGACAACTTTGTGAATGACCCACTTTGCGTGCCTGGTCGATTATGAAAATGATAGCTATGTGTCTTTCTGCTTTGTTAGACATTGAATTTTGAATTGAATGAAATAATTTTATGAATAGCATGCAAGTATTGCGCCAAAAGAACCTGCTGTACTACTGTTTCCTTTTCCTTCTTTCTTTTTTTAAAGTCTTATTATGAAAGACATTTTTCCCCTTCGGCCCTGATGAAAGAAAGAAAGAAAAAATTGCTATGTAAAGGAAAGACATGCTGAAACAATTCAAAACACTACATACAAAATTACTAACATTTTTCAACACTTACTGATTACTCTATCAGTATGGAAGGATCTTAAAGATATTTAACCCATTCGCGACAATGATTTTCTAAAAATGGATTACGAGGGCCACTCTTCAAGACGGCAACTTTTTTTGGCAACAAGCCAGCCCAATCTCATTCACAAGTCTAGGGACACGATACTCTCCCACGGGGACATGCAATTTTACAGGACTGTTCCCAAACTGAATGAGTGTGATTTCCATCATTCATTTGAAACTAAATGTTCAGTAAAAGTGACTGTTTGGAAATTTTTATCTTCTGTGGTGTGGAAATTGTATTTATTTATTTTTTCTTACATTTAGAAATATCTCATTTAGTTCGTTTGTCTGTCATCCGTAATTATGCACCCCTATTGAGAAATGGCATTTTCCACAATAGTCAGTCATGCCGACGTGGTGTGATTTTTGGGGTTAGTCTACTCTGTGTAGGGGGAACTAAACAGTAGCAACAAAGAAGTAACGGATCTGGTCAGTCAAACTCATAAAATGAATGATCTAATGCCTTTTGCTTGTATGCAGAATCTGATTTATTTGTTTTTTTTCTTCCGAAAATGGCCTCGCTGGATGTTTTATAAGTCTGCGATTTTGTTTCAGATTTATCATTCACCCTGTCCCAAAATGGTTATGGAGGCGAAAGCGAAAGACCTGTGCTATCGCGATAGCCAGGCCTAGCATGGGAAAGGCTTGCATGCTCGATGAGTCATCATCTCTCCTTGCACTAGCACGCATACCATAGCTTCGTCATTCAGTCATGAATTTGAATAATTTTGGAAATAGTTCTTCGATTACCAAATTGAACGAAGCAAAGTGGATTATAATGGGCTCACATACAAAGAAATTACAATTATTGATTTTTTTTTATCTATGTATGATGAGGTCATTTTACGTGATAGAAAATAACAAAATAAATATAGCTTTATCAAGGTCTGGTAAAATACTAGACGACTCTTGGACGTTGCCTAGTGACCAGGCCAGGAATGTAGTCCAGTTCATGACTGAAGGACACCTGCGCTGCACCCAGCTAGCTCTCTCTCCGTCTCTTCGAAAATGTAAACAATGATCAAAGGAGCTTCATGCAACAACACTGGTGGGAATTATGGCTATGAGTTCGAGTATCATTTCCCTTTATGTTGATGAACATTCAAATGTTATTTTTGCTTGTATAGTACCCATAAACCAATTATTGTTGAAGTGCATAAATACAAGTAAATGAGTTCGTAGTTTCTGCCAAGGGATTTGCTTTTATCCCCTGGATTTTTTTATTTAGGTTTTACATTTATATCTATAATTCACAATATTAGATTTCAGGACAAATAGCTTCCCCTGTTGTGTATAAATTCAAGTAAACAGTGTTTTGTTTGTAGGTTTGTCAAATCAATCTAATCGCAAGAGCCTTTCGGGGGGGGGGGGGGGGGGGGTCCTAGGAAGCACATGTCCTCTTTACGCATTTTACCAGATCCATTTTTTGCAAATAAATTTGAACTTGGAAATAAAAATGCCACCCTTGAGAAAAATACTGTTATCATTTCTTTTTTTTTAATTTTATCTATCAAATGTTTTAATTTTGATTTTCATTTTCAGGTGGATTCAGAAACTATGCCTTTTCACTTTGAATTCTCGACTGCCATGTTACTGTACACAATTATATTTACTGTTCAAACAACCCTTCCCAAAAAATACACCCCTCCACCCCCTAAATTATTTTAGGGGGAAATGTTAGTAATTTGTATTTATTGTTTTCAGTGTTAGTAAATGTATTCATGTCCTTCCTTTACATGGATATTTCTATTTTTTACATAGGGGCCAAGGCAAGCCCAAGAGGGCAAAAGTCTTTCAGAAAAAAGGGCAAAAGAAAGAAAAGAAAGAGTTAGTACCTGCCACTTGGCACAGCACTAAAATTATTTCATTCAATTTAGATCTAGTGTAAAAAAAAAAAAAGATCGTAGTGATCGGACCATTATATTCTAACCAAACTCAACTTCAATGCTTCATCAAAATAATCACAGGTGACTGAAGGAGAGGTATGAGGTTGATCACTCAGTCACATCAACAATACGCAATCGCACACACGCGTCACAACAAAAGCATGCGCTCGGGAATTATAATCAGATAGGAGAGCCTATAAAAGTCAAATAAAATCAATCAAAACAAGCAAATCCACATAGATATCCGTAAAAAATTAACAACCACGGCTATATTCACTCGAATACACACACCAAAAATTGAGGAATGCATAAATTCAAAGCTCAAATGACAGGGCTGAAACGAACGCAACGTCTACAAAATCACTGCACTCGCACTCTGCAACTGCATGCACATACGTACACCACACAGGCAGTCACACGCCATACGTATACTACACGAACAACCGCTGTGCGAATGATTCACTGAAGTCAACATAACTCACCAGATTCTCACCAAAATTACTTACAATCACGAATTACGCGTCCACAAGAATAAAATATATCACAAAACCTTTCCAAACAAAGGGAAAATATACAGGAAGAAGCGAACAGAAAAATATAAAGAGATAAAATAGATGGGAAATTGGCGAGCTGAGATAGGCGGATTCTAAGTACGAAGACAGTTACAAGTTACGTGTTGCTATCGATAGCCGCTATATCGATATTGCCCAAGCGCGCGAGTGCCCTTGTTACTAGGCAGTATTGGCGCGAGACAAGCATATATAAATATTCATCGCAGGCTCGTACGGTTTTGAGATGAATGTCCAATAAAGGGTCTTCTAAAATTCATAAGTCTAAAATGGGTTGGTCCTGAGACGAAGTAACGAGTGCTCTGATTGGCCAAAATTTTTCTGCATCGGCAGGCGAAGTTTGGGGTCACCAAACTTTCTAGTTTTCTCGTAAACACGGCAAACCACAAAACGTGGACCCATTGTCGCGAATGGGTTAAAAGAAACTTTCATGGATAAATCCCACACACAAAACTCGATAAAAATGGAACCAACATATTTATAAGTATAACATGATTAATCTGTTTTCCATGTTCAGGTTTGTTCATTATAAGGTCCAAAACACACTACCTGCAGGGAAATATACATTTTCTAAATTTCAGAGGCTGTTGCTGATGCGATATTGTTTTGATACACATCTTAAAAAAAAAAAAAGTACGCAGAAAATTTTTTGGCCTACGATGCCCTTTTTAAAAAACGATTTTGGCGTTGGTGCCCTTCTTAGTGGCCTTAGTGCCCTTAAAAATTTGAGGCGTTTTAAGGCCAAAGTGGCCTTGCCCTAAAAATGACAAAATTTAAGGCCTGAGTCTGTGTTATGCTCCACTTCCGGGTTGGCGCCATCTCTTGCTGATGAATAATTGAAACATGATTTCACCAATTATCAATGAAATATCAAGCAAATGCCGATCTATTTGGCTTTATTTGACCAGGATTTTTTATTGCTTTATTGCCAAGTTTCTTTATGAAAATCGGACATTACTGTTAGGGATATTGCACACGATGTTATATGGGTATGGGACTGGCCTCGCAGCGCAGGTGCTGCTCCGGCGCGGGGCTGAATGATAGCAGGCTACGAACAGCTGGAGTGGTCGGCCAACTGGCCAAATGAAAGTACCGAGTAGTCGATTAATCGTCAAAAAAAAAAAAAATGACCGTTTAAATGAATACCAAAAATGGGCTTTCAAAACAGCCCTACATTGAAGGGTCATTGAAAGGAAGAATCATAAAATAATCTGCAATTTTATCATTGAATATGATCATTTCAGGACATAGGAGGGTAAAACAATAGGTTTTAATCATTATTATAATTATTAAATTTCTTATGTTTTTCTTTGTTTTTTCGGGCCACCAAATTTCATTCTCGGGCCACCAAAAAAGAAAAAATGATAATTTTAGTGGCCCGAACGGGCCACCAAGAAAAAAAGTTAGTGTGGAGCCTTGCGCTATGTACATTTTCTATGGGGAAAATTTGTACCCAAGACGTCTTGGGTACGTATTTTTCCCATAGACAATATATCGTCCCTGTTTTCACGAAGTGACGGATGAGCGCGCAACTTAAAAAAAGTTAGTTTTGAGTAAATCGCTTTCAAAGTTTCAAACCTCAATCTCAACCTCTTTCATGTATGAAGGGTGAATAAATTTTATACCTTCGTATAGGGCATATTCTGGACAACGTTCATTATCAATCATTTGCATATTCCTTTTATATTTTAGAAGAAAACGAGGTGTAAACAATGCCGTCATTTCGTGAAAACAAAAAATTCAAGGTCCAACTGTGATTTTGTTTTCACGAAGTGACGGATCTCAGCCAAACGCGTGTTAAACAAATGGGACTTGATGAGTGCGCATTTGACCTAATTGTGCGCGATCACGTATTCAAAGCGAAGACGCGCTTTTATTTTTTTCACGAAGTGACGGAACTCAGCCGCACACGTAAAACATACGGGGCGGCTGAAAGCCGTCACTTCGTGAAAACAGAAAATCCTTTTAAGGGGTATTTTCTTGTTGACGTCATTGCCATAGTTACGTAATAAGACATTATTACGGTCTGAAACTCTGTGAGGTTCAAGATGTTAGTGAAAGATGTCCAAAAATGCAAAAAACTCAAAATTGAAAAATCTGCAATTTTCCTCATATCCGTCACTTCGTGAAAACAGGGACGATATATTGCACTTTGTGATTTGGTATGTATTTTTCCCATAGACAATGTATATTGCACTTTGTGATTTCGCGGCAAATCGCGACGGTCTGGGTATATTAAGGAGCTAGTATACAGAGTTTTGAGATCTTATTTGCTTTGTATTTAATATAGTTTTGGCCCGGAGGGCGAGAAAAGGGGTTTTCTTTTGGGGGCATAAATGCAGCGAAGAGGGGATTTGTAATGCTTGAGGGGGGAGGGGGATATTGCAGGCCTACGTGAAGAAGAGAAAGAGACAGTATGGGTCCAGACGGTTTTCAGAATTTGAAACGGAATAAACCAATATTTGAGGGAGTATACTGTGAAGTAAGAAAGAGATAGTGTGTCATGTATGAGGTTCGACCACAAACAGATCGTACTCAACATTGTGCATGTGCGGTCGTTCGTTAAGCATCATCACAATAGTTGTGCGCTTCATTTTCTTAGATTTTTTTTCAGTAAGCTAAGCGGTACTTAATGGTGGCTGGGTATATTAACTAAGATGGCCGGTAAATTGATATGGCGTATATGTTGAAATTTTCAACATATACCTCTAGGCTCTATACCAATTGAACCCACATGCGTGCGCAGATTCTTCCACATTTGTAAATACTGAATTCAAATTGATTTGAAATATTCACATGAAAGGAAAATTGAAAAATTTCTTTGGCATTAGAGTTGTCTCAGGAACAGTACAGATAGTGATGAAAAGTTAGTAGAAAACAGCATTCCTTAGCTGACTTAATGATGTCGACAAGACTGAGGGAGAAGTAACTTATGTTGCACCAGCAAAAATTCACCTCTCCACTTTGATTAGTTGTGCAATAAAAAGTTCACAATATTATGTGCTCATATTTTTGATTTTCAAAATTCATATTGTCATCTTTCATTTTTAGTCTACTTAGCTATTTTGAGAAAAGTTGAATTTTCCGAAATTTTAACTTCCCAATTGTACATTTTTAGTGGTTTTGGCCCCAATGCGTGATCCCTGAGGCTGAGTAGCTCACTCTGCGGCCTCGCACTGACATGACCGAGTCGCAGCTACTAACAAAGTACACTAGTAACACTACAGTCAGGCCAAAGGCAAAGGCAAAGCGACAAATTCGTAAAAACTGACTGTAGATCATTGCAATAAATATGATTATATGTACTTACCCCTGAACTGTTGCTATTATCCATGATGAAAATGTGCTTACGATGACTAATAGTACATAAACGAGACTAACAAATTATGCTGAGCGCAAGCATGCGGCCATATACCGTAGACAAAGCAAGGTAAAGATGGCGCGGTGATATTTTGCACGTGGTCGCAGAATTGTGCGCTGATTGGTTAACTCGTACTCGTGGGTTTATAGCACTAGCCTGGGGTGGTATTCGGAGACTGTTTTAACAGAGGCGTCGATCCTGGGGGGGGGGGGGGGGGGGGGGGGGGGGGGGTGCAGGGGGGCAGTTGCCCCCCAAAGAAAATTTCGGGGGGGCAAAGATATCATTTTGCCCCCCCCCCCCCAATAATTTCCGAACCAGAAAAAAAAAAGAAAAAAGGAAACAAAGAAAAAAGAAAGAGAAAAGAAAGGAAAAGGAAGGAGAGAAGTGAAATGAAAGTGGAAAACAAGAAAAAAAAATTGGCACACTGGGAAGCGCTCGCTCGCTTCGCTCGCTCACATTTAAGTTTCTTTACTAATTAATGCCGATGATAAATACTATTCTTATGAAAGGAAATCGATTTTTATCTCATGTTTCTATCTAATGTTATACTATTCTTCTACTCATAGGAAGTAATATAACCAAACAAGATATCACTCCAAGAAATCGAGCGGCCACTTAACCTAAAAATAGTTACACTTTCAGGAAATAACGGCCTAGATTTAAAAAAACAACATATTTTTCGTTAGCTCACTCACTACTCTCGCTGGTAAAGCTAGATGCAAGATGATTTCGGGCAGCAAGTAGCAGCGAGATTCCAAAATATCATTATATTTGGGCAGCAAGGTAGTTGATAAATTTGGGGGGACGAATCCATATAACTGACTTTACTCGCTATGGTAGAAAGAGATTGGATTCGGACTGCAAGCGAGGTAGGTAAAACAGTGTCATATTCGGCATTACAGGTGATCGGATGTATTATTTAGATATCACACAGGCATGACAGGTTTATAGTGTATTCTGATGATAATAATATAGGTTTTCCCGGTCAATTTCATACTTTTTTCATTCCAATTCATGTACGTGCATTCAATTTCACACAACGCACGCCCCGCGAAGACATTCGGGCTTTCAAATTCCGAATCCGATCGATCAATTTCATTTATGGGCGCTCTTATTCTCTTTCCGTAAACCAAAATCACGCATGAGCGTTCAATTTCCAAATGCGAGCATTGTATTTCCTACTTGCGCATTCAAATTCAACTCGTAGTCACGATGACGCTGTTTGGGGCATTCAATTTCATTTTCAGGCGATCAATTTCCTACTTCGTGCACTCTATTTAGTGGAGAAGATAAAAAGGGGGTTATGAGGGGGAGAGCGGGACGAGCGTTGGTTGTTTCTGATAAACGAGCACACTCCGAAAAAGGATTAGTCAAAATAACTATTATGTTGGTACATATTGTCCGACCAAAATTTTGGTAATGATTGACCAATATGATGATGATCATAATCACCCAATTATTTGTTGAAAATTAATGTACCCAAATTTTGGTTGATTTTAACTAATTTTTTGGTCAGACACAAATTCACCAACACATTGGTTATCTTGACCAATCCCTTTTTAGAATGTACACAATATACCCGCACATCCCTCACCCCTAACACACACACACACACACACAAGAAAAAAATCCAATTTTCGTAGGCTTCTAGTATGCTTATTCTTTTTTTTAAAGGGTTCTATATTGTTCTGAATTTGTATCCACTTACAGTGATATCCATAATTATTATGGATAATATGAATATACAAAGATAGGAAGAAAACTCTGATGAGAGTTATAGTGTTGAGTTTCAAATTTTCAACTTGTATTTAGATCATCTTCAGGAACTGAGGTAAAACAGAACAAGAACTGTTTTTGTATACACTGATATAAGAAGGCATCAAAATGTTCAGTTTTACCTAAAATTTCTGAAGATGATCTAATCAAAGGTCGAAAATTTGAAACTCAACATTATCATAACTTTGACTCTCATTGAAGTTTTCTTCCTATCTTTGTATATTTACAATGATATCATGTCCTTATATGCTCATGTATACTTCAATACTTTAAGAGCATAACGAAATAATTTCTAACTTACACTCCTTGATGACGCCACCCATAAAAAGACAAAATCACAACACTAACCACACAATGCGTCAATTAAAAAACCAACTGACAAACACCATCATCTCAAAATCTCTCATGTGGAAGCCCAAATAAACAGCAATATGAAATGTTTATAATTTCCATGTTACCAGTTTCAATTGAAGCATTATGGCATAAACCCAAAATAGTGGACTTAAGCATGATAACATGGCAAATGTCTTGCCAAAGAAGCCCAATTTATTCCAAACTAAGTGAAAAACACCCACATAGACCCCAAGCTAACTAAATGCAATGAATCTTTTAAATTGAATGCACTTATTTGGAACTTGGTTGCCTTTTCACGAATATGAATGACCAAGGAGATTCGGTCGCCGGCTTGAAATGAATTTGATTGCCCATTTATCAAAAAGCATGCTCCTACTTTGAATTTGAATGACCCAAATGAACAACTGATTGCTCGGATAGTGAATCTGAATGACCCAATTTGAATTTGAAAGCTGCTTCAGAGCTGCGAGCGTGAAATGCGGGAAATTGAATGCTCGGAATATGAACTTGAATGACAAAATCATGAAATTGACCGGGAAAACCTATAATAATAATAATAATAATAATAATAATAATAATAATAATAATAATAATAATAATAATAATAACAATAATAATAATCCGTTCTTGTATAGTGCATACACATTATCATCACATTAATATATATTATGATGGCGAAATAACACTTCTATCATATGGAAAAGGGTATATTTTTCCTCGCTCGCTGCGCTCGCTCGTTTGATATTAATGGTTTTGAAAAACAAATGAATTCAGTAAGTGAGATGAGACCGAATAGATAATGTAGATGTTTCATGGGCTCACAGTGTAATTTGCCGAAGGGGTTACTACTTCTACCATCAAAAACACTGTGTGCTTCCTCGCTCGCTTCGCTCGCTCGTAAGATTAAAAAACAGAGTGGTTGGGGGGGGGGCAGCAACAATGGACCAGCGATGTGACAAAATAGAGTTCATATTTGACAGCGCGGTAACCATATATATATTAGGTATCATATATGCTTACAGTGTATTTTGATTACTAAACACTTCTGTCATAACAAGAAATTTGTTATTTTTTGCTCGCTCGCTTCGCTCGCTCGCAAAGTTAAAAAAGCTGGATGGTTCACAATCTAGCAAGATGCGTATTTCCTCAAAATGAAAATGCTTCACGTTGATATATCAACGTGAATCATTTTAGGCATATATATATATGTGTGTGTGTGTGTGTGTGTGTGTGTGTGTGTGAGTGTGTGTGCGTATATATATATATATATATATATATATATATATATACACACACACGTATATATCAGTGGCCGTGGGTTCATCTCCGCTTGGTCGTCTTGCCCCCCCCCCCCCCAATCCGAAAAATGGACCGACGCCTCTGTGTTTTAACTCTGTTTTAAGTCTGTTTTTAGCAAATCGGTATTCTGAACACCGTTTTATCTCTGTTTTAACTTTTGTTTTAATTTTTGTTTTATCTTTCTAAGCTAACGGCGCATTTTAATTTGCATGCTTGGCGCAAATCGTGCGCAAGCGCGTAATAATGCCATATGCAATAACACGGTATTATGCAAAGACCGTTTTATCTTTTTCCACTGGACAATTCATGCCCATGAGATAAAACAGGGTGGGAGGTGTTTTAACTTTGTATGTGGTATGTCATGGCGGCAATTTTTCTCGCTCATTGTGTTTTTGGTTGCAATGAGGGGGATAACGTGATCCAGTAAACCTTTCTGATATTCCAAAACAACATTTCGAGAGAATTTTTGGCTCACGTGGAGAAATTTGGCAATTGTCTGTGATAATATCAGAGATGATTTGCACAACTAATTCTGTCACATCATCGCATCAGCTAATTCGAGCAAGAAACTAAGCGCAAATTAATGCGCTCATTTACAACGCGAATATAAGTTCACGCATTTCACGCACCCCTTCCCCAGGCCCAGGGGGCAATCTTATTGGCTGAATCATCTTAGAACCATCTTTTACGACGTCATCGTCTCCACAAACCAGGGGAGCGTTTAGTCTAGATTCTGGACTCTTTTTATGAAGTTTTTATATTCCCCGAAACAGCTGCTAAACTCACTGTACGCGTCAAGTCGAGTGATGGCGCGATCCCGAGAACTCTGGAGAACCTGTCCGTCCGGAGAGTCTTTTTTCTCCGGACGGACAGGTTCTCCAGAGTTCTCGGGATCGCGCCATCACTCGACTTGACGCGTACAGTGAGTTTAGCAGCTGTTTCGGGGAATATAAAAACTTCATAAAAAGAGTCCAGAATCTAGACTAGGGAGCGTTTCGTGAAAGGACTTGTCGGATGTTTTATCCAAGCCCCCTAAGCTCCGCCATTAGCTTTCATCCATTAGAAGCCGAAATAAGCCCCAATCAATAATTCATGAGCTGTCATGAATTATGCATTTTGTGAGATGCTCCCCTTCACACGGCGTACCCACATGACAAATTGCACACGATGTGAGACAATGCAGACATCAGCGCGAGAGGAAAGGTCAAATCGCGTAATATATGTATTTATTGAAATTTTATTCACAGTCATGTTGCGCGCTGGCCGCGCAAGGGATGTAGCAAATCAACTTCAGCCATTTCTGATGCGCCATTCAACGCATTTAAACTCGTTATCGATCACACACAAAAAAAAATAAAAGAATGGGGGCGGAGCCTATTACTAGTGTTTGGAAACCATGGGTGGTATTCTGAACACCGTTTTAACTGTGTTTTAAGTTCTGTTATAACTTCTGTTTTAAGGCATTGATTTACAACACCGCTAAAGTCTTTAAACGGTATTCTGAGAACTGTTTTAAACGGTGTTGTAAGTCATCAAAGCCACACCCACCGCAAAGATATTATCCAATGGGGAAAGTCGTTAGAGATGAGTCTATAAGCTGACTCAGCCAATAAGATCGCTCCCTGGGGAAGGGGTGCGTGAAATGCGTGAACCTATATGTTCGCGTTGTAATGGCCGCATTAATTTGCGCTTAGTTTCTTGCTTTAATTCAGATGTGATGATGTGACAGAATTATTTGTGCAAATCATCTTTGATATCATCGCAGACAATTGCCAAATTTCTCCACCCGAGGCAAAATTTTTTTCGAAAAGTTGTTTCGGGAATAAAAGTAAGGTTTATTGGATCTCGTTATCCCCCTCATTCCAACCAAAAACATTTATGAGCGAGAAAAATTGCCGCCATGACATACCGTATGCAAAGTTAAAACACCTCCCACCCTGTTTTATCTCATGAGCATGAAATGTCAAGCGGAAAGAGTTAAAACAGGAGATAAAACGGTCTTCAGAATACCGTGTCATTACATATGGTATTTTTACGCGCTTGCGCACGACTTGCGCCAGGCATGCAAGGTAAGATGCGCGGTTAGAAAGATAAAACAAAACTTAAAACAAAAGTTAAAACAGAGATAAAACGGTGTTCAGAATACCGATTTGCTAAAACAGACTTAAAACAGAGTTAAAACAGTCTCAGAATACCTCCCCATCCTTCTCGCTTGTTTACCTAACACCTGGGGAGCGTTTCATGAAAGGACTTGTCGGATGTTTTATCCGACAAAGTCTGTTTTATCCGACAGTTGCCATAGTAATGATGCTTCTCAGCCAATCAAAATCAAGGAAAGATGTCAGATCTGACAGCTTGTCAGACGACAAATGTTGAAATATTGGGGGGGGGGGGGCGTTTCATCAACATTTGTTGTCTGACAAGTTGTCAGATCTGACATCTTTCCTTGATTTTGATTGGCTGAGAAGCATCATTATACTATGGCAACTGTCGGATAAAACAGACTTTGTCGCCACATCCGACAAGTCCTTTCATGAAACGCTCCCCAGACTCAGACTGGGTACCCAGCAGCTGTATTGTATCTTCGAGTCGATGAATTTTTCGATCGGAGGCCTCTACAATAGTTGGTTGGATCCTTCTTTTAAAAAACATTTTCAACATGAAGGTCCGAACCCTCAAATGAATAATCTATTACTATTTCTTTCCAACTGTACTTCAGTCTTTGTGTACACATATTTAATTTTGAAATTGCACTTTCATTCATTATCAAATGCAAGCATCCGTTTATTTCTTTGATCACTCTTGTTTGCACTCCTTTTACCGGCTAATGAAATCACTTTGATTGTAGACTTTTTCACAGATTTTACTATTAAAAATACTTCTTTTCAAGATATCCACTCTTTTTCACTCGGCACACTTGTTCACTTTCTTTCTCTTGTAGCTTTGCAAGAGCAATAGTACATTTTGAGACATCACTATCTTTTCACCTTCTCAAGCCTTCACACATTCGGTTTACCTTAATGGCCGTACGCAAATAGGGGGAAGTTGTCCCCCCCCCCCCCCCCCAAAAAAAAAAAAAAAAAAATCACCCTCATATTTTTTCTCACTTTCTTTTTTTGGAAAAATGCCCTAAATTACACCCAGATCATTCTATTTCAATTCTAAAAATGCACAAGCTCTTACTCAGTCACTTTGTTCCTCGCTTGCACGCTTCCTCAGAACTAGCTCAACAAATTCTTGCCAGGAAAAAAATCCTGCATATGGCCTTATTTACCTTCAACAGCCCTTCACATTGCACATGGAGGTATTTACCCCTCCCCCCCCCACAAGTATACTTTCTTAAGGGATATTATTTTTGGTAAACAATATTTCTTCAAATGTCATAAAAACAGGTTAATCTTCTAGTGAGTGATGTTCAATGCATGTAGGGGGTCAAAAATAAAAATAGGCCATTCAGTCATTTGCGGATAGCAAACTTTTAATTTGAATAATAATTTAATGATTCAACACATTTTAACTTCAAACATACAAAACTGAAGTTACCTCGATGCAACATTTGCAGGCATCTTGCCAATCCTCATAGAAGTCTATAGGGGCTAATGAACAATAATGAATTCCTAAATTCTTTGATTTAGATTCCTATAAAGCAAATAAAAGGAAAAGCCTTTCTTCTCTATTCTAATTTTGAGATGGTAGTTGACATTGTGTCCATTGAATTATGCATGTATATATGCAAGATTAGTTGACTTTAATTAATCATTGAAGAAAAATAAATCCCCAAATATTTACAAGTAGCTTTCATTTAATTTGATATTCAATGGGACATTTAGTGATAAATGTGATGTTAAAATCATCTCTATAAAAAATCTTTGCTATTATCTGAAGAAAGCATTTTCAGGGAGTAAATGTCTGCAGTCACCGTCAAGGCTGAAATCTAGGCGACAGGAAGGATGAGCCAAAGTCATAATCCAGAACCCTGGTTTTAAATCACATTTTCAAATAGAAATTCTAAAATTATGATGGTTGTTTATCACAGATTATTATTATTTTTTAATTAGTTAATTAATTCAAATAACATTTCTTCCTTAAAAAGTGGGGGATATTTGTACACGTCATCCCCCCTCTCAAAAAAGTGGGGGGGGGGGGGGATATATCCCCCAATCCCCCCGGGATTTACGCCAATGCGTCGTCGGTTACCGACGACGATCTCACCGAAGCTTCATCGGTTTCATGGAACACATCGAATGCCAATGCCCATCAAAAGCACAAGCAAAAAAGCATAAAGCGAAAACACAAAAATGGAAGGACGCTATGACATGTATGAACAGGAAGAACTCTGAAATATTAATGAACGTCCGTGACAAAGATGAAATGGAGACTATAAAGAGTATTGTTAGCTGCACAAAAATGTGATTCATATGAATGGATAAGACAGTAATGCTATACTAGAGAAGGATTCTACATATATATGATGTCTTTACAAGTAATTACCCCAAATTGCAATGGGTTAGGTAATGAATTTAAAAGGCAGATGTGTTTCCGATGGTTTAAAAACCAAAATGCTGCCATTGTTCTCATTCAGGTAACACATTGAGCTAAGGACATGGAACATATAATACGAAACGAAGGGAATGGAACCATGTATTTTAGTCATGGTAACACTAATGCACGTGGAGTAGCACTATTGATTGAGAGACAGATTGATATTTCATTTTCTCATTTTGTCTGAATATAATGATCATGATGGGAGACTGCTTATCATAGAATATGAAATACATTCAACTAAATACCTTCTTGTGAACATCTACGCCCCCAAATATTCATACAAAACAGTAAGTTTTCTTTAAAGATGTTTATAACCTATTGGGAAAAAATCGGTGTCAATGATCTTCAAACACATTTGATTATAGGTGGAGATTTTAATTGTGTACTAAATCAAAAAAGTGACACTTTTAATGTCAAAAGTACATACAAAACTCCTAAATTTCTAAAACAACTTATCAAAAACTTCATGCTTGTTGATATATGGAGAAAAGTAAATATTGATAAAAAGCAATATACATAGCGTGACAAATATGTGCATAAGGCATCAAGAATCGATATGTTGTTAATCAGTAAAGATGATAAAAGGTGATATTCTTAAGACTGATATAAGACCTGTCGTAAGTGGCGACCACAATGCGGTTATACTATAACAATCAAGATAGATGGTACTGTAAATGGACCTGGTTTTTGGAATACAAGTGTGCTGACAAAAAAAAATAAGTATTGTAAAGGGGTTAGAAGAATTATAGATGAAATGGTCTGTGAAAAGAATAAATTTGCATTTCCTGCCAAGAAGCATGGGAAATGTGTAAAATTAAAATTAGAGAATTCTCCATTAAATATGCTAAAAATAAGAAAAACAAAGAAAAGGATGTCAGTATTTTGGAACAGAAACTACAAAAGTTGAATGAAAAAATATGGAAGTTAAAAGATGAGAAAATGGAAGAAATTGTAAAAGATTATGAAAAAACTAGCGAAAAGTTGGAAAAAATATATACAAACACTTGAAAAATGTAAAGGTTCAGTTATCAGGTCAAGGGTAAAATGGTTTGAGGAGGGAGAGAGGAACTCAAAATATTTTTTTGTAATTAGAGAAATATCGATAAGAACTCAATCTTATTATTACGTAATAATAAAGGTAAAAGTATAACAAACCAGCAAAATATTAGAAAATATGTACGTCGCTATTTATTATTCAAAGCTATTTAGTGCAGAAGAAGGTCAACATGATTGTTCGGGATATTTTCTTGACTTACAAATTCCAAAACTAACAGATGAACAAACGGAATTATGTGAGGGCCACTTAACAGAACCAGAGTGTAAAAGATTATTTTTGAGTTTACTGAAAACAAATCACCAGGAAGTGATGGCTTGAACTTTGAGTTTTAACAGCATGTTTGGACAGAAATAAAAGATTTGCTTGTTCCCGCACTGCATGAGGGTTTCGTACATAACGAATGAACAAACACACAAAGACAAGCTGTGATCAAATTATTGTATAAAAGGGAGATGAAACTACTTTAGATAACTGGAGACCTATTATCTCTTTTAAACTATGATTACAAAATCGCAGCTTCACTTTTAGAACAAAGAATACAAAAGGTGATTTCAACGTTAATTTCAGATGACCGGGTAGCATATATTAAAGGTAGAAGTCTAGCCGAAAACGTCAGACTGATTGAAGATATTTTTTTTTTTTACTTTAAAACCACTCACACAAAGGAATCGCACTATTGACTGATTTTAGGAAAGCTTTTGATTGCCTTATAATAGAGATTTTCTAGTTCAATGTCTACTAAGATTTGGATTTAAAGGCGATTTTTGTAAATGGGTCACTACATTATACAATAATGTTAAAAGTTACGTTAAAGGGGGTACCCAATGTTGAAACAATGTTAGCTCATCTAAAAGAGCATGATTTTATTAGCAGAAAATCATCTGCCTAAAGTTTTTTAAAAAGTCGTGTTGCCAAGGAAACCCCCAAATGAGGTAAGATTTCAGGATATTTTTGACCCCTCAGCTGTGACCCAGTTTCAACTGGGTACCCACTTTTACGTCAAAATGACGTCAAAGTGGGTACCTTGTCGCGCACTTCTAGCAAAATGCGCGCAAGGTATAATACATATTGTACAGCCCAGCGCGCAGCGCAGCACAACTGCAATGCGCGAAGCTGGGTACCCACTTTTACGTCATACCTCATACTCACATTTTTGGTCAACTCTTGACTTTATATGAGAAAATTAGCCAAAATGCATTGATTTCGACTGAAAATCATCAAATTTTTAATGTTATTCTTCTTAGAATTCTATTCTCGATCATATATCAACAAAAAAAATTACCATTGTGTAATCACTTTAATATAAATGGATGGTTAACGGAAGCAATTAGCATATCAAGAGGTGCGCGACTGGGGTGTCCCCTTTCAGCACTATTATTCATATCAGCTACAGAAGTGTTAGCAATTAAGATAAGAAGTGATCCAGAAATAAAAGGTATTTCACTCTTTGACACAGTTGAAATAAAGATCTTACAATTCGCAGATGATGCAACTATATTTGCTGATGATACACAATCTTTACAAAAAGCCTCCAATCCAGTAGAAATGTATTGCTCACTTTTTGGACTATGTTTGAATAAATCATAAAGCTCCATAGTCATGATAGTGAATATTAATGATGGTACAACTGCTGAAAATGTAAGTAATATTCCATGGACCAATTCAAACGCAAAAATAGTGGGAGTTTACTTCAGAGGGGAAAAGAACATAATGCAGTTTATCATGACTAGCTGCATATGGAGTCCAAATATTTCAAAAATAGAAAGTATAATCCGTTCTTGGAAAGAGAGATATTTAAAATTACCTGGTAAAATAATAATAATCATATCATTTCTTGTTTCTCAAATCATATATAAAGCTCAAATGATGTTAATTCCACCAAGTGCAGTGATGCATGTTCATTATCTATCGTACACTTTCTTGTGGGAATGAAAAGAAGATAAGATAAAGAGAACGGTTGTTTGTATGAATTATGAGTTCGGTGGACTCAGAATAGTTGATTTGAATGTTTTATTGAAGAGTTTTATATTGAAATGGATATCATATTATTTTTCTCACAAAAATTGAAGATGCATGGGGTAGAATTATAGATGGTTTATTGTCTCGCCTATATAGGAGACTTAAGATATTTGTTGAACAGTACTTGTACAGTAAAAGAAATAGCAACATGCACCTGTTGAGAAAATGAAAGTGCCTCAATATTATAAGGAGATGGTTTATGCTTGGTTTGATTTCAAGGAGACCCTATAAAGTAATACGGTAGAAGGTTTTCAAAATATTCAGATTAAAAGTCAAAATCTTTGGTTTAATACACGTATAAGAAATCATAATGGTGACGTATTACTTTTTAGAAAGTGGTTTGACGCAGGAGTTTTGAAAATAAGCGAAATTATTTCACATTCAAATATAATGTCATTGGAGGAAATTGAACTTTTGTTTGAAAAAAGACATGCCTCTATGTTTCAAGAATATAATATTGTCATGAATGCTATTCCCAAAGTATAGAAAAACAATATGTTTAAGACAGTAACGGTAGAGAAGCAGTTAGATATCATGAAAGTCGTTTTACTGAATTTAAATAGAAAAAGAAAATCTTTTTTTTTTTTACAATATGATATCAAACAGTTTAGTTATTAAACCTAATAAACGTATTTAACTCTATGATTGGAAATCTGTATGGTTATTTAATTTACGACAGAAAAATAATAATCTGGGTGTCAGCCCTCCCCCTCCAAAAACGTTCCGCCCCTATACCATGCAACATCCTTTTCTCCTCAATTAGAAAAAAAAAATCAATATTAAGAGAAATTTTACTTGACCTAGGCCTTATTTAAACCACGCCCCTACCAACCGTAAACAAATTGCACCTGTACGTCGCGACGTCGTGGTGTGGTGGCGGGTTGTCGAGGGTCGGGCTGTCCGCTGGGCGAATTGTCTTGACCGCCACACAATGTGTATGGATACCGCTTCCGCGCGGGGCGCCTCCGACATTGCCCCCCGGGCCGGGCCGACCCCATTGCCAGCGCCAGCCTGGCCCTGCCTTGATTGGGGAACAAATATGGCGGTTTCCCGAGCTGAGATGACATTATCGTTTGCAGCCAGGGAAAATCTGTCAAGGGTTTTGGATTTTTTTTAAAAAATAACCACTTCGTCAGAGATTTATTACAACAAAATATCGCTGACTTTTTTGTTTGGGGGGACTTGTGAACATGGTGAACGTGGACGTGGTACAATGAAATTAAGCATCGCCGGATTCGCCGCTAAATTCAACGGATTCTCAAGAGTACGAGTGCTTGTGGTTAATGTTTGGAGAGTAGGCAGCACTGCACTGCGACGAGGCCCCGTGACGTGACTGAACATTGCCGAACGGCTCTCCGTGGACGCTAGATATGACAGACTGAGCTTGTTCTAGCCCTAGGATTAAAGGTAACTAAGTAAAAGATCTGTTCAGTGTTGGTTTATTTAATGGCAAACCCGGAGAATAGGGTTTGCCTTATTTAATTAGGCATTATCGTGAAATCTGTCACCGGTTCCTTCACCTTCCGTGGGCTTGCTGTTTATTTTGTCATAGACCGAAGTGTTCTGTCTCTAACCATGCTAACAGTCGTCGTTAGGCTCGTATTTTGGTAGGGTCGGCACTCGTCCTTTTTAGAGACAGAAGCGCCCCAGTACGTTGTCCATGCAATCTCATCGTCGTGGGCACGACAATGAAAAACTACCTCAAATCAGTGATTTCCCCCCTTTATTCATGAATATAAAAATATTATTATACACGTCTACAGAGTAGACCTATACAATGTAGCTTACCGATTTTATGTTTGATTCCTTTTAACTCTCCATTTTCAGGTAAATCCAGGGTCCTAACGACCGGCCTCTCGGTTGAAAATCTTGCAGCAGCCAACCTCTATCTCTGTTCACCTCCGTGCTTTTCGCAGGGAGATCAGCGAATTAGCGACTCGCATTTCAACCGTATTAACGAGCGACCAATACGAAACAACAACAACAAAAACATCGTTTGTACGTATATGGCCAAACGTACGTGGTCAATCGTTTGAATGCGGCCGGTTGAAATGCAAGGAGTAGCGAATTCGCTGATCTCCCTGCGAAAAGCGCGGAGGCGAACAGAGATAGAGGTTGGCTGCTGCAAGATTTTCAACCGAGAGGCCGGTCGTTAGGACCCTGGATTTACCTGAAAATGGAGAGTTAAAAGGAATCAAACATAAAATCGGTAAGCTACATTGTATAGGTCTACTCTGTAGACGTGTATAATAATATTTTTATATTCATGAATAAAGGGGGGAAATCGCTGATTTGAGGTAGTTTTTCATTGTCGTGCCCACGACAAAGAGATTGCATGGACAACGCACTGGGGCGCTAAAAAAGGAGGAGTGCCGACCCTACCAAAATACGAGGCTAACGACGACTGTTAGAGACAGAACACTTTGGTCTAATTTTGTCAGTGCTGGTGACAGCATTCTACTCCCATAGACTTTGTACTTGTATACAATGCGAGCGCACACGCAGGAAGAGAGGTGACAGATTTCACAATTAGGCCGTTAATTAAGTCAATGGAAGACTTCCGTATATTGACATATTGCCGTGCACAAGTGAATGCGATTGAAACTTTAGATATGACACTGTCACGCTGCCTCATCTACAAGAAATTATAGAACTTGAACAAGATAGAAATGAACTGGATGATAGATAGATCTAGAAACCCGACTGCAGACTTCTGGGGCCTGTATGACTCTAATCTTGCTAAACCGTTTCACGAAGAGCATGCTAGCTAAATATCTCGTGAATGGATGAGGAAATGTGACAGCACATAGCCTTGATCACAATCACACACATATATTTTGTAAACAAAAAATTATCAGAACTGCAATTATTTGAATGAACTGGTGAGGGCAAAGATTAGAAATAGTAGCAAGGGGTTATAGATAAAAGATATTTTCAAAGAAGGCAGATTACACCAAAGAAAAATGTATAAAATTCTGTTTTTAGTAATTAAGTTAATTGTCGTTTTGAAGGTAAGATGGGTACCCCCGGGACACTAGATTTGCAAAATAAACCCTTACGTTCATGATCGGAAAAAGGAGGCAAATTAAATATTTATCCAGCGTCATGTCTTGACCAAAACGTTGATATGCATAATTTTGGCAAATTACAAGCTAAAATATGTCTCTTAAAAAGTATTTTGTTTAAAAATCTATGATATAAATTATCTTTGAATAAATATAGGTCTGAAATCTACAGACTATCCCTTTGACTATGCCTTGCCTGATGTGGCAGAATTGCGTTCTTTTGTGAGATGTTACAATCACGGGAGAAACCCCCTAGGAAACCCTTTTTGCAGATCGTTTCATATGAAACATGAAATATAATATTTATACATGAGCAAGGATGAATTACTGATTGCAGGAACCCTTAGAAAAGATAGATTTGAATTATTTTGAAAAATCTATGTAGCTTCCATTTTGGCCAGCCATAATCTACAAAATTAGTGGCATGTGATGGCGTTGCATATCAACAAAAAAAGATATGACAGGGTCAGAGGCGTCATAAGTTCTTAGTCGAGATGTTGACGTTGATCTTGGCAAACACGGCTTCGTGAAACACGCAGCAGACAAGTAGCCAACTAGCGGCGATCTTACCTGAGAAGTTGACTTCGAGAAACGGGCCCCTGCATATTTCCAGTACATCTGGTAATAAAGGTCAGAAAGGTAATAAAGAGGTAGTGCCAGACTTGGGTCAGGTGCATGGGCCTACTACACGTACTTACATGTTTATGGAGATCGTTTCATCTGTGTGTGGGATTGTGACATCACTGCGCGAAAGCGCACATACGGAGATAAACACTCCCATTCATTCATGTATATTTTTCACAATTTGGCATCCCTTTTTCCTACATTTTCTTTTTTTTGTTGCAGTTTTTCCAGTGTAGGATCCTAATGGTATACTTTTCTTGAAAATATAATACCTATTTGTATTTTTAAAGTTAATCACAAGTCATGATCAATTTTTTTCCTTTCTTTTATTCCATTCTGAATTGGGGCTTCCCGAATGAAATTACTCCATTCACGTACGTGTTGAATGGGCAATACTTGGCTCAGAATATTGGAAATAGGGAGATAAAAATGCTATTATCTACAGAGTATTACACTCATATTGCAAATTAATGGAATATAATAAAAATTCTAGATATTTTCAAACAACTGTCAAGTCTCTCGAGGCCAATGTGACTATTAATATTGATCCTAGTATCATTATTCATCAGCAATCTGCGGCTCATTCAGGGAAGCGCAACGGCCGAGACAGCACGCCGAGAGTCTCGGCTCTGGTCAAAGCCGACCTCGCGTTGACTCAGCGGCCCATTGTAGCAATGAAAAAAAATTGAGAATTTTAGCTTATTATCCTAGATAAGACAGCTAAAAAGCTTTTTCACATTCGGATGACATACATGTAATACAAATATTTCTTATTGTAATGCTGATATTTACACATCAACTTGATTGGCGGATCTGCAAATACATGTATTTTAAGCTGAGCTGGTCCCCACACATCCAAAAAAGCACGGAGAAGTTGACATCCCCCAGCGAAATAGGGCTGCCTTTTGAGGCCGAGTCGTGTGGCGTGCACTCTCGTGGCGTTGCGGTGAAAAGCCGTTTCTGCTGCTTGCTGTCTGATATCAAAGTCGTTCTCGTCTGAATTATCTGCAGACAGAGGACTTGTTCATTGAAATAACACTTATGAAATATTATCCACGGGAATATTCCAAAGCTTATAATCGATATGAACATGACTCCTAGAACAGAATTACCAAATTTTACCCTTAAATGTGATAGCAAAATAAGGAAAAAATTCACATATTAGAAATAGATTTCATGCCCACTGGCTCTGCTAAAAAAAAAATGAGTATTAGAAATGGTTCGTGTCAACCTAATTTACATATGATGGATAATAATGTTTGATCTCAAATAATTTCTGAAAAACTGCTTTGTTCAAAATTTGACACAAATTCCAATATCTTGTATTTTTACAATGAATTACATAATTATTTTAACATTTCAAAGCATATTTTTGTCGAAATTTCTAGACGTTATGTGAAATTGTTCCACAGTTATGTTTCTGCGCATCCCTACCGCGCAGGTTAAAACGTCACGCGCACAGCTGATTGATTAGCTGTGCGCGTCAGCTGATTGTCCACGGTGCACCACAGCGCAGATGCAACACCGAGCCTGCCGAGCTGGCCGGCCTGGAGCGCAGCAGCTAGCTCTCGCTGGTTTGGGTTTGCAAAATTGACTAGATTTACATTCGTCATGATACATGTATATGGTAACAATTACCATAGATTGTAAAGCCTGTCTAAAGCTTTAGTAAAGATTCACAGGGCTCTCACTTCACTTTTTCCTTGGTTGCCAGCCAGGCAACCAATACAATTGGTTAGGTTGCCTAATGGCAAATTAGGTGGTCACAGTGAATATGTTAAAAAAGCAATAGCATTGTGTAATGAAATGTAATGTGAATCGGCGAATATTGCTCGCGATTCGCAATTCGTGTGCTTTCTTTAGTGGGAAAACCCCTCTTTTGGAGGCCCTATTCTCAGAAAACTGAATACTGCATACCGGAGGGGATATTTTTACCTATTTCTGCAGGCAATTTTCCTGTGTTTAATTGAGAAGTCCAATGAAAAGTGTTTATATCATCTCAGGAAAACCTGCACCGGACGTCTGCACTACAGACTAAGGAGATATTTCTTAAATCTGTTAGTAATAAACAAACACTAGTACTTGCCTACTTGGATAACATTACTAATCTTGTTGCTCTGTCTTGAAAGCCTTTGACAAGCTTTCCGGTTATTGACAACAACCAATGATTGAAAGTTATGCATAAAAATTGAATATGTTAGTAAACAGGTCTATTAACTATAAAAATAACTTGGAATCAAGTTTGCATACACTACTTCAGCTGTACTTGTTGCTATGTCAGTCAAGCCCATGACAAGCATTCAGTGTATCAAGAACAGCCATTGTTTTAAAAAGTATATACAAAATTTGAATATGCATGTGTGAAATTAGTTCCCATGACTGACAGCTTACCTCAGTACCATGTCATGTCATCATTGCTAGCAAATGATTAGTAAAAGGACTATAAGACTAATGTAAGACTAACTGATTTCAGTGTAGGACTATTTACGGACCAAATTCTTTCTCATGCAACACTAATTATTTCCAGGATTACTCAAATAAGACATAATTTGATTGACTAATCAATATTAGTCAGTTTAAACACAAATGACTATATATTTCGTAGTCAAATAAGACATAGTGATTGACTAATCTTTTTAGTCATTTGACCAACTTTCGTTTTCAGGGTGGATTCTCAACCTTTTGCATGTCTGTTTTTGGCGCGTTTTTGTGGTTTTCAAGCCAATTCGCAAATATTAGGGCAACGATAGTTCAAAAACAAGCATATGGACCCCACTTTTTAAATGTTTTAATCAAGGCTCCACACTAACTTTTTTTCTTGGTGGCCCGTTCGGGCCACTAAAATTATCATTTTTTCTTTTTTGGTGGCCCGAGAATGAAATTTGGTGGCCCGAAAAAACAAAGAAAAACATAAGAAATTTAATAATTATAATAATGATTAAAACCTATTGTTTTACCCTCCTATGTCCTGAAATGATCATATTCAATGATAAAATTGCAGATTATTTTATGATTCTTCCTTTCAATGACCCTTCAATGTAGGGCTGTTTTGAAAGCCCATTTTTGGTATTCATTTAAACGGTCATTTTTTTTTTTTTTTGACGATTAATCGACTACTCGGTACTTTCATTTGGCCAGTTGGCCGACCACTCCAGCTGTTCGTAGCCTGCTATCATTCAGCCCCGCGCCGGAGCAGCACCTGCGCTGCGAGGCCAGTCCCATACCCATATAACATCGTGTGCAATATCCCTAACAGTAATGTCCGATTTTCATAAAGAAACTTGGCAATAAAGCAATAAAAAATCCTGGTCAAATAAAGCCAAATAGATCGGCATTTGCTTGATATTTCATTGATAATTGGTGAAATCATGTTTCAATTATTCATCAGCAAGAGATGGCGCCAACCCGGAAGTGGAGCATAACACAGACTCAGGCCTTAAATTTTGTCATTTTTAGGGCAAGGCCACTTTGGCCTTAAAACGCCTCAAATTTTTAAGGGCACTAAGGCCACTAAAAGGGCACCAACGCCAAAATCGTTTTTTAAAAAGGGCATCGTAGGCCAAAAAATTTTCTGCGTACTTTTTTTTTTTTTAAGATGTGTATCAAAACAATATCGCATCAGCAACAGCCTCTGAAATTTAGAAAATGTATATTTCCCTGCAGGTAGTGTGTTTTGGACCTTATAATGAACAAACCTGAACATGGAAAACAGATTAATCATGTTATACTTATAAATATGTTGGTTCCATTTTTATCGAGTTTTGTGTGTGGGATTTATCCATGAAAGTTTCTTTTAAATATCTTTAAGATCCTTCCATACTGATAGAGTAATCAGTAAGTGTTGAAAAATGTTAGTAATTTTGTATGTAGTGTTTTGAATTGTTTCAGCATGTCTTTCCTTTACATAGCAATTTTTTCTTTCTTTCTTTCATCAGGGCCGAAGGGGAAAAATGTCTTTCATAATAAGACTTTAAAAAAAGAAAGAAGGAAAAGGAAACAGTAGTACAGCAGGTTCTTTTGGCGCAATACTTGCATGCTATTCATAAAATTATTTCATTCAATTCAAAATTCAATGTCTAACAAAGCAGAAAGACACATAGCTATCATTTTCATAATCGACCAGGCACGCAAAGTGGGTCATTCACAAAGTTGTCAACAGTCACACACGCACACCCACCCGTCCTACAGCAAAGTCGACTCGAAGGCGAAGCGCTCGGCTCGAACAAGTAACAGAAGAGCCTAAGCCCTCCGATCAAATAAAATCAAACAAAATCAGTTAATCCACAGAGATATCCGTAAAAAATAAACAACCACTTCTAAATTCACTCAAACAGACAAAAATAGGAGTAAAACTCCTAAACTCAAAGCTCAAATGACAGGCCCGAAACACTACGATTACGAAATCACTGCACAGCCACCGCGCAGCGCATAGCTAGGCACCACACAAATACCATGCAGTACACGAACTGACACACCATTCGCTGAAGTCAACAAGACTCAGAAGATTTTCACAGAAAACATTATTATAATCACGAACCACACATCCACAACATAAAATAAATTACAAACCTTCCCAAAAAATAAGTAAAATATGGCAGAAAATGTGTACGGAAAAACACAAGAGATAGAATAGATCAGAAATTGGCGAGCCGGGATGACCGGAATCTAACAACCAATAAAAATAGATATCGATAGCAGCTATCGATGCGGCCAAAGTGCGCGCGCGAAATTAAAACTTACGGTACACGTACATTATTTATAGGTGCATTACGTGTGCGCACGGATTTACTTGTGATGCTTGTGATAGCCTATCGAAATGAAGCATTTCTTACGTGAGGCGGGATCTTGTTTGGATGGGCCGGAGGCGCGTTTTCGATCAAAATTATTTATTAGCACTTGGTAGACCTTGGTTTTACTCTAAAATCAGCCTCGGCAATGGTTAATTTTGCAGTCGGAAGTAGGGCATTTTATGACTTACGGAAAGGGCACGACGGCCTGCTTGAAAAGAAAGGGCACGGCCTTTTTGGCCGTGAATTGATCACTTTTTTGGAGGGCATCGCGGCCAGTCATAGGGGCATCGTCGATGGCCGTCGATTAATTTATGCCCTAACAGTCAGTGCACAAAATCCCATTCGGCCGTGTTGAAACCACGTATACATTACGATGAAAGCGCTGAGCAGTTATTTGAAATCTAACTCCAATGATTGAAATCCCCATCACAAATCGCCAGCAAGGGCATATTACTAACAAACAAGCGCTTACTTGCAAGTATGAATGTTTTTTTCTGGGTAATATCCTTTCATCTTCGTTCATTGCTATGTTCCAAAAATATTTTGTCACACTGACTGTAATAGCGTATCTTTCATTACGTTAGTGAGCACACTTGCTTACGGTGCATATCGCTGTGGTGAACGATGGTGCAATGCGCGATTAAGTCGCTCTCTCACACAAGTACACACACATTAGGGCTTACGACTTCCGAATATTATTGAAAACACTTGTTTTCGCTGCGCGAGACATAAGAGTTTGGTCCGGGAGTTTGATGATTAAAAAAAATATTCTCATGCGAATTTAAGGCAACTGAATGACATCATCACACCTTAAAACTTTGAAATGGAGAGAAACATTCTTGATTTCATTAATGATTTCGCATTTTTGATGGATCATTCTGAAGTTCAATCTATGTATCCGAGTAGTCGATAGAAATTCTATTATTCGTGTAGTGACATTTTCGGATGTTTAATCGTGTACTAGACTCGAAACAGGCCTGGTGTGGTGCGCGGAAAATACACACGGCCGCAGACCGAGGCCTACATATACTGCCATAAGACTAATCTAACTTTCATTTGAGGTCGGCTAGCTCGATCACCGCAACTAGATCCAGGTGCAATTAGAGTGATGTTGCGCTAACTCAAACTGCGTCGTCGCTGATGAACTGCGAACAAACTGACTTGCAATTCGGATGGCGGAAGGAGCTAAAATGTGTACAATTAACACGCACGTAAATCGCGTTCACTTAGAATTTTCTGGTTGCCCGATTCGGGCCACCAAACTTATCACTTTTTGAAAAATGGTGGCCCGGGAGCCAATTTTGGTGGCCCCGGGCCACCGGGCCACCGCTAATGTCGAGCCTTGGTTTTAATCTCTTCAGTATACTTTCCTCTACAATTCTAGAGAGAAGGACGAATATGACGTGGGTTTTGAATGTTTGGGACCATTGAATTGAATCGGCCGTATTTTGGATTAGATTATCAGTATTTTTGGCACGTTTTTGTGGTTTCAAACCGATTCGCAGCCATTAGGGTGCCAACAGTTTTGCAAATTTTCATGAAAATGACATGGATTTTGAATAAAGTGCTGCTTAAACTGTCCTTTTTATTTTTCTTCTAGATTCCAAGCCTCTAAGAATTATGTTTTTGTCCTTTTTGGCACCATTTTCGCCACATGAGGGCGCTACTTGTTTAAAGAGAAGTACAGATGACCCAGTTTAAAGAGTCTTTCCACCTTTGTCATACATTTCGCTACAAATCTGGAAGGTTTTATGAAGTTTAATAATGTTTTGACAAAGTAAAAGTGATTTATACTCGTTTGTCGGAATTGTGAGGTATGATAGAGGCCTAAATCTCTTGATTGCGTTGTTTTTATCTGCCATCTAATTATGGCAACTTCAAAGTCCAGTAGAAAAAAAAAAAGCACATGAACCTATATTATTTTTTGCATTTTTGGCCTACATAGGTACCAAAGTAACTCTATGCAAAATTTGGAGAAAATGACATGGATTTGATTTTAACTGTGGAACGTCCTTAAATCACCCTTCCCTGTCTGTGAATTTTGTTTGGTTTATTTTTCATACCATTTCTTTTGTTTACAATATTTTTGATCAGCTGTTAGATAACTGAACGCGCGAACGAAACGAATGAGACGCAGTGTAAACTACATGACTAGAGGTCATAATAAAAAACTGTATATCCCAAGGTCAGTTTTTTTTTACATGAGAATGAGAAAACCTTGGAATAGTCTAAGTAACGATATAGTTAATGCACCCAGTGAAGCTTCGGAAACAGACTTGATAAATTCTGGAGAGATTAACAAGTAAAGTTTCACTTTGATGCTGACCCATCTGGTCATGATCCTGCCAACCTAAAAAGATGACAGAATTTGGATCTGAATATAGAGGCTTGAGCCTGCGTTCAGAAGCATCCATAAGTATCCATAAGTAAGTAAGTATGTACCCCTGCTAAAAGTGAGATAATAAAATAATTAAAAATGCTGGCATGTACTAACTTTAGACAGAAATAACCGTTCTTGGGAATTGTTGATCAAATTTGACATTTCTCAACCTTTCCCATACACAGACGCATAGACGGTACGACCTGTACCATAGGCACAACAGGGAAGATATCGCGGCTAAAATTCAGCCGCTAGGGTCCTTTCTCCTCCAATCCTCCAATCCTTTTTTGGAGTGGGCTTATGAATATTAAAATTAAATGTGTATAGATCTGTATCATAGCACGCACTAGTCAGATTCGATGCCGTGTGGAGCACGGGGTCAGACAAGGACACACACAAAATCTTTGCGAACTTGTTCGCTATCTCGGAAGGTAATCGGGCAATGCATACGTAAACTTTATGTATGAGAGGTCACACTTCGGTTGACCCTCAGCGGAGAGAACGGAATTCCCGAGTGCACATGAAGCAATAAATCATCGTTTTTTGCAGTCATACATGTAGGGCCAAATATTTGTGGGACTGTAGCGAACATTCACCTTTGCAGCAGTCAAAAACAGACAACAAAATTGCACTAAGCAAGATTTAATTTTCTTGAATTGGCTAGATTATCTCATTCAGGGACTCTTCAACTCTAAATGTGCCACATATTTGGGGATTCAGAGTTGAAAATGGAATTTTGAATAATTATTTTCCCCTCATGTATGATTTTCTACCAAGCCAAAATGCCTTGTAATACACACAAAAGCCATTGAAGCTTTTCCGTTGCAATGAGTACTATGGAGTACAAAATCTCAGATAAGCTTGTACATGTATAAGTGTATTTTTGGTAAGTTGTAAGTTGTCAAAATAGATGTAAGAAGTAAAATATCATCAATCAAATATCATCAATCTCAGCTTTAAGATAATGTCAATGAAGAGGTGTTGTGGATCAATGGATAAGTCTCCGGACTTTGAACCACAGGGTCCGGGGTTCAAATCCCACAGCAGCATTCGCGTCCTTTGGCAAGACGTTTATCTACATTCGTCACTCTCCACCCAGGTGTAGTAAATGGGTACCCGGTAGGAAGAAATTCCTTGAATGCTCGAGCGCCTGATCAGGGTAGTCATGCTAGAGCCGGGGTAATAATATGCAGCGCTTAGAAACATTTGTATTAAGCGCTATATAAATGTTGCATATTATTAGTATTATTATTTTGTAGCTGAGAGAATCAAGCTTAATCACATATGCGATGTACATGAAGTCACACTATTTGTCGTGAGTTTGCAAGACTCGCCTATGCCCGCTTGTGTACAGTTAAGCGTGCATGCCCTTTTTATGAATGAGATTTGCATAATGTCACATGAATATTCATTTGTTCGACTCAAGATGGCTGATGACAATTACACATCGAAATTGTTTGGGTGGATCGAGATAAAGCATGGTATTTGAAGAAGATGTAAGCAGAGGTCTAAGGTACATATTTTCTGAATTTACATAAATATTATTTTTCACTTTCAGGACTTTGAAGTTAGTTAGTAAAGGAAACACTTGGCGTCAGGCCTGTATTTTCTCACTTGAATGCATCGACCAGTCCAGTGACCAGTGATTACCGTGATCGTCCATGTACAACGGCATAGACGATCATTTGGTCTAGAGGTCAGTGGAGCTAGACGAAGTCTGAGTGGAACAACCAAAGTCAGAGAGACTTAAACTTTCGGTCTAGCCATGTACGAAATTCATTCAAGCAATCACTCAAACTTTGCATGGAACATTCGCATGTAATAATTGAGCATAACAATTTGCCTTACATGTACCTTCAAAAATCGTGGCTGTGCTACATTGGATTTGAACTCTCAATCTTCTGGTTGTCAGACCAGCGCTCTACCAATGTTCTGTGGGAAGCGAGTTGATTTGCATCGGCAACATAAGCTATCTGTACATGTACATACCCTAATGGAATAAAGCCTGACCCTAACCCTAATCCTAATTATTATCAGGTATATCATTTTAAGTCATACCCATATTTTTTTTTTTTCATGTTTAGCAGGGGGTACATATGGAAGTCTTTCCCAAATAAAAATTCACGGCAAAAATACCGGGCAATATCGTGAAATAGGCCCCGCTCAAAAAATTTTAAAAGTTTTTTTAGGGTTAGGGTTAACTATACACACCGCTGTCACGAAGCGACAGTGCTATACAAGCCAGCCCTATCGTTGAGAACTCATGACAAAAAGTGTGATTACATCACGTAAGCGATATAACCTGGCATACTCGTGATATAGGCCCCACCATACCCTAAACCTAACCCTACCCTAACCCTAACCCTAACCCTAATCCCTACCCTAACATTAAAGCCCCCATTCCACTATCACGATCTCTCCCAATCTATGTAATCAACGGAGAGCGGCGAAAGTGTATAGGGGTCGTTTTTAATCGGTAGCATTGTGGCAGCAGAAGACGGGTAGAGTTGTTCAGATTGGCAAGAAATCTGGAAAATGTTTAAAACTTCATCCCGATCTTCCCGATCAAAATTCATCGTAAAGCGAGCGGAAAGAACATAACTACATCGTAAACACAGCGGAGTGATCCTAGTAAGGTCTTTTCCAGCACTGTGACGGCAGCACCAGAACAGGACATAAACTGGACGCTGCTGTGGTTCCGCTGCTGCCCCGCTCTACCCCAGGCCTAATGACGACTTTATTAGACGCTCTTACTACTCGCTCCCCTCTCTTACTGTAATTGAGACGGATTCCTACAATGCTCTCAAAACGTTTTGTTCCCGCTTTAACTACGCCTTTTTCACTTTTCCGTTTTAGTTACGCTGTTTCTGCGCTTATTCAGACTTATACAAGCTAATGATGCCCCTCTCGCCATGAGATCACATCGGCTGAATCATTCACGATTTCTGTCGCCGTCCCAAAAACGAAAATCATTCGTTCCAAGAGAAAATCGCCGAGTATTGGGTCCAGTGACACGACATATGCTCCGCCAACATTTTCTCCGCTGACAACTGCTCCGAAAATTCCGACAAGTGCTCCGCGACAATTGCTCTGTGACTGTTGCTCCGCTGACATTTGCTCTGCCGACATATGCTCCGCCGATATTTGCTCCACCGACGTTTGCTCCGCCGACATTTGCTCTGCCGACATATGCTCAGCCGACATATACTTCGCCGATATTTGCTCCACAGACATTTGCTGCGCCGATATTTGCTTTGCCGACATATGCTCTGCCGACATATACTTCGCCGACATTTGCTCCGCAGACAATTGCTCCGCCGACATATGCTCCGCCGACATATATTTGCTGACATATGCTCCGCTGACATTTGCTCCGACGAATTATACTGGGCCAAATTATTTCGACAATAATGTGACAGCTGCCCCGCTGACAATTTCTCCAGCGATTTCTCTGCAGAATCAATTTCGAAGACACAACACTTGAACTGTGACAATTGCTCCATGGGTACCATAAAATGAATTGGAGAGCATACTCTCTGACGTAGCCAAGAATTTTCAGCAGGGCGGGGGCACGAGGCGAGGGAGCGAAGCGACCGAGCGGGCGGAAGCTGTTGGAGAGTGTTAATCCCCCCTCCCACGGTAGGGAGATTTAAAAAAAAAGATTTTAATGTTTTTACCGCATAATAGTCCCTTCTTGTTGATTCTTGCCTTTGACCAGTCTACATAAATTGTTATTCAATTCAAATTAAATTCAATTCAGTCCAATTTCGGTTTTATTGTAAAAGGAAATAATTGGTACATGGCAAAAGTCCGAAGACTCATATTATCATATTTACAAGATAAGACAATATTCATATTATATTAAGAGTTAAAAGGAAACTGAAATAATATACATGCATGGAGCAATTAGATGTGAAAAATGAATTATGAAGATTGAATTTTAATTGTACGGAAGATTCCTGTAAAAATAGTAAAAAAACAAAAAATATAAAGAAATAAAACAAGTCTGTGAAGATTTGGGGGAAATATTAACCCAGGGGAAGTAAATGAAATCAGCCTTTTGCAGTAATAACTAAATTTGCAAAAAAAAAAAAAAAAAAATTAATTTTTTCCCTGATTCAATTAATTAAGAAATTACAATGTTTGAAAATATGAGAATAATAATATAATAATGCTCTTTATTCACAAATCATCATCGCAGCCATGCAGCAGGCTGAATTCCAAATGATTTTACAAAATATATATATAATAGTGCAAGTGACAAGAAGACAACATTGACCCTGATTAAAAGAGACATCATAATATACAATAGTCAACACAATAATTATAGGAACATAAAGGATATGAACTTTGTAGGCAGAAGATGGATGGAAAAGTATGGTGGCCCCGAAGTACGCTCGACAACAGGTCATGTGCGACGTGAATTTCGCATCCCAGGTCCTGAATTTCGCATCGCGGGTCGTGAACTTCGCATCCCAGGTCACGAATTTCGCGCCACTGGTCATGAATTTCACGATTCACGACTGGGATGCAAAGTTCGCGCCACGGGTCATGAATTTCGCATTGCCGGTCGTGAATTTCGCATGGCGGGTCGTGAAATTCAGGACCTGGGATGCGAAATTCACGTCGCACATGACCTGTTGTCGAGCGTTCTTCAGGGCCACCATAGAAAAGAGAAGTGTAAAGGGAAAAGGAAGAGAGGAAGAAAATGGTAAAGAAGATGATGAAAGGAGGAAGAAAAGAACAAAGAGAAAAAAGGAAGAAGGAGAAGAAGAAGAGGAAGAAGAAGAGGAGGAGGAAGAAGAAGAGGAGGAAGAGGAGGAGGAAGAAGAAGAGGAAGAAGAAGAAGAAGAAGAAGAAGAAGAAGAAGAAGAAGGAGAAGAAGAAGAAGACGAAGGGAAAGAAGAAGGAGGAGGAGAAGGAGAAAGAGAAGAGCACTTTATGACAAAAATATCCAAATGATTGTAGAAAAAAATATTTAATCGACATATCGGTATTATAGGCCTATGGCACATTCATAATTCTATTTGTTTATTTTCACGTATACAGTGACATTTATGACCTTGGGACCCCAAATCTTAGACCATTGTCCCTCCCATATTCATACATGAGCAAAGTATGATGCTAAACTGTCACAGAGTTGTTATATAAGTTATTGCAAGAATCAGCAGTTTTCATGTAGGCCTATATAATGACCTCTATGACCTTTGACCTTGAGACCCAAAAATCTAATCGGATCATTGCCCCAGTTTAAAGAGGGTACCCGATACTGAAACAATGTTAGTTCATATTAAAGAGCATGATTTTATTAGCAGGAGATCATCTGCCTAATTTTTTTTTTTTAAGTCGTGTTGCCAAGGAAACCCCCAAATGTGGTAAGATTCCGGTATATTTTTGACGCCTCAGCTGTGACCCAGTTTCAACTGGGTACCTTGTCGCGCAATTCTAGCAAAATGCGCGCAAGGTATAATACATATTGTACAGTCTAGCACGCAGCACAACTTCAATGCGCGAAGCTGGGTACCCACTTTTACGTCATACCTCATACTCAAAGTTTTTGTTCAACTCTTGACATTTTATGAGAAAATTAGCCAAAATGCATTGATTTCCATTGAAAATCATCAAATTTTTAATGTTATTCTTCTTAGAATTCTATTCTTGATCATATATAAAAAAAAAAATATCATTGCGTAATCACTTTAAGGTTAATCCGCGATCCGTAAAACAGATTATCGCGAGAAAGGAAAATGGGACGGATGGATGGACAATCCGATAACATAATGCCTCCGCTGGGCGGAGGCATAAAAATATACTCTACATTCTCGTTAAAATACCTTTAACGGGCAATTTTGACATACAGCAGTGTTTCTATCTTTGCAAACTACATTTGCAGTTTAGATTTCCTCTATTTACTATGAATACTCTGATTACGTAGATTATTTAGAGTGACCTATAATGATAAAAGCAAGCCCTCAAATTCATTGAATGGTGTCGATTGAGCAATACATGTATAGCCACCGGTTCAAGTGTCGTGGTTTCCGAACTTTGGCGGAGAAATTGTCAGCGAGGCAATTGTCAATATATTCATGATCAATTGTCGCAGCAGAGTGGAATTATCATTAATTTATTGATGATTATAATTAATTCGGCAGAGCAAATGTCGTATTTTCGGAGTATATGTCGGTGGAGCAATTGTCGGCGGAGCAAATGTCGGCGGAGCAAATGTTGTCATTTTGGGGCATAATGTCGGCGGAGTATATGTCGGCGGAGCATATGTCGGCGGAGCAAATGTCGGTGGAGCAAATGTCGGCGGAGCAAATGTTGGCAGAGCATATATGTCGGCGGAGCAAATGTCGGCGGAGCATTTGTCGCGGAGCAGTTGTCAGAATTTTCGGAGCAGTTGTCGGCGGAGCAAATGCCAGCGGAACATATGTGACTCGTCACAACAAAATCAGACAGAAGTCGCGCGAGGAGAAGTCGAGAAAATGGGCAAAATAGTAAAAAAACTCCAAAATTTTCGAAATTTTGTTTTCTTTATTTTCTGGATCTTCCATGTTTCAAGTATACTCTGTAAAAAAATCTAGCGAAAACAATAAAGGGAAAGGGTAAAAAAAGCAATTTTTCTGCGAGTGTTTTTTTCGGTCAGTCAGATCTTTTTCGGACACACGAGCGAGATCCAAAGATCAAATTTGGCTCCGCGCTAAGCTCCGCCCCCTAGCGACACACGCCTTCGCTAATTGGCCATTCATAGTCACGTGATCTCAGCAAAGAATGGCGCAATGTTGTGTGGTTTTTCAAAAGCGAAAACGTGATTTAGGAAAGAAAAAAAGGAAAACCTTAGCGGGTTGGGATTACTATTATTTTGACGGAGATAACAAAGATGTGTCTCGTCGTGTGTTGTTACTTTTTAAAAATGAAAACTTTTATAGAATTTTTGAACAGTGATGCAAAATAAAAGTAATTATTTTTCTGAAAAGGGGTAAATGATTAAACGGAAAGAAGTACAACTCGCATACAAGTCATGCCCTTCTTCTAAACTCGTGTTTCTGAGAGTTCTGGGAGATATTAAGACATAGAGAGAGGAGGAAAAGAAAGAGAAATTGCCAAAAGAGGGGAGGGGCGGTCTGTGTAAAATAATGTCCATGATTATTGTTGCGTGATTTTAGACCGAAGTCAAACTAATTAGACAAAGTCTTGGTTGTGGTTTGGTGGTGGGGAAGTTAACGGAATTAAGAAAAGAAAGAAAGAAAAAAAGCTCGTCAAAATTACTTCGGTATTCAGGTTTTGGCATGGTTAATAAGGGCTCTCTTGAACATTTGCAAATTCCCCGGAAAGTGTAAAATAAAATGGATGACAGTATTGAGCAAGGAATCCATGGGCAAGGGTGTTTGTGGGTCGGGATGGGGCCTGGCCGGGAGGAAGATAAGTAAACGCGTGGATGAAAGAGTGAAACACTTAGGAAGGAAAGAAGTTTTCAAAAGCCTCGAGTGTTTTATGATGTATAACAGCTATTAACACGAGGACCTCGGAAAGACAACCAAAAGGATCTTACCCCGGGACCTACCCCTCCTCTCCCCCTTCCGGGCTTTAGAAAGAGAGAACAAAGCGATTCTGATCAAAGCCGTGCCTTTATACATCCACAAACGGCTGTGAATTCTGTAGTAAGGGTGGGGTGGGATGGGGATAATAGATCTAGAGTGACCTCTAAAAGAAAGTAAGGAAAAGCGTTTTCAAAAGGCGGTTGACTTTATGGATTAAATCTTATTGAAAATTGAAATGAAGATGGGTATAGTGAAAAAAACCATTATTCTGTTCATGATCGTGCTCTTTTCACTTCGCATCTGTGTCTAAAAAACAGATAGGACGTTCAAGAAAAAAAAAGATTGATTTAAAACGCTACAAAGTTTAAAAAAAAGTGATTTTTTTATTGATGTTGAATTAAAGGAATTTGCTAGTGTTATTTCTAATCCTTTAAAAACACCAAACTGCCAAATACTCAGTGTACTGAGTGTAGCTTATTTAAATCGGGCAGAGAAAAATGGGACTACAGATAAAAAAGCGAAGAGGAAGAATAATGAGAAAGGAGAAGACGGTGTGGAGAAGACAAAGGTCTTTGGTTGCGTTTTTATGAAGAAAAAAATGTAGCTTAACCGAAGAAACTATAGGCCTATACTCTTTCAAATATTGGCCAAATAAACTTGGAGATAAACATGATAAAATATACGTCGCCTTTGAATAATGCTCGAACTTGTTTCCGTAACAGATAGCGTGGAGAAACGATAGAGAGGGAGAAAAAAAGAAGAAGGATGAGGAGAAAAGGAAGAAGAAGAAGAAGAAGAAGAAGAAGAAGAAGAAGAAGAAGAATGTGTTTTGGTGTATTGAGTGTCTCACAATTTTGGTGAAAACGTTTATTGTGGAGAAGAATTGTGGCGGTGGTACGTTAAATAATGACGCTTTCGGTTTTTAACTTTAGCAAAAATTTTTAACAGTCATTGAAAAGAAAGGTATTTTTCTAGAAAGAGGTTAATGACTCATATCAATAAGACTGGAGAAAATGGACGACCCTTGATTAAGACATGTAATCCAATATGCAAATTTAGAATTTAACATGATACCAAATTGTAATGAAAGAGAAAGAGAAAAAGAAAGGAAAAGGGGGGGGGGAAGTAAAGAAAGAAGAAACAGAGAGACAGAGATGTATTTAAATTCATGTTCATGATAATAGGTGCATCATTAATTAGACCAAAGCCAAAATAATGAGTCTTGGTCGTGATTGATGGAGTGCGACTTAACGGAATAAACCAAAGAAAAGAAGAAGCTTGTTGGAACGACATCGGTTTCTGGCATAAAGGGATATCTCTCTTGAACATTTACAAAACCCGGGGAAAGTGTAAAATAAATAAATGACAGTACTGAACAAGGAATCCAAGGGCAAGGGTGTGAGTGTGGGTCGAGATGGGGCCGGGCAGGGAGGAAGATGAACCACTAATGTCGCATTCACACAAACGAAACTGACTCCAAACCGACCAATGGCATGTCATTGGAAATAACGTATTAGTTTTGATCGGTCTGGAGTCGGTTTCGTTGGTGTGACTGCGACATAAGAAAGGAAGGAAAGAAGCTTTCAAAAGGCTGAAGCAGTGCTTAGTGCTTATGACTTTTAAAAGCTAAAAAAGAGGACAAAGAAAGGATAACCAGAAGGACCTATACCCCTCCCCTCCCCTTCCGGGTTTTAGAAAGACAGAACAAAGGTATAGCTTTCAGTATTATGATCAAAGCCTTTAACGGGCAGCGAATTCTATGGCAAGGGCGGGGGTGGCGATCGATAGGGCCTGGCCGGGAATGATGAGGAATGATAGATCTATAGTGACGCTAAAAGAAAGTAAGGAAAATAAGTTTTCAAAAGGTAGTGGACCGTGGATTAATTTTTATTGAAATCAAAATTAAGAAGGGTATAGTGAAGATAACCATTATTCTGTCCATGATCATGCTCTTCTCACTTCGCATCAGTGGCTTTTAAAAAAAAGACCCAGAGAGCACATTCAATAGAAAAATCGATTTAAAAACTCCATAAGATGGTTTTTCAGTGAATACGAGTATTTTCTTCAGTAGAGAACACAAAAAAGAAGGTAAAATCAATCATGTACAAAAGCTGGTAAGTTCATGAACCGGCTGCGAATTCTATCGCATTTTTTTTTGTTTTTGCTTTTTTGTTGAGCAGTGAAAGAAAGAAAAAGAACTGGGACAAGAAAATGATTAGGAAGGAGAACACAAACTTCTATAGACATGTCACTTTTTTTAATGGTTAATGATTATTAGCCATTTTTAAAAGTGGAGAAAAGAAATGTAACGATAATTTTGTTGAATTAAGGGGACACTCTCACCAAACTGGGGTGAATAAACGTTCATAAGGAAGATTTCCGTCGAATAATACTCGAACTCGTTCTCGTCATTTCACTTGTTGGCTTGAAGGAACGATAGAGTTTAAGAGAGAGGAGGTCGAAAAAGGAGAAAAGAAGGAGAAGAAGAAGGAGAAGATGAAGAAGCAGAAGAAGAAAAGAAGAAGATGAAGCGACATAGGTGTTTGGGTGTATGGGGAGTTTGATAAGTGCGGTGAAAAATTGTTATTGTGGAGTAGATTGTTGGGGGTAGTACAATTCAGATTCAGATTCAGATACAATAATGACGCTGGCGGTTGAAAAATGGAACCGTCAATTTTTATCTGCAATTCGCTTTCCAAATGATAACAGGTCGACTGAAATCACGGTGGCAAGAGAGACAAATCTCTGTCAAAAAAAAAAAAAAAAAATGATGGAGAACACTGTGTTGAGAAGGTTGTGTTTTGATGAAGAAAAATTGTAGCTTAACCAAAGGAAAATTATAGGCATACTCTTGCAAAAGTCGGGTAAATGTATAGAATAATCAGTTAATCTTGAACTTGAAGGTGCAAAATGAGGAAAGAAAAAAAATGATAAGAGTCTTATAATAATCATCGTATTGATTTGTGATGTCAAACCATGAAGATAAAGAGAAAAATGGAAGAACTGTCAGGTCATGATGACTGATCACGGCAAATTAAGAAGAAAAAAATAGGACTGAGGAAACAGGTATTTATTTTTTTTTAAATCACGCAAGACGACTTTTATGTATATCATGTCTTTCAGTATTGATTCTTTTCAAAGCATCGCAGTGCTTTATCCTGGTTTATCCAAATTACACTCTTTGTTGAGAAAACAAAGCGCGGATTCTGGAAGAGAGGAGGCCCCACGCCATGACTGCCCTGAAAGGCCCGCAACGCACAATAGCTAGTCTCGGCGGGAAGCTTTTCGGAGCCGTAAAACAACTTGTCTTTTTCCCATGAAAAACCCCGTGAAAAACATTATAATTCATGACCGATACAATTCAAATCTTATGTTTTTAGTGAGTAGAAATACTATAGAATCAGGAAAACCAGTTTTTATTCTATTTCATGAACGGTTGCTAAGGCCTTTTCCAGAATGAATTTGACATTTCCCGCTGGAAAATGCCTCGTGAAGACAAAACGGAAGTCAAACTTTAAAAGCGTTTTTCTCGAAGAAATACTTTTCCAGAGCCCCCGCCTTCTCGGGGTTTAACGGCAATTATCTCAACAAATACTCTACCCCTTAGCTTGAGCTATATATCAAATTAAAGCTTGAGAAATGGGGAATCATAATCATTCAAAATATGACATTTGAAAAAATGCGACTTCTGTCTGATTTTGACGTGACGGGTCACATATGTCATGGAACCATTGTGTTCAGATCGGTCAATTTTTACCCGATCTTCCCTGACCTGAAAAAAATTGTCAAATTGTAACTAGAGCAGCAAAATGGAATAGGGGCTTAACCCTAATCCTAAACCCTAACCCTAACCCTTAAAAAAATTAGAAAATTTTGGAGCAGGGCCTATTTCACGTTATTGCCTATAGCCCATGTAAACTGATAAATTTTCCAGGTCTAAAACTCTACTCTCAGTTCTTAATCTCCGCCCTCATACTGTCCTTGCTGCACAATCAACTCATAAATAAAAACTCTTGCTCTCCAGAAGTAAACACTTAAAGGTTTAAGTAGGTGAGGCAAATTAAAATGAGGTGTTGACTAGATCAGATCCTGAGTTGCACAGTTGCTCTGACTTTATTTATAGAAATTCAAGTTGAACAGAACATAAGTCACATCATCAATTAATATCCAATCAGAAATGTAGCAAATGGTATAGTCGAAAAAAACTTGAAATTATAGAATAACCCAGGGGAAAGGAAGAGCCAGTAGACAATATGGAAGGATGATCATGAGGTGTTTTGAATAATAAATGAGAACTAAACAATAGAACCATTTGAAGTGGAAGTGGATTGAAATTCAGTTTAACAACTTACCAAAAATATGATGATATATTGTGTTGTCTGCCCACTGTAACTAGAATCTCTGCGCGGTAATGGTAGAAGTGACCCTACATGTAATCGTTGCTAGCCGGTAGCGTATGGTCACTTTTGCCATTATCGCGCGGATATTACAGGTACAGTGATGTAATCGCACTTTTTGTCCTGAGTTCTCAACACTATCCAATAGCTTGATTGTCAGATGCCATGCTTTGCATGGCATCTGGTCAGGCTAGGTTAGGCTTAGGGTTAGGGTTAGGTTTTAGGATTAGGGTTAGGGTTTAGGATTGGGATTAGCCTAGGGTAGGGTTTATCACGAGTATGCCAAATGCCGAATTGCACATGATTTTACAATTGTAAAAACATTCAGATATTCGTGACAGTGTTTGTACATAGACATGTCATGAAATAAAAATGGTAATCCAGGGTTTCAGGAGAATAAATTATTTGCACTTACATTCGGCCGTTAACTTCAGCACACCTCTTCCTTAAGGTGTGTTCTTTGTGATCACCGACATGTTTGCAAAATGTGCGTGCAAAAACCATATGATGGCGTCATCACACTAGCTCTGGGGAGCGTTTCACGAAAGGACTTGTCGGATGTTTTTTCTGACAAAGTCTGTTTTATCCGACAGTTGCCACAGTAACAATGCTTCTCAACCAATCGAAATCAAGGAAAGATGTCAGATCTGACAACTTGTCAGACAACAAATGTTGATGAAACGCTCCACAGATTTATTGTTGATCGTTGCTATGCGCGGTTGCTAACGTGTTTTTCGAAGACTAATGTAGACTATTGATGCAAATATAAAAACTTTGGGAGCCTCTCTTGTCTCATTTCCTTGATATCCTGTTTCTAAATATTGTTTTCTAGCAGTAGTCAGGGATTCTGATGTATGACTTTGTTCTGAATTGCAAATATAAAGCCATTTCTTAAAGGGGGTACCCAATGCTGAAACAATGTTAGTTCATTTAAAAGAGCATGATTTTATTAGCAGAAATCATCTGCCTAAAGTTTTTTTAAAAAGTCGTGTTGCCAAGGAAACCCCCAAATGTGGTAAGATTTCAGGATATTTTTGACCCCTCAGCTGTGACCCAGTTTCAACTGGCTACCCACTTTGACGTCAAAATGACGTCAAAGTTGGTACCTTGTCGCGCACTTCTAGCAAAATGCGCGCAAGGTATAATGTATATTGTACAGTCTAGCGCGCAGCACAACTGCAATGCGCGAAGCTGGGTACCCACTTTGACGTCATACCTCATACTCAAATGTTTTGGTCAGCTCTTGACTTTTTATGAGAAAATTAGCCAATATGCATTGATTTCGATTGAAAAACATATTTTTAATGTTATTCTTCTTATAATTCTATACTCAATCATATATTTAAAAAACAATTTCCATTGTGTAATCACTTTAAACTGCCTCACGTAACTAAAATTTGCCATTCATGATCTTTTTTGCCTTTACCACTCTACAACAAGACCCTTCATTTTCGCATTTTCTTCAAAAAGTCCAGTTTTTCTTGGAATTTAAATCCTTGTTACCTAAAGTTGGAGGTTTATTTTGGTTTTAAAAAAAGTCTCAATTTGATTTCTTATCAAGACACCCGTTTCAAATCAATGCTTTTGTGTGCTTTGTTGACCGAGTTGCCCGGAGAAGCCTATTGAATTTGTGTGCAATTTGCCTGTGTGATGTCATTGCGTGAGTTACAAAAATTGGAGGGCAGGCCACAGGGCCTAGGGCTTGTGTGTTTGTTGCCATTTCCTTTCTATTTTAAAATCAATATTAATATTTTAATAATTAATACACAATTTACACATATACAGTTAGCATCCAGACTATTCTCTTTTTTTTTTTTGGGGGGGGGGGCTGTTTACTGTAAGTTTTGTTGAACAAAAAATAAAAATTAATCAGATGCTCATGTGCCCAGCCCCTTGTAATCATCTCTCCATCCCCCTCCCAAATTATCCATCTTTCCTAAAAAAAAATGAAAATATATCAAAATAAATAATGAAAAACAATAAAAGGCCCACATGCCTCAGCAGCCAGATCAAGGAGGACCTTTTGAGGACTAAATTATATATTTTTTTTCCAATTACTCCGACACTTTTTAACGTAAGTCTTAGTTGGAGGTAATTATTTGTTACAAATGAATTGCCAGCTATTATTTAATTTATTGCTTGCTTGTTTCTGTTTTTTATTCACCTTTATATACCTGTTAATCAGAGCAGCATGTGAACGCTCCAGGTCCCTGGGGGAGAGTGCAAGGAGAGGGAGTCTACCCCCCTCCAGGGCGAATCACGAAATCTCCATCATTTCTTTGTCATCGTTCCTTGTCTGCTTCCATTCTTCATTCATTCTCTGTCCTTTCATCTAATCCTCACTTTGGCACAAGTCGATTTTTACACTAATGCAAACAATGCCTCCTGTTTATCCAAGTGTAAACACACAAAAATGGTACCAAATAATGCAGGAGAAGATACTCTTTCAAGATATGTCTAAAAGTTTAGCGTTCATAACTTTTTTTTTTTTTTAGATAGCAATTTTTAAAGTGTATACTTTTTTTTGACTCACACGGTATAGCGATGTACCCTTTTTGGTGTGATTGTTTCTAGATTTTGTAGGCCCGCCCACAGAACACTGTGGTACTCCACAAGAGAGAGAGAGAGGCAAAGCAACTGATTTGCAACCATTAATACAAGCAATCTGAGAGTGGTATGAGAGATAGGACTCAAATTTGTATGCCTCACCCTTGACACCAAGTGAACTAAGTGTGTTCAAAAGAATAGTGTGATTGACAGTGTCGAAGGGGGACGACAAGTCTAGCAACAAGAGGGCAGTTGAGTTACCCCTATCCATCCCTTGCAGGATAGGGTTGGACACATTCACAAGTAGTGTTTCCACGCTATGATGGGTTCTGTAACCCAATTGGAAAGGGTCAAACAAATCATTGGCCAGAAAATAATCCGAAAGAAGAGAAAAAACAACCCTTTCAAGAATTTTGAACAAAAAAGGTAAGTTTGAAACTGGTCGATAATTTTGGAGGGAATTTCGGTCCAGAGAAGGTTTCTTCAGCAAGGGAGTAACATGAGCTATTTTCAATGAGGAGGGAACATGTGCCTGCTCTAAACTCAAGTTAACCAAGTAAGAAAGGATGGGAGTGAATGTGGAGGAACAGTCCATTAATAATTTAGTGGGAACAGGGTCTAATTGACATGACTTTGGGGGTAGTTTACGTAAGAGTGACATTATCTCATCAGGGGTAGTAGGTTGTAAAGGAAGAGGAAGTAATAGGATGCTGTGGTGTTTTGTCAGGAGATAAACTGTCACAGATGTTCTTGACTTTCGTCTGGAAGAAGTGGATAAATGTAGAGGCTATTTGCTGGCTGTCCGTGTGGGCTGGAAGTGGTGATAATTGTCGACGATTCAGAAGTCGGTTCGCCACTGAGAAGAGCTTTTTGGAATCATTCTGACAGTCTTCAATAAGGCCTACAAAGTATGAGCGCTTCGCCCTTTTCACAAGTGAATTTACAAGGTCACACTGGGCACAGTACAGTTCTTTGTCCGTCTGAAGTTGGCCATTGGACCTCTATTTTCTCTCCATTCTTTTAAGTATTCTATTCTGGGTACAAATGTCACTGGTATACCACAGACAGTCTACATGATTCCTCACTTTCCTTGACCTCTGAGGAGCATGAACATCTAGAACCCTCCCGAGTTCTAACTTGTATCGATGAACAGCTTCGTCAACACTGCATGTAACAGGAGCAGTGATGTTACAGTCATAAATGTTATTCGCGAAGGTCTCTCTGTCAATATCTCTGATGTTACGACTGACATATGTAAAGTGGGTCTGACTAGGCTTAGCGAAGTTGAGCTTCCATAAGATGGCAGAGTGGTCGGAGATGCCAGGTATGACCTGGGGTTTCGATCATCAGAGTTCCGCACCATGACAATGTCGAGGATATGACCCTTGTCGTGAGTAGGAGATTTGAGAGATGCTGTGACTACAAAGGAGATCATTAAACTTTTGTGTGTTAGGTGAAGAGTTATTGTCAAAGTGAATGTTCAAGTCACCGGTGATGACAAAAGGTGGAGTTCTATACATTCTACCATCTAGAAAGTCAGAGAATTCTTCCAGAAATCTGGAGAAGCTATGACCACTGGGCGGCCTGCAGATTACCTAGATATCCATACAGCTTGAGTCATTGGAGACAGTTGCAGACATACATTCAAAACTGTCATATTTTTCTGGTGACACAACAACCTGGAGGCTGTCTTTATAAAGGAAAGCCACCCCGCCACCCCGCCACCCCATCCAGAGACTCATGGACAATGCTTGAAAATGTAAGAGCTAGGGCAGAGGTCAGCCACGACTGCATCATCATGATGACAGCCATGTTTCACATACAGACAAAATCTAACATGTGATCAACAACAAAGTCTTGAAATATGGTTGATTTATTACGCAGGGAGCTGGAGTTGAGAGTACCAAATTTAAGATGCTCCTTAAAGCGATCACGCCCACCTCTTTTACCCCGATGTGTCCTCCACCTTCGACATGTTCTACTGATCCCGAGAGACACCAGCCGATCCCAAACAAAATGGCTCTCCTCTCTCCATTTTCCAGAAGAACGACCATTCCAAATATTAAGGGCATGAAGAATCTGACTATCATAGGTATAGTTTGTAGTCAAAGAATCATCAGAACAGTTAGGTTCTTGAGAGAAGGCCCAGGGTTGGGACTGATGTCTCTTGAGATCAGCAGTAAAATGCGGAATCTTGTAACAGAATTTACATACCGTTGAATGGGAGTACCAATTGTACTTTCCCTTATGTTGTAGAGCTACATTACAAGAATCAGTAGTGTAATCAAGGAGTTTTAAGAGCTAGAGTCCCAACTAGCAACAAACTATTTCAAGCAGCTTTCCCTTTCTAAGGTTGCACAATAGAATTTACAGGTGTGCTGTTGCCTTTGATGTCCGAGGTTCGATGCCGCCAACATCAAGGGAGAGCTCGAGTAGTGATTTTTGTCACACATGAAATATCTTTAATATTTCACTTTTTATTTGAATTAACAGAGAGAAAATTGAACGGATGAAAAAATATGAATACAAAAGCCTAAATGTATCCAGAGATTTGCATATGTCACATGATAGCAGTTTTAATTTGTGAATAATAGTAAAATTTTACAATCCTAAAACCTGCAATTTGACACCTTTCCGATTACTTCCGGCAAAAGAAAATAAAAAGTGAATTTGTTCAAGTAAAGTTATTTATGATGTTATATGTCAGATTAGTGCCCACACATGCCCAGTCGAGTAATTTTGATTCATATTTCAGGAAATTTTGCACCATTTTCTCTCGCTTGCCTCCTGTAAAGGTAAGCACTGTGTACTACTCGTATTATCGGACGAGTGGTAGCGAAAAGTAATTATTATTACAAAAGCATATTTCCCTTTGAAAATGGCCCGTAAGTTTGAAGCCAGGCAGGAATCTTTTGTCTACGCATCTGCAAGGAAGATCGAGTTAAGCACATTCCTGACATATTTTCTCCTGGCGTCATCAAACATGGTTCACAGGGAATGAGTTAGATGTGACTCCTGCTCTTGAAACTCCTTAGTGTAATGCACAAGTACAGTACATGAATCAGTCATGTAACATACAATACATACGATAGATACAAAGGCTATTAGAGTAGCCACCTTCATTGTGTAAACTCGCACAACCGTGCAGGCTGTGCACTAACATGTTGAGTAAAGGTTTAACAGGCAAGTGAATATGGCTACTTACAACACAGGTAACACAGTGGTAGAATGCAAAACCAAAAGTTTAAATGTATGACAAATATCACATGAAATTTGGATAAAATAGTATAGTGGGCTCCTGAAGACACACAAAATCAGATGATATAGATACAGTAACTGAACAATAGATTAAACAAGGAAAATATACAGTAAAGTGCAGAGCTCTGTGGGTGGGCATCCACCGGGCGTGAACAACCCTTAAAAAAAAAGGGGGGGGGGGGAGAATTGAGTGGCAAGTTGACCTATGATAGATGAATTTTCAGGAAGTAATAGCCTGTGACCAGTAGCCTATTCCTATCATCATCATACCCACCATGAGAAAAGAAGATGCCAATAAATATATGTTATAAAATCATAAGAATGGAGTAACTAACAATGCATTAAAAACTTTTTTTCAGTATACAAAATTCCCATTAGTTTCTCACTTATAAATCTAGAAACAAAATGTTTCCGGCAGCAAGCACTCTTATTCCAGCAGCTACATTCATAATATATGGGCAGCGAGGTGTCTGACTATCCTGGAAATCTGCAGGAAGATGTACATCATAAAAGTCATCTTGTGTATTTTGGTGACAAATCTACTTTTTAAAGAAAATAAAGTTGTTGTCGGTATGGCTTGCTTCGCTTGCTTGCAGAAACAATATTTGCTGGAACAACAATCGAGGTGCCCAAATACCCTCATTTTGGGCGGATAGGTAATCAAATGAATTATTTAGATATCTTGGAGGATTAAATCGTATTTTGATGATGACCATGAAAAAGTGCATATTTTTTCTCGCATATAATATTAAGATACAGGATGGTTGGGAAAGCAAACAATTCAGCAAGCGAGGCAAACAAATCTTGCTTGCTGCACTTGCTCATATAAGATTTGAGATACAGGACAGGATGGTTGGGAAAGCAAACAAATTTGGCAGGCGAGGTGCCCGAATAATTTAGATATCTTATATAGAGGTGTCATGGTCTTGTGGATATGTCACCTGGCTGTGGATCTCATGGTCCGAGTTTGAATCCCATCACGGCACTAATGTCCTTCTGCAAGTTTTGAATCTGCATTTGCCACCCTCTACCCAGGTGTTAAGTGGGTACCCGGTAGGATGTGAAAGTCATTGAGATTTGTTTAGCATTGTAAGTGCCTGTAAAATGGTACCTGGCTGGAATGCTCCCTTTGGAGTGGAGAAGATGCATTCATTGTGTGTGGGCAAGCCTGAATCCAATGACCGAGGTAATAATATTTCTGTAGAGCACTTAGACACATCAGAGAGATGTATTAGGTGCTGTGTAAATGCAGAATATTATTATTATTATTATTATCATTATCATTATAGGTGTATAGTATATTTAATGATGAATTACAGTATCACCTGTAAAAGTGTATATTTTTCCTCGCAGTGCTCATTCGTATGATATTTAGATAAAGGATGGTTTCAGAAGCAAAAAAATTCGGCAAGATAGCTGACCAAATGTACATATATTTCTAAACATGTTATAGGACTATGGTGTATTTCGATGACGAAATGATACTTCTATCATCAAAAGAGTGTGCTTTTCCTTGCTCACTTCGCTCGCTTGTAATATTTATGAACAGGTTGTTTCTTGGGACAGCAAACAATTAGACCATTGAGGTGCCAAAATAAAGTCATATTTAGCAGCAAGGTGACCATATCATTCAGATATCTTACAGGCCTACAGTGTATTTTAATGACAAAATAACACTTCTTTCTTAACAAGAAGTTTCAAGAAGTGGCAATTTTTTGGCTCGATCGCTAGCAAAATTTCAAAACGGTGGTTCATAATCTGGAAAGAAGTGTCATTCCCCTCCCCTCAAAAATTATAAAACGCTTCACGACCCCGAAATATTTCATTAAAATAATACAAGTCTGCATCTGCAATATTGTTTGAAAATGATTTGTTTTGTGTGTGTATGTTGGGGGGGGGGGGTTACTTAGATTAGACTTATGCAGCATAACTGTTTGCAAATTTAGGTCTTGCAGCCCCCCTTTCTTCTTCCCCGAAATACTGGAACACGGCTTACTCCATGCGATAACCTGACATGTAGCTCATGGCTCAGCACCCCTGTGAAAAAAATCATTTTCAGGTGCCTGCCGCTGCGTTTAGGAACACTGCTTTCTTTTGGGTTATTAACATATGTGTCATTGCCCTCCCCTTACTTCTGTTCCCGCTTATTGAAGACATACTTTACATGCATCTCGCTCTGCTCTCGGATTATGACCTCCATTAGCTTCAATAATGAGCTGCGTGTCTATTCATCCTCTGTGCTAGTGAACGTAAGCGAGTTGAACAGACAGAGCCCCTCCGTTCCCACTGTGTTTAGGAACACTGCTCTCTGATATTCCTCTATCTTCCCATCAAGCTCTGTAATGATCTGGCAATTCACCCATAGTTGTCAGAATATTTTCCATTTCTTGACTTTGTTTTCCCTCAATTTCAGTGGAGGAGGGGGAGTAACACTCCTTGACTTCCAGCCATCGCTGATATGCTTCCACCATGTTACAGTGGCTGTTATTTTACTGAGATAAGTCACATGAAATAATTCAGACTGCAAACATACGGTACACACAGCGAATGCCTATAATCTGCCCCAGGGTCGGGGGTTGTGACGTGAAATGTAAATATTCATGATTATGATTTCGTAATGAAATATTGTTTCGTACTTGTTGAGAATTATATTTTTTTAGAGCAGAAAGTGACCAAAATGTTATTTTGAAACAGTCAATGAGAATGTTTAATCGTACATAGCAGTTCGAGTAAGTTTGGTAATCGATTAATGATTGATTCACTAAAAAACTAAAGTTAGTGCTCATATTTAGGTTATAAAACATTGTTGGGGCCAGCAAAGTTACAGCTTCAAATTTGTATTGTTTACCAAAGGATAGATTATTTATTTCATTTGTTTACTGAAAGAAAAATAGCCCTATAGTGATTTTAAAGTTGTTATTTAGATGAATCTCTTTTGTCTAACGAGTTTGAAATTAAGTTGTGTAAGTACGGGCTGAAATTGTTTTGCTAGTATTTTCGTCGGGTTGGGTTTACCAATTACTGATCTCCAGATCATAAAGTAGGCCTTGCCACAGCACTTTGATTTGCCAGTCTTGTTTCTTAAACCAGACGGAAATCTTTGCTGCTGAATTTTGAAAAGCATCTACCTTTAGAACCTGCTGCGACAGGAAAATCAGAAAGTGAGTAATGCAGAAGTAAATATAAAAAAACCATACATGAAAGCCTGCTGTCTCCTTATTATGGTCGTCTGAAATAAAATTGATGCATGGTTGTGGGAGAGTTTGATTAAAGAAGTTAAAAAAAGGGACACATGCGTGGTCTTCTTTCTTAACCAAAGAAAGAGAACCATACATGGTCGTTTGGTCTCGAAAGTTGACATGGTCGTGCTGTACAGAAGTTGAAGTTTACAAGCTCAAGAAATTAAGGAAGACATGGTCGTGCTGTCGTGAGAAGTTGGTATGGTCGTGCGGTCTTTGAAGTTAAAAGAATAAAGTTGATGTGGTCATGCGGTCTTGTGAGACAGTTGGCATGGTCATTGTGGAGCACCTGTAAATCTAAAATTGATCATTTACTCCAACTGACTGTGAATTTTGGTCAAACGGGCTCGGGGCCTGGAAAGAAAAAGGGCTGTTCGGCTACAATATGCATATTGAAACAGTTTCTCCCCTCCCGGAAGCTTTAAAGTTTCTTTGTCCTCATTCCTTGTCTGCTCCTTCTCTCGCTACATTTTCTCACCTATTTCTCTTATTTTTTTTGTTGGTGTTTTTTTTTTTGGGGGGGGGGACTGCCCCTCGCTACACTGGGGACAAGAAGACGGTCATAACTTTGTTGGCCAACTATGGAGAAGCCTCTGATCTTCCTAAAATATTTTACAAAGAGCTTACCAACTAGACATTTTGTTTTATCAATACAAGAATATGTGCCAGCACATACAGTGTAGCCTTGGTTGTCATTACACATATATTTTTGTGAAAGAATTTTGATAAACTTACAAGTATTTGAATGAATTTAATAGGGAATGCAAAGATTAGAAATAGTAGTAAGGTGTCAAAGATGCAAGATACTCTTCAAATTAGGTAGCTTATACCAAAAAAAAGCTAATTAAGTGTGGTTATGAATAATGTGCATTATCAGTTTGATAATGAACAGGAGGGAACGAGAATGAATGAGAGAGAGGAGGGAACAACCCGGGGGGGTCACTTCCATTGAAGAGTGGACAGCATCCGCGAGAATCGTCCTAAGAAAAGCACCCTAAATGAGGATTCAAGGGCAGGCCGCTAGGACACCCTAAACACGGATTTTGTGCAGATGTCCCAGATTTGCACACCATAAAAAACGAGGATATTCCCATTTTCATATCTTGAGTGTGTTAGTGGGGTCCATTGAAAGTTTGGAGCCGTTTTTATCTCGAGATAATTCACTGTCTCATTATGTTTTACACGGGCGTTATAGGATTTTCCGTTCATGAGTCTTGTTACAGTCGGTCTCGCAGTCGGTGCAAATTACATACCCTTTTCGCGTTTTAGATTATCGTGATTTAGGAGGCTTTTTTTCATTTTTAGGCGTTTTTGACACTCTATTCGCGTTCCGCGCGTTCCGCGCCTACCCCTGAAAAAATACCCTTTTTCCACGTTTTTTTCTCGCGGATGCTGTCCACTCTTCAATGGAAGTGACCCCCCCGGGGGGAACAACGATGAGAGGACTGAGAGGAGGAGCGACGACGATGAAAGGATGCTTTCATTTGCTACTTATATTGAAATTAACCGCTAACTGTTACATTTATGGTAGTGAAAAAGGATGCAATAAATGTTTTATCCATTGTTAGAGTCTTAACCAAAACATTGATATGCAAAAATTGGGGCAAATTACAAGCTAAATATATTTCGACTGCACTCAGTCGAGGATTCATCTAGTTTTAAAAGGACACCAATACAATGGTAAATGCCGACCGGCACCATGGCAAACGTTTTCTACTTTACTACCGAATTACCAAGCTGGGACACAAATTTGATTCATTATTTTATTTTGCTGCTTGTTTTCTTCACCCACGAATAGATGGTGCGTAAACTCCTGTGTTGTACAGACAATCTCCTCGTCTTGCCTGTATGTGGGGTGTTCATGTCTCTACTTGGTCTGGTGCTACTGATCATCTATCTGGTTGCCAGGGGAATCACTTCATCTCTACATCTTGTTGAAGCTCCAATCCCAACTTACCTTGCTGCACTTCTGGTGAGTACCCACCTGGCTTTGTAAACTTAGAGTAAATTTTGCAAAGAGGAACATAAAAGAAGATTTTTATGTTTAAGAAATTATAACATTAAAGGTAAGGGATCCCTTTTGCAGCCCCCCCCCCCAATCATCTTGCCATCAAAGCTTATTTAGCTTGTCATATTATACAGATAGGTGATAAAGATCTTCCCACAAAATAACAAAACCATAAACTTTTTTTTGAATAGGGAAAAATGAGAAATGAATTTCAATCGGATTAATGACATGCCTATATACAAATTATGTGAAGGGACATGTTTTCCTATTCAGTACATGTCCGCGTACATACACAACATACACAACATGCACAGTACTTTGTATACGTGCACCCATATACACACAATAATCCGGACACATTTTCTGGCATGGACACCAATCTTTTCGGCATTTGAATTCAAACTCAAGTTCAAGTTCAAGTTCAATTCATTTCACATCTCGTTAAAAAACCATGCAGTGTATAAAGTAAAACAAGACTGGTTTATAAACAGTGCAACAAAAACAAAATGACATATTTACACACAGGACAGACAGGAAGCCGCTGGCCTAACGAGGTCTGTCCCCGGGAGGGGGGGGGGGCACTCAGTATATAATGCGGGGTGGGTATGTGCCGCGGAGAAGACCCCCATTTTTACACTCAAATTTCTGTTCCAAAGCATAGCATTTTTATCTTATTGAGAAAAAGAACAAAGAAAGCCGTTCCAAAGCATAGCATTTTCTTCTTATCAAAAAAGAAGAAAGAAATCCGTTCCAAAGCTTCGCATATTTTTCGTTACGCCGTTCCGGCCGCATTGATCCGCTACAATGAGCTGCATTTTTGGTGAAAAGTGGCCCGCAGAGCGCTGTCCGACCATCGCCTCTGTGCGAGCGCACCCGGCGCCCGTGCCGCCGGGGTAGCTGCATGCACGTATGCCCATTCCACACGCAGGCGAACCGTTCCAAAGACCCCCGTTTTCACAAACATTTGTAGTTGCGAAGCCCGTTCGGCAGACCCTCCTTTTAACAATAAGCCTGTTCCAAAGCCCCCGTTTTTTGTCTCGCCCGCGGCACATACCTACCACTTTTGGGGTCGAGTACCCCCCCCCCCCCCCCCGGGGGTCTGTCCCACTAATTACTACACCACAGATAAAGACACCGCAGACTTACAGTAGAATTACATTTAACAGATGGGGGTGGTTGGCAGGCAATAGTTTTACATAATATGTAGGAGAAGCTAGTTTATATTTTCTTTTGAATATGTTCAACGGACGACTGTCTTTTAGGTCTTTTGACAAGCTATTCCAAATCTGGGAGCCTGGTAATGCTACCTTTACATCATGTTCCCGGTGGCCACGGCAGCCACGTTTGCTCGAAACATAGTGCGCTGTGGGATTTGGACATTTTTGCTTCCCATCCATCTCTCCGTCCAAGTTTTGTTACAGCCGATTATGTTGTGTCAAGTTTTGTTGCATTCATCCGTCTGCACCGTGACTGCCTTGGCAATTTTTTTGACAGTTTAAAAATCTGCCCCGGCATCCACGGCAATCACGCACTGTCACTTTTGCCCATCCCGTCCCCCTGCATTGTGTCATGTCCATCCCGTTTTGTCCACATTGCCAAAAACGCGTTGAGCACTGCACAGAGTGGATTTGGCACTATACAAGTTGCATTGATTATCATTATTATTAAAAGTGGACTGCTGTGGCCGCTGGGAACATAGTGTAAACGTAGCATAACATATACTAGCTCTCGACACTTCATATCTAAGGAATGGAATGTATAGATCTTGTGAATTTCTGCAGTTGTACTTATCAATGTTATAATTATACAAAAAATATTTATTTGTTACAAGAGGGATAAAATTATTCATAATAGAATACGTGTGCATCGATGCACAAATGAAAAAGGTCTGTCAATCAGTTTATCATAACATTCATAATGTTAACAGCATTCGGAAAGTCCTTGACCGTAAGTTTGCTGCTATGATCATACATGCATTTGTTTTATCTCAGTTGGATATTGGCAATGCTCTTCTTTTCAAATTATTTCACGCAATCTCGACAAACTTCAACGTGCTCAGAATCAGCGTAGGAATTAATTTTTTTTTTTAGGGGCTATTTTTTTTTTTTACGTTGGGGCTACCATTGAATATCTTGGGGCTATTTTTCTTATTAAGGGGCTACTTTTTGTAGCACATCTGTAACTTTTTAGTTATCCGTTGGCATTCTTAAACTCACTATAATGCATAAAAGCACAGAACATTTATAACTGTAAACTGTATTAGATTGGGGATTTGTACTATCAAAGTAACTCAAAGTGATCACTATATGATATGTTAGGATCACATGCCTGGCCACACTAGAAATATCTGCAGTCACAGACATATACAGTCACTGCAGGGAGTCACAAAGCCCTCAAGGCAATCTTTTGTGAAAAAACAACTAGTTTTCATATTCTAGAATACACCTTCATTCCACAAAAGCTAAAAGAGACAGCCAAATATCACATTTAAAGTAAGTTCTAAACATATAAATACCTTTTCAGATACTTTTGGGGTGATATTACTTGACATGGCGAATTTGATTATTGTTTGACCAAGTCATGCCTTTCCCTGACACTTTTCATGTTTATTACAGTTGGGTGAACACAGATTTTTTGAGAAAAATGATGTTCAGCCCTCCTAAATCTGCAAAATCCATTCAGTTTGTGGAAAAAATTGGCATCAACCAACATGAGTCAGCACATTACGTGAAAATACCAGGTACCGGTAATCATTTTTCTGGCATTAAACAGTAAATTTTCAGCATTTCTTGCTTCATCGTTAGCAATTTTGTCACTCAACCATGGCACAACCTTGAAAAACATCAACAGAACTTCAACAAATGCCAGAAAAATCTTGTTTCACAAATCCCCCCAAATGACTCTTGTGACTTTTGAAAATTGACATTTTTGCTTTTAATGTCTGCTCACTCATGCATGACTTGACAGATCAATCTCATTTTCAAGCAGAAGTTAGTCAATAAGTGTAGGAACACTCCTGCCAAATTATTTTCCTAAGAACATCTTCGTTAAAAAGTTATGCTATTTTGAATTGGGGGGGGGGGGTGGGGAGTTACTTTTTTTGTTGTGTTTAGGAATCAGCGTACAGTCGGGTGGGCGGTCAGGCAGTCAGGTGGTCGGGCGGTTAGGCGAGCGGTCGGTCCGTTGTAAATCTTGCGGATCAAACTGCTTCCTCAGTTTTCGAGCAGTGCTCATGACATTGGGCTCACACATTGGTTTGGGATGAAGATGTGCAAGATACATTTTTTAATGTGTCGGAAACTGCTCTGCCATGTTAATGGCATATAATTTCAATAAATCAGGAAAATCTTGTGTATTGAACTTCTTCCTCATTTTTCGAGCAATGCTCATGAAATTCGGCACACACATTGGTCTTGGGATGAAGATGTGCAAGACACATTTGTCGAATGTGTCAGAAACTTGATTGCCATGGTAATGGCATATTATTGCAATAAATCAGGAATCTAAGTACTTCCTCATTTTTTGAGCAATGCTCATTAAATTTTGCACACACATTAGTCCTGAGATGAAGATGTGCAAGACACATTTTTTTAATGTGTCGGAAATTGCGTTGCCATGCTAACGGCATATTGCAATAAATGACGGGGAAAATCTGGTGGATCAAAATACTTCCTTATTTTGCGAGCAGTGTTCATAAAATTTGATAAACACATTGGTCTTGAGATGAAGATGTGCAAGACATTTTTTTAATGTGTTGGAAACCATGTTGCCATGGTAATGGTATATTATAGTTCAGAAAAAAATATTGTGGATCAGACTACTTCCTCATTTTTCGAGCAATGCTCATTCAATTTGGCACACATGGGGGGGGGGGGGTATTGATCACCTTCAGTGATATGTCTCGTTAAAAGTGTTCTCACAATTGGTGCTGAAGATGTCGAGCCATTCATCGGGGAATAGGGATTTTAAGTAGAGGTGTCGTGGTTGAGTGGATATGTCACCAGACTGTAGATCTCATGGTCCAAGTTCAAGTCCTGCCACTGCGCTAACATCCTTTGGCAAGATATTAATCTACGTTTGCCACTCTCCATCCAGGAGCAAATGAGTACCTGTGAGGATTGCTGAAAGCCAATGTGACTGCTTTTGTCATTGCCCTACATGTACGCATGTGAACGGTGCAAAATGGTAGGAATGCCCCCTAAGGAGTGGAGATGGTGCATACTTGTGTGCAGGCTAGAAATCCAGTGATCAGGGGTAATAATAGTAACATTTTAAAGTGCATTTAAGTATTCACGTAATGCGCTATACATAAATGTAATACATTATTATTATTAATTGAAGTCTAACTTCCCAGCTCACAAGTTATTATTGAATAAAATATTGTACTTTATTTATTTCTCTATTTCTACTTGTAAATTACACTTTAGCTGGAGGCTATGGTGTTTGTGCGGGTAATGAACATTCTGCTTTCAAAACATAGTGAGCAACCAAAGTGACCAAGGAAAAATTCTGATACCTTCACTTCTGTATGCTCTGTGTAGTATGTATTATTCATTTTTTTTGCTGAATATTCTATTATTTCAACAATAAGTGTAAAATACGAGGCAGACAGTGTCCCGGGTAGGGTTGTACAGGTTAGCACAAATGGTTCAAATATGCAGGACATCTGGTGACCCTTGCCACTACAGCATGAGTAGTCTGTACATGACTCGCTTGAAGCAAATTATCTGCTTATTTGAATTGAAGCAAATTTTGTTATCTAGTAGTGAGCATGTGCCATAGTGCCTAGTATTATGAAATAGTAAATAGAACATGGGGGTCCCTCCTCAGATAATAAATTTCCACTATACTTTCTCACAGCCTGGTATTTGTATAATATCTTTTTAATTACTTTACTCTTCTGTCTTCTTTTTTTACTCTTCACTTTCTCTGTCTCTTTCTCTTTCTTACTCTTTCCAAAGCTCATTGGTTTCATCTTTCTTTTTGTATTTTATAGCCGATTCGAATTGAAGTTCAGTAATTCATTCTGTTGATACTCTTTTCAATACACATATAAGAAAATATTGTATCCTAATATGTTGCATCAATGAAATTCTTCCTCATATTTTGTTTCTAGTTCTTATATTTTCTGTCATGATTATGATTTTTATAACTTTTTGAATAATCATATCACATGTATTATGTTCAGATTTGTGATGCTCCATTATTTTTGTTCTCTTCTTTCATTTCAATATTATTTTATTATGAATATGTTGTAATTCTGAAAAGCAGACATTATCAGCCCTGTGACTGCTTGTTTTTTGTTAAGTTTTCTTTTTAAACAAACCTGATAAATTCACTTCAAGTCAGTTCAATTCCCTGAAAAAGAAATTTGTCTTATTTTGCATAATGTGTCTCCCTTCCATTAAACAGTGACTTTACTCACTTGTGTAACATTTGTCAAATAATTAATTTCCTCCTTTGTTTCAGACTATTGCCTTGGGTGTTTTCTCAATAATTCTTCTGAAGAAGAGACATGTCATTTTGGTGAGTATTCATTTATGAAACAAAGGCTGCCTTACTTGAATCAAGAGGTACCTCATCAGTATGTACATGTAGGTTAGTCCAAATATAAATTGATCATTTATTGCCAGAACTTTAGAAAGGAAAATCCAGATTCTGATAAGCACTTACTGGGAGTCATAGCTTCCAGTACAGTGATATGCAGCAGGCACAAGCTGCAGTGGCCTTTAAGAGAGATGATTTCCCACCAGGTATTACAAAGACATTTTCCTTGCATGATAACAGCACTCTGAAAGACAGCATAAATTGTGAGTTAGAAGCAAGTGTTACATGTAGATGGAAGAATTGCTCACATTTCCATCAGTTCATATTTATCCAATAAAAGTGAGGAAAAAACTCACCAATATTAATCATTATGAAAGCTAAAATAAATGGACACAAGGATGAGAAATTAGCCATAGTAGAACATGTACTTTGGCTTTCTTAGACCCAGGTAATAAAAAGAAAATAAAATGAATTCTTAATTCTATCATTCAATATTGATTTTATGTATGTTTATGCAGTGAAATTTCTTTATTTAATGGGTTGTGTTTGTTTCGTTTACAAGCACAGATATTTGTCAGTGGTGCTATTGTTACAGCTGTGAAGATGAAATAAAATCTATGTACCACAATAGCAAGTTACACTTGCCTTGAATATTCCTTCATTGAAGTACCAAGAAAAAAGAATTTGATGCAATTTACAGTAGTAAAACGATCACCTCATCATACAGGAAAGCTTGGCATGATAATTTTTTTTTTCCCAAGGCTCTGTTGAGTCCAGTTATTTAACATAATTATTCCTATTTTCGATCTTTAATTTGATTCATTGGTTATCTTTGGCACAGATCTGCCTCTCTATACTGCTGAGTGTTTTAGACCTGATAGTATGTGTTGTCCATGCCATCACTGCTGCCTTGGTCTCCATTCCTTTCCTTGGAAGCTTCTCTGTATGTGTCCTCAGAGCTACCAGCGCTGAGTGTCAGTGTTACATTCTAGGCGATGGCAATACCAACAGTACTGTCATTGTTCCGGGGGGTAAGTGAATTTCTTTCTGTTTTCCCTCCATTCTGGCATTATCCCTGTACATCTATATATTTTCCACCTGCTTTGTTTGTACTTAGCACTTCAATTGCTTTCTTAGCTGAACAGTACATTTGGGCTTTGCCACAGTCAGCATGCTCAGCACAAAATAGTACGCACAAATTAGTGGAAGGATTGATCTTTTCAACATAAAAGAGATGTGAAATTACCCAATTGTGGGCTTCATTAAATGCATGACAACATTTTAGGCACCCTATATAGGTTAATTTTGTACTGTAAAGGGGCTTTTACACCTTCACGGATTGCGACATGGATCATCCTGGATCATCACTCCAGGGTCATCCTTGTTAAGTCCAGCATCACTGCTTATTAACCGGGGACTCATCCGGCGTCATCTTTGGCGTACGGCATATCTGGGAGAAAAATGAAGCTTGCTTAATTTTTCATCCTGGAGTACATGGATAAAAAACCATCTGTATTCATCCTGGTAGGCACTGTATACCTCTGTGTAGCCACCGAATGCATCCGGGATTCTCCGTGTAGACACCGGTAAGTCGGTATTAATATCGGTGTCATACGGGTTCATTCGTCTTTGTTTTCCTACATGCTTAATCCGTGTACGATGTGATAACCATATACATATCAAATGTGAAAACAGCAGACCCCTCCTTTTCCTTGCATGATATTTTGCTTTTTGTCCATTTCCTCTGTTGCAGCAAGATGAGGGCTTCTCCAGCTAGTAGTTTTACCTAGGTTCTAAAAGGCAGGAGCACTGGCATATTGATGGGGGGGGGGGTTATGCCCCCAAACAATTTTTTTCACGACCAAGGTTTTTTTTTTTCAGTTATTGTATGTATTTTTCCAACAATGTCTTGTATCAAATTTTCTTGAATATCTACGTGATTAGAGCTCTTATGATTCTAGTATTCTTCATTTTCGCTTGTCAGCAGCAGCTGGATCCCTCCTAATTGTATCCCCTGGCAGTATGCTGGAGGATACTTTGGATTCAGCAGCATTCTGTCGCGTCCGCCGCGTCATTCTTGTGTGCGTGATACTGGCCATGTTTCTTGACGGATTTTGTTCAGATTTGGAACAGAGGTTTATCATGTTAAAATCTAGCCGCCTATTACTTTTGGTGATAGCGCCCTTGTCTGTTCTGCCTTCATACACAAAAAAGTTGATTTCGGAGGGTCTGCTTGTGTGCACTCTAATGGCCACATTGGTATAGAGGTCTATCATAGTCAAATCTGGACGCCTATAACTTTTGGTGATGCTGCCCCCAATGTTCCACCTTCTACAGGGTCAAATACAGCCACCATGTTATAGTTTTTGTGTGAGCCAAAGCTCACATAATTATGCAGGTCATAGGTCAAATGAGGTCAATGAAGCGCACAACTATTGTGATGATGCTTAACGAACGACCGCACATGCACAATGTTGAGTACGATCTGTTTGTGGTCGAACCTCATACATGACACACTATCTCTTTCTTACTTCACAGTATACTCCCTCAAATATTGGTTTATTCCGTTTCAAATTCTGAAAACCGTCTGGACCCATACTGTCTCTTTCTCTTCTTCACGTAGGCCTGCAATATCCCCCTCCCCCCTCAAGCATTACAAATCCCCTCTTCGCTGCATTTATGCCCCCAAAAGAAAACCCCTTTTCTCGCCCTCCGGGCCAAAACTATATTAAATACAAAGCAAATAAGATCTCAAAACTCTGTATACTAGCTCCTTAATATACCCAGACCGTCGCGATTTGCCGCGAAATCACAAAGTGCAATATACATTGTCTATGGGAAAAATACGTACCAAATCACAAAGTGCAATATATCGTCCCTGTTTTCACGAAGTGACGGATATGAGGAAAATTGCAGATTTTTCAATTTTGAGTTTTTTGCATTTTTGGACATCTTTCACTAACATCTTGAACCTCACAGAGTTTCAGACCGTAATAATGTCTTATTACGTAACTATGGCAATGACGTCAACAAGAAAATACCCCTTAAAAGGATTTTCTGTTTTCACGAAGTGACGGCTTTCAGCCGCCCCGTATGTTTTACGTGTGCGGCTGAGTTCCGTCACTTCGTGAAAAAAATAAAAGCGCGTCTTCGCTTTGAATACGTGATCGCGCACAATTAGGTCAAATGCGCACTCATCAAGTCCCATTTGTTTAACACGCGTTTGGCTGAGATCCGTCACTTCGTGAAAACAAAATCACAGTTGGACCTTGAATTTTTTGTTTTCACGAAATGACGGCATTGTTTACACCTCGTTTTCTTCTAAAATATAAAAGGAATATGCAAATGATTGATAATGAACGTTGTCCAGAATATGCCCTATACGAAGGTATAAAATTTATTCACCCTTCATACATGAAAGAGGTTGAGATTGAGGTTTGAAACTTTGAAAGCGATTTACTCAAAACTAACTTTTTTTAAGTTGCGCGCTCATCCGTCACTTCGTGAAAACAGGGACGATATATTGTCTATGGGAAAAATACGTACCCAAGACGTCTTGGGTACAAATTTTCCCCATAGAAAATGTACATAGCGCAAGGCTCCACACTAACTTTTTTTCTTGGTGGCCCGTTCGGGCCACTAAAATTATCATTTTTTCTTTTTTGGTGGCCCGAGAATGAAATTTGGTGGCCCGAAAAAACAAAGAAAAACATAAGAAATTTAATAATTATAATAATGATTAAACCTATTGTTTTACCCTCCTATGTCCTGAAATGATCATATTCAATGATAAAATTGCAGATTATTTTATGATTCTTCCTTTCAATGACCCTTCAATGTAGGGCTGTTTTGAAAGCCCATTTTTGGTATTCATTTAAACGGTCATTTTTTTTTTTTTTTGACGATTAATCGACTACTCGGTACTTTCATTTGGCCAGTTGGCCGACCACTCCAGCTGTTCGTAGCCTGCTATCATTCAGCCCCGCGCCGGAGCAGCACCTGCGCTGCGAGGCCAGTCCCATACCCATATAACATCGTGTGCAATATCCCTAACAGTAATGTCCGATTTTCATAAAGAAACTTGGCAATAAAGCAATAAAAAATCCTGGTCAAATAAAGCCAAATAGATCGGCATTTGCTTGATATTTCATTGATAATTGGTGAAATCATGTTTCAATTATTCATCAGCAAGAGATGGCGCCAACCCGGAAGTGGAGCATAACACAGACTCAGGCCTTAAATTTTGTCATTTTTAGGGCAAGGCCACTTTGGCCTTAAAACGCCTCAAATTTTTAAGGGCACTAAGGCCACTAAGAAGGGCACCAACGCCAAAATCGTTTTTTAAAAAGGGCATCGTAGGCCAAAAAATTTTCTGCGTACTTTTTTTTTTTTTAAGATGTGTATCAAAACAATATCGCATCAGCAACAGCCTCTGAAATTTAGAAAATGTATATTTCCCTGCAGGTAGTGTGTTTTGGACCTTATAATGAACAAACCTGAACATGGAAAACAGATTAATCATGTTATACTTATAAATATGTTGGTTCCATTTTTATCGAGTTTTGTGTGTGGGATTTATCCATGAAAGTTTCTTTTAAATATCTTTAAGATCCTTCCATACTGATAGAGTAATCAGTAAGTGTTGAAAAATGTTAGTAATTTTGTATGTAGTGTTTTGAATTGTTTCAGCATGTCTTTCCTTTACATAGCAATTTTTTCTTTCTTTCTTTCATCAGGGCCGAAGGGGAAAAATGTCTTTCATAATAAGACTTTAAAAAAAGAAAGAAGGAAAAGGAAACAGTAGTACAGCAGGTTCTTTTGGCGCAATACTTGCATGCTATTCATAAAATTATTTCATTCAATTCAAAATTCAATGTCTAACAAAGCAGAAAGACACATAGCTATCATTTTCATAATCGACCAGGCACGCAAAGTGGGTCATTCACAAAGTTGTCAACAGTCACACACGCACACCCACCCGTCCTACAGCAAAGTCGACTCGAAGGCGAAGCGCTCGGCTCGAACAAGTAACAGAAGAGCCTAAGCCCTCCGATCAAATAAAATCAAACAAAATCAGTTAATCCACAGAGATATCCGTAAAAAATAAACAACCACTTCTAAATTCACTCAAACAGACAAAAAATAGGAGTAAAACTCCTAAACTCAAAGCTCAAATGACAGGCCCGAAACACTACGATTACGAAATCACTGCACAGCCACCGCGCAGCGCATAGCTAGGCACCACACAAATACCATGCAGTACACGAACATGACACACCATTCGCTGAAGTCAACAAGACTCAGAAGATTTTCACAGAAAACATTATTATAATCACGAACCACACATCCACAACATAAAATAAATTACAAACCTTCCCAAAAAATAAGTAAAATATGGCAGAAAATGTGTACGGAAAAACACAAGAGATAGAATAGATCAGAAATTGGCGAGCCGGGATGACCGGAATCTAACAACCAATAAAAATAGATATCGATAGCAGCTATCGATGCGGCCAAAGTGCGCGCGCGAAATTAAAACTTACGGTACACGTACATTATTTATAGGTGCATTACGTGTGCGCACGGATTTACTTGTGATGCTTGTGATAGCCTATCGAAATGAAGCATTTCTTACGTGAGGCGGGATCTTGTTTGGATGGGCCGGAGGCGCGTTTTCGATCAAAATTATTTATTAGCACTTGGTAGACCTTGGTTTTACTCTAAAATCAGCCTCGGCAATGGTTAATTTTGCAGTCGGAAGTAGGGCATTTTATGACTTACGGAAAAGGGCACGACGGCCTGCTTGAAAAGAAAGGGCACGGCCTTTTTGGCCGTGAATTGATCACTTTTTTGGAGGGCATCGCGGCCAGTCATAGGGGCATCGTCGATGGCCGTCGATTAATTTATGCCCTAACAGTCAGTGCACAAAATCCCATTCGGCCGTGTTGAAACCACGTATACATTACGATGAAAGCGCTGAGCAGTTATTTGAAATCTAACTCCAATGATTGAAATCCCCATCACAAATCGCCAGCAAGGGCATATTACTAACAAACAAGCGCTTACTTGCAAGTATGAATGTTTTTTTCTGGGTAATATCCTTTCATCTTCGTTCATTGCTATGTTCCAAAAATATTTTGTCACACTGACTGTAATAGCGTATCTTTCATTACGTTAGTGAGCACACTTGCTTACGGTGCATATCGCTGTGGTGAACGATGGTGCAATGCGCGATTAAGTCGCTCTCTCACACAAGTACACACACATTAGGGCTTACGACTTCCGAATATTATTGAAAACACTTGTTTTCGCTGCGCGAGACATAAGAGTTTGGTCCGGGAGTTTGATGATTAAAAAAAATATTCTCATGCGAATTTAAGGCAACTGAATGACATCATCACACCTTAAAACTTTGAAATGGAGAGAAACATTCTTGATTTCATTAATGATTTCGCATTTTTGATGGATCATTCTGAAGTTCAATCTATGTATCCGAGTAGTCGATAGAAATTCTATTATTCGTGTAGTGACATTTTCGGATGTTTAATCGTGTACTAGACTCGAAACAGGCCTGGTGTGGTGCGCGGAAAATACACACGGCCGCAGACCGAGGCCTACATATACTGCCATAAGACTAATCTAACTTTCATTTGAGGTCGGCTAGCTCGATCACCGCAACTAGATCCAGGTGCAATTAGAGTGATGTTGCGCTAACTCAAACTGCGTCGTCGCTGATGAACTGCGAACAAACTGACTTGCAATTCGGATGGCGGAAGGAGCTAAAATGTGTACAATTAACACGCACGTAAATCGCGTTCACTTAGAATTTTCTGGTTGCCCGATTCGGGCCACCAAACTTATCACTTTTTGAAAAATGGTGGCCCGGGAGCCAATTTTGGTGGCCCCGGGCCACCGGGCCACCGCTAATGTCGAGCCTTGCTTACAGGAACTTCAGTGTTATTTTGGGGTCAAAGGTATGTAGGTCAAAGGTCAAATGTACTCAAAACAATTTGCTTCTTCTCTGCCATTTCTTAGCCAATTTTGATCCTGATTGCTCTGACTGACAAAGCTAGGGGAGGGGTTGATAGCTTGTACTTGGGCAATTCCGCGTCGGATAAAAAGTCACCTTACTTCACTTTTATAGTGAAAAAAATCACTTTGAAAGCTCTGAATAGCCAAATCTTTGAATTAAAAAAAGCTTAAACAATAAAGAATTCCACAATCTTAGTATGTGTTGGTATAATGCATGTTTGATTTTAAAAGACATGTTTGAAGTTTCAAATTGGCGTTTTTTTCTGGTAATTCCGTTACCGAGGTGTTATACCACAATATCATGAATGCAAGAATAAAATTGTTGGAATGAAAGAGCTTACATGAAAGAACGGGCATATTTACAGAGTATTAAATGTGAGAAGGGAGGCAGAGTACAAAAGAAGCACAGAAAGTCTAAAAATGTTGGTAACGGAATTACACCCTTACCATGGAATTGCCCACTTGGAAATGTGTAAATCATGATATATGCAAATTTCTGCAAAATCACAAAAATGCTGATTCTCTATTTTGCAGCTGATTTGGATTCTATTTGTTTTATCTGACAGGGCTTGGTGGGTGGGGGAGATTGGAGGAGGGGGTAGTATTTCATGGAATAACCCTTCTTTTTTATGGGAGGTTATATTGTATGGTAGAGATTTCACAACAAGCCAGGGGATCGCGATACTTCTAGTTTCATATATATTTTGCTATATAACGAAGCCCCCTATGTGTTTTTGGCTCAATACTCTACTGAGCAGGAGTAAATTTTGCACATTTTGAGGTGTGTAAATTGAATCCAAAGACATGTAATTGCTCAAGAAGTAGCAAAGTAAATGACCAGATATTGTTATGAACAATATTAAAGAATAAGCGACAACATGGTCATCTCATTTGTCAATACTCTGGGGATATCTCAGTTGAGAACGTACACGTCCGTGACGGACCATGTGAGGGTCCAGTAGTGTCCGTGCTCCTCTTTGTATTCCGTGTTCGCTCCAGGGGCTTCTCTAGCAAAGTCGGCGTTGCTACCTTGTCTATCCGTGTAGACCCCATACTTGTCCGTACTTTTCCGTATAAATACCCAGTTCGGATTGTATTCACACCGGCAGTCCCAGTAAAATCGCGACGTTGCACCCCAGAACACCACCGATTCAGATCTGGGATGATCCATGACGCGATCCGTGAAGGTTTAAAAGCCCCTTAACAATTTAATACCTATGGTAAATCTCTCATGAAATATGCAATGTGCCACAGGGAACCCTTTGCTTGGCTCATAAAGAGTTAATACGGCTTCTTAAAGTTGATATAAGAAAGCGATCACAAATATTGAGATAATTACATCAATGGAAAGCTATCAACCCCCAAAATAATATTGAGTGGTGTTCAACCCCCCAAAAAGTTCAGAATGGTGAATTTAAGCGACTAACTTCAACAAAATCTCGAAGTCAGACACGCCGGGTCGCACACAGAAACCAAGGGCCTCGATGGTGACGTCACGAAAGGGGATTGCATGCGCCGGTGGAAGTAGTGGCAATGCTGTGCCTATGTAAAGTGCCTTCTTATGACGAGCTTAGATTGTCATTGTAAATTCGTAAATGGGATAATTTGAAAGACTTTATGTTTTTATTTGAATGAAGAAACACAAAACAACATATTCAGTAGCTGAATTTTTTTTCATATGGTCACAGTTTCCTTTTTGGAGAGTTTTAAGGCGAGTTTACTGTCTCGGAAAACAAGGTGCAATCACCATCGAACCTACACGTACGAATAGTAAATGTAAGATGGGTTTCGTTGGTCTGCAAGATCAATTATGTGAATCAGTAATTCCTAGAACTATGATCATACTTATCATTCATATGTGTGACTGCCTCAAAAAGATGCAGTAAGCCTAAAAAACAGCAAAACATTCCAAAAATATATCAAACTTGATACAGAGATCTCCAGCTGACGACGTCGTTGTTGAACGATATTCATCCGCGAGTGATTCGACTCCTGCCTGGACGTTTTTGCAGAGAGCGGTTTGATAGATATTGCGCTGGCTTACGCAAGCCACCAACCAAAGCTCGCTGGCACTTTTTTGTTTTCGACACACGCGCTATACACACGCTACACACGGTAACACCATGCTATACTATACACACACGAGCTTCCTACGTTCTTCATGCATGCACTTTCTGTACGACCGGCTGGCCGGATCCACTTTCAGAGCAAGCTCTCTCGTAATCTCACCAAATTCGACACACACCAAAAAAATAATGGTGAAAAATATCAATTAATTTCGCATTGTTAGCCTGCATATATCATAATTCTAAACCAGATAATTGATATTCACACTATGAACTATAAGCAGAAGGGAAAGCATTGATCATAGAGTTCTGAATCATTTGACTTTTCAGGCTTTGGAAAAAAAAACTCAAGAAATCTCTCTCTCTCTCTCTGCACATGTTTTGTATGGAACATCCGGGTATGTAAAAATACTTATCCCCCTTTCGTGACGTCACGCATAGTGGACTTGTTCCGCGACTGGTTTTCTAGGCTGACTGAGGAGGGTATTTCTCGATATTTCAGTTAAGGATATCCAGGAGCAAGAAGACTTTTGTGATTTGCCATGTGAATAAACACCTTATGAATAGCATATGCTTTGCATAGATACCAAATTCATGGACATTTATTCCCTTCTTATATCTACTTTAAAGGCTGGTGGGGGGGGGGGGGGGGCACTCGACCCCAAAAGTGGTAAGTTATGTGCCACTGGCAAGACAAGAAAGGGGAACCTTGGAACTACAGTTTGCCTCCTAAAAAAATTACGATGAGCCTAAATTATTAATTATGAAACAAATCAGTTTGCAATATTAAAATTCATTGTAGATTATGAAACCTTAACTATTTCTGTACCAGTCAGTGAAGACCCCATTTGATTCAGTCCAGTAGTCACAAAGAAATCAGGGATTTTTGTAAACAATGTCATAAGTCCCTACTGTCCAAGTTTGAACAAAAGGGACCCTTAGATCACTGTGGGCAAATCACACTCCTTTTTTAATTGTTTGCATTTAAATCTCTGTTTTCTTTATTTACAGCAATAAATCAATGTATCCACTTATTTGCTAGTTCCCCGAACTAAGCCGTCATTCGAGAAAGTAAAGTCACAACACGCATGGGCCCCCCCCCCCCTCCTGAGTAATACCTTCCCTATCCACCAATCATGGGCAAGTAGCCGCCATGTTCTTCCTCTTCCTCTCTCGACTGTCAGAGAAGAGACATGTATTTCAGCTAAGTACCAGCGCTAAATTGCGTTTTACACTCAATTAGCACTTTTGGTTTGCTTGAAATTTGTTATTCCGTCCACCAATCCTTTGTTTACATTTTGGTTCGACGGACCTTTCATAAGTTCACCTTTATTTACAGCAATAAATCAGAGTATCCACCTATTTGCTAGTTCCCCTGAACTAAGCTGTCATTCGAGAACTAAAAGTCAAAACGTGCATGCATCCCCCCCGAGTAGCACCTTCCCATCCACCAATCATGGCCAAGCAGACATCTATTTGAGCTAGGTCCTCGTTAAAATTGTGTTTATCACAGTTTTAGCATCTCTTGGATTGCTTAAATATTACATTGGTTTGACGGATTTTTCCATAGTCACTTTTCTTGACGGCATTTTAATCAGTTTATTTGCCGTTGTTTTTCCCCTGCGGAACGTTCATTTTTAACGGTGCCTCTTACTCACACTGCTCAGGTTGCGTCCGGCCAGGTGCGTGTTTTGTCCCGCTGGGGTTCTTTTTGTTTTCGCGCTATGCAGTAAGATTTTATTCTTAGGCAGCCTTTCTCTCCAGCCTTTCTCTTCTCTTCCAGATTCATTATTTCTTCTCTTCCAGATTCATTATTTCTTCGAAGTCCCCGACTTCATACACGGGTAAGTTAGGGCTCACTCAAGGTGAGGCCTGACCCGTGTTGAGTTTAATGTCATAACATAAATGACGGCAAACTCTCCCGGGACTTCAGACGTGGTAAGTTAGGGTTCACCTCAGGTGAGACCTGACCCGCGTTGAGTTTGGAGTCCGTATGGACTATAAACTCAAACGGTTCAGGGACAAGCCCCTCTTTGCCGTCCAGTGCAATAAGGGGCAATGGGAAAGGAGAAAGCTCGAGCTAGCTTGGAGTTAGTACCCACGCATCCCGTGGTAACCATTGGCCATACCCCGGACCCTGGTTCGTCCCTACCCTGTGGTAGCTCTAGCCCTTCGGGTTCGGTAGTGTCCACTCAGGGGTTGGTTCTTTTGTTTTTGGAGTCCCCCGCGCACTCAAGCGGAGAGACAAAGAAATCAAAGAGTCGTAGGCTTCTTGAAGGTAAACCGACCCTGTTGCTACTGGCTCCGCCAGTAAACACAATCACCAAGCCTCTGCCCAGCCTTTCGGCAGGGCAGCGCTAGTTCCCCAGGACCCGGTGGTATCCATACCGACTGGGTCTCGGGAGCTAGGAAGAAATATAGGGGCCCCTTTCAGGCCGCTGTTTCTTTAGAGCAGAATGCTTCTAGGGACATTTCTCATTCATGGCAATACCTCCTTGGAGGTAAGGTGGCAGTGGTGTTCTAGTAGAAGTCTCCTGAATGCCTTAAGCAGGGCTCATACGGGTCAGGGAATTTCTGGAAAGTCAGGGAATTGGAAATTCTTTTTTCCAGAAGCAAAAAGTCAGGGAAAGTCAGGGAATTTGTCAATTTCTTCTGGAAAGTCATGGAAAATCATTATTCAAGATATTTTTCATGTTAATAAATTCGCGCTCCGGCCAGCCCTGCATTCATGGCACTCAGACCAGTTTTGAAACTCTTTTAATTAGCGCGCTCTTTATGGAAGTTTCGCATCACATGCGATTGATGAGTCATGGAAATTTGCATTTTTCTGCCCTGGAAAGTCATGGAAAGTCATGGGATTTTGAAAATGTATAAGTGTATGAACCCTGCTTAAGTCCTCGGCTTCGCTTTCCACCACAGGTCTACCTGATGCCCAACAGTTGTTTGGAGCTAGGGCAAGCCCTTCCCTTATGGGAAAGGAGAAGGGCAGAGGTCGCGGTCGTGTCTGCACTCTATCGACAGAACCTTCCTAATGCCTTAAGACCTCGGCTTCTAAGCCGCAGGCTGCTGTTATGGAATAAAGGCTCACTAGGTAGGGTAAGATATCCTTATCGGTGTCTCCCCCAAAATTTAAATTGTCCCAAACGCTCTGTGATGGGTACGAAGATCTTGATCATAAAGATTATAAACATCTTCATTCCTCTGGAGCACTTCCGTTTGGAAACTTTGGCCTCCACCTACCTGGCTATCGAGCCGTTATAGGTGGTCATCTCAGTAGATTTGAAAGACACCTCTTTTCACATACTGATATATTCTCTGTCAAGAGATCTTCGGGTCTCACCTGTCGGAGAATCCTTCCGGTTCCGAGCCTTTCTCTTTGGCCCAAAACTCTTACCGGGACGACTGGCTCCTTGTAGCCAGCTCCGTGTCCGGACTTCACACCCAGATGAACCTCCACCTCCACGCCATGGAAAGTGTGGGTTTCATAATCATCGGAGACTAGTCAGAGTTGATTCTCATTTGCACGGTGTGGCAATAGACATCGTGAACCAAGTTTGCCCGTCCCGGTCGGGAGAAGGTACAAGCGACTCTCCACCTCTTACGTCGAGTTCACGCAGGCTGTTGGCCCTAAGCTCTGGGCCATTTGACATGCTTGGGAGATGTCGTCCAAGACTGGCAGCTGCTCATGAGGCCATTCCAGCTTCATCTTCTGAAGTCTGATAGGCCCAGTGGGAACGCTCTCTCTCGAGACGTGGCTATCCTGGAGAGAACAGACATCTTTTCCTCATGAGAGAGACTTCCCTTAGTCAAGGCGAACCTCTCCGCACACCTCTTCCGTCTATCTCCTTTCGACGGATGCCTCACTTCTGGGGTGAGGCGGCCTTTGTGCGGACCATTTGGTCTTGGGGACTGGTCACACTTGTGCACCATACCCATTTCAATGCCCTGGAGTTGATGGTGGTTTTCATTTCTCTCCACCACTTCCAGAATTTGTGGGACGTGCCGTTCTGTTGTCAACGGACAATACCACTGTTTCTGTCTATATTAACAGGCAAGGCGGGCCTCGTTCCAAGTCTTTGAACGAACATTCGTCAAGCTGTGGAGATGGTGTCGGTCCCATTGGGTTATACCGACAACCTTCTTCATTCCCAGCTAAGACAATTTGATTACAGATTTTCTGTCCCGGGGAAAACATCTTCCCTCTGAGAGGGCCCGAAACCAGGAGGTCTTAGACTACCTCAGCTCAGTTTGGGCCCTTGTAAAGATAGTTCTGTTTGCAAGATCTCTCAATCATCGCCGTACGAGATACTGCTCTTGGGTGCGTGATCGGGAAGTTTGGGCCCTCGCCTTTTTCCCCTCATTTTGGGGAACCCTTTGAGTCAACGCCTTCCTTCTGTTTGTCCTAATTCCTCAGGCCCCGAGGAAGTTCAGGAGGACCAGGTGTGATTATGGCTCTTAGCACCCTGTTCGCCGAGAAGACCTTGGTCTTCTCACCTTCTCTTCTTGACGGTCAACCACTCTCCGGAGAGCAGACCTAGTTTCTGGACCCCTTTGGGGGATCCTCTACCATCATCCAGTGACTCTACATTTGACCGCTTGGCCCTCTATTGAGGAGGATGCGAGTTCGGCAGGTCTCTCTTAGAGAACCTTCCAAGTTTGGTCCAGAGCCGCAGAGAATCTACTCGAACTGTTTACAACTTGAGATTAGAAGTTTTCTCTGTTTAATGTGAGGAGGAGGATGTTTTCCCTCGGCCCACCTCAGGGGGTGCTACCTGTGACTTCTGATCTCCCTCTTTGAGGCAGATGGCTCTCTGTAATGTTCAGGACATTCTCTCTGGAGGTGAGGTTTACTACCTCTGCATGGTTGGAGCTGCGTCGTCGTCTTCCCCCTCGTTAGCCTCTTCCCTTAGGACATGCCACCCGGAGTCTATTCAGTGCCTGTCTAGCAAATAGGTGGATACATTGATTTATTGCTGTAATCAAGAAAATTATCACTAATTTTGTTATTTACTAGATAAACCTATGTATCCACCTATGACCCTCCCACCAGCCGCTCTCCTTGTTTGACAACATGTCCTAGGACTTTGTCTTGATCATTCGGAAGAGGAAGAATATGGCGTCTGCTTGGCCATGATTGGTGGATGGGAAGGTACTACTCGGGGGGACGCATGCGCGTTTTGACTTTTAGTTCTCAAATGACAGCTTAGTTCAGGGGAACCAGCAAATAGGTGGATACATAGATTTATCTAGTAAATAACAAAATTAGTGATAATTTTCTTGTTTAATGGTATTTTGATCTAATTATGTTGCCGTTATTCTTCCCCTTCGAAGCCTACACACAGACGGTGTCTAGTACACACACACCGGGCTTCTCTCCGCTAGGTGTAGTTAGCCATTGTTCGTTGGAGTTCTCTCTTCGCGCATTCAGTAAGCTGTTTATTTACAATGCAGTTGTTCACTCTGGATTAGTAACCACCCCCGAAGTAACTGTGAGATGTACCCCGTCTCACAGTTCATCTCACCCGAGTAACAGCCCAAGCCTGTCGGCTTTTGTTGCGCTTCACTCGTGGGTACAGAGACAAGCTCTCTATTGTGGTTACACGCAATATGAGGCAGTGCCGGAAGTGAATGCCTTCATGGGTCAGTAACCACCCCTGAAGTAGCTGTGATTGTATTACTATTCACTGCTCGTCTCAACTGGGTGACCGCCGATGGTCGATGTTTGACTGCAGACTTTCAAGCCCTGCTAGAAAAGTATCTGCCCGATAACTATTTGATTAATTGGATGGTGAAGGGACACTCATCTCCCCTTTTTAGGGATGAACGTCCATCTAGAGGGATATCTCTTACGGAGGACTTCTTCAAGAAAGTCTACAATGATTTGGCCAGGACCTTTGCCTTCTCCAAATAGGACACTCTCGATTTCACTTCAAGGAAGTCCTTTTTTCTCCGGACCTACTTCACTTAGGCCAGAGACTTGGCGTTCGATTTGACAATTGTACCTATGCCATATTGGAGAGGCTCCCTAACCTGGTGGAAACCCATGCCAGGCCTGGCCTGATGCTTACAGCCTAACTGGGTTCCCTCCTTTCCCTTCGGGCTAGGAGCCAGGAGCTTCAGATGTCCGATTCAGACATCTTGCTATTGGATGAAGCCCTCCTGTCTTTGACAGGCTCACTGTGTCCGAGCTTTCGATGATATCAGCCCTGACCACGAATGCCAGAAGGAGACTCGTTCTCTCTACTTGGGCATTGCAGAAAAGGACATTCCAGCCTTGTTGGCCGGTGTCCCCCACTTAAGCCAACACCTCTTGGAGGTAAAGTGGCAGCGGTGATACAACAAGAGATGGGATCCCGCAAGCAAGTAGCAGAACTTTCCAGGCACCTTAAATTCTCGGCTCCCAAGCCGCAAGCGCAGGCCTCGATGCCGCCTCCCTGGCATAGCGTAGCCCAGGTTCATCCGCCGCAGTTTGTGCCCAGTGCCGAACAGTCGTTTGGAGCTGAGGCAGGCCCTTCCCCGAAGGGTAAGGCTAAGGGCAGAGGTCGTGGTCGTGGCCGAGGTTCAGCGCAGGCCCCACAGCGTGTTTGAGCGTGCACCCCGAATGTTAGAGGAGAGGGTCAGCGGCCGTCTTCGGTGCTTTCTTCCAACTTGGGAAGAAATCGCCGAAGACGACTTACTGAGGCTTCTACATAAACGTAGAGCCCCTCCAACATAGTGCGGTCCACCTAAATCCTACACTCTTGACTCCTTTCCAGGAGCACATCTCGTCAGAGATTCAAGTGCTGCGGTAAAAGGGCACGATAGAAAGGATGAAAGACAATCCTCATCTGTGTCTCTCTCTCCGATATTTGATATGCCCAAATGCTCAGGGAAGCTCAGAATGATCTTAATCATGAAGATCATTAATACCTTCATTCCTACGGAACACTTCTGTATGGAAACTTGGCCTCGACTCTTTCGGCTTTTAGACCGTCAGATGTGGCCATCTCAGTAGATCAGAAAGACACCTACCTGGACTGGCTCTTATTAGCAAGCGCCATATCCGTCCTCCACACTCGGATGAACCTCCTCCTCCGCACCACATAGAGATTAGGGTTCATAGTCAACTGGGACAAGTCAGAGTTGACTCCCACCCGCAAGTCCATTTACCTGGGTGCGGAAATAGACATTGCGAACCAAGCTGCCCACCTCATGTGGGAGAGAGTTCAATCGATAGTCTTGTAGGCCTGAACTCTTTGTCTCTTATGCCAAGTTTGCACAGGCCCATGGCCCAAATTCCTAGGTCATTTGCTGAGCCTGGTGGATGTTCTTCCGGACTGTCGGCTGCTAATGAGGCCGTTCCAACGTCTTCTGAAGTTTTACTATCCCGGGGTGGACTTGCTCAAGACGTGACTTCCTCTCTCTGGAGAGATCAAATGTCTTCTTCTGCCTTGGACGAGAGAGGCCTTCCTTTGTCGAGGCAAACCTCTCCGCACGCCCTTTCCATCTCTCCATTTCAACGGATGCCTCACTTCTGGGGGTGGGGCAGCCATTGTGCGGGTCAAGTGATCTTGGTGGACTGGTCACATCTGTGCACCATATCCCATATCAATGTTCTGGTGTTGATGGCGGTTGTCATGTCTCTCCGTCACTTCGAGAACATGATTGTGGGACGTGCCATTCAATTTTAACGGATAATACCACTGTTGCTGCCTACATCTACAGACAAGGCGGGACTCGTTCCAAACCCTTGAACGACCTAGCCGCCAAATAGTGAGATGGTGTCGATCCCATTGCGTTACTCCGATAGCCTCCTACATTCCCGGCCAAGACAATCTGCCTCAGTGGGCGCTATCGCAGATTTTCTGATCTCCCTCCTTGATAAGGGCAGATCTCTCTCTACCTGGCGTGGATACTGATCGGCTATCGCTGCGGTTTATCAGGGTTTCCATGGTGGTTCAGGAGTATCTAATTCTCCCTACTTGTCACAATTGCTAAGATCGTCTTTCTTACAATGACCAGCAAATCGACGGTTGACTCCCGTGGGAATCTTCTTTGTGTTGTAGTTTTTGTCTAATTGTTTTTTTCGAGCTGATTTTGTAAAGCTTCTTTACTCCATCTCTCGTTCAAGACCGTTTCCTTATAGATATCGCCTCTGGGCAGAGGAGAAGCTCTTTCCTCAGCATCCGGGCATATCAGATGGGAAAGGCAAGGTTTTTGCCTATCCCTCCACTTTCGTTCATTGTCTAGAATCAGACTGTCTGTTCTGGCTCTTTTGAAGTGTTTGAGTCTCCTTTCAGAATTCCTTCGGTTAAAGAGGACAGAGCTTGGTGCCCTGTTAGGGCTCTCAAGTAGTACTTGGATAGGACTAAGGTCTTTTGTAAGGATGATCAGCTCCTTCTCATTTCCTGTCACCCTTATTCTCCTGCCTCACGGGAGACTTATCTCGTTGGTTTGTCGAAGCTATCCAAGCTGCTGGCTTGGAAGCTCTTTTGTCGAGAATCCTCCGAGGGTGCACGATTCCAGGAGTGTTGTACCTCCTGGGCGCTCCTTCTGGGTACTCCTTGGAGTATATATTACGAGCTGCCTTTGGCGTTCTAACTTCTTTTACATCTTTTATTTTAAGGATGTTCTTTCTGGGGAAGTGAGGTTTGCTACCTCTAGTTGGGAGGTGCTTCGTCTTCTTTCCCCTTGTTAGTCTCTTCCCTTGGGACATGCCTTCCGGGTTTTTAATCCGTGCTGGTCGAGCAAATAGGTGGATACATTGAGTAATTGCTGTAAATCAAGAAAATTATCACTAATTTGGTTATTTACTAGATAAATCTATGTGTCTACCTATGCCCCTCCCACCAGCCCCTCTCCTTGTTTGACAGCATGTCCTAGACTCTGTCTTGATCGTTAAGAAGAGGAAGAACATGGCGGCTACTTGCCCATGATTGGTGGATAGGGAAAGTACTACGGGGGGGGGGGGGGGGGGGGGGGGGGGGGCATGCGCGTTGCGACTTTACTTTCTCAAATGATGGCTTAGTTCGGGGAACTAGCAAATAGGTGGATAAATATAGATTTATCTAATAAATAACAAAATTAGTGATAATTTTCTTGTTATTTGTCTTTTGGTTAATGAAAACAATTCATTTTTTTTTTGTCATAGGTATCATCATTCTTGATGTTGTTGTTTCTGTTGTTGTTACAAATGAAGGGAATTCGGGTATGTTTTTCCATAATAAAATAAATCATGAATAAGAAAAGATGACCCGTTTTCAGAGTTTCTAAGATGTTGGTCATTTGTAAAGTAATAAAACTTAGTGATTATAAAACAAAATTATAAGACTATTTCATAAGTGCCTTGCCTTGATCTTTGAAGCGAGTTTTTTTATATTCTTTTTTATTTTTACGTAATCTGCAAAAATCTTTGTTGAAATAGTATGCTTAAATTTGAATAAATTTGTCTCCTGTGAACAACATTTGTCTCCTAGGAACAAGTTATTTTCATTTTGTGGATGCCAAGGACATTATTGATAAAAGAATGAGAAAGGTGACCAATGACACTCTTTACCAAACTCCCTGATCCTTTTACTTTTGGACTACAGAAAGAATAATTACCTGTGATGATACCCACTGCAATAACAATCATAGCAAATCATAACAAAACAGTGATTTCCTTTGTAAACCATTCCAAAGGATAGTGGGATTCTCCATTGTGCTTTGAGTTCTCTAAGTATCTGTCCAAACTTGGACAGGAAGGACATATGATGTCCATTTAAAAAATCTGTATTTATTCATGACTACTGAACCGAATCACACGGGATCTTCACTGACTGGTAGAGGAATAGTAGTTTCATAATCTAAAATGACTTTTTATATTGCAAAAATGATTTCTTTCATTATCAGTACTTATAGGCCCTTCGTAATTTTTTTCGGACAAACTGTAGTGTCTCGTGAAAAGGATGATCTTCGGAACTACTAACATTTGGTGAAAGAGGGTCTTTGGAACTGGATTGAAATATGAATATGCTATGAAACTGGATGTTATCAAAATAAAAGGATCATCAGAACTATGTTTTTGTTTGTTTTGTTTTGTTTTTGTCTCGCCTGCATAGTGGAGCGAGACAATGGGCATCACTGTTTCTGTCGGCATTGGCGTCGTCAACAATAATGCTGTAATCACAATAACTTTATATGGAATTGAGATAGAATCGCCAAAATCATTTCACAGGTACATCTTTTAAAGCTGCAGGTCAAGTTCGAAAATGAGTCGAATCTGACAGAGGTCAGAGTTCAAAAGGTCAGTGAACTTTCTGCAACAAGCACTGTAATCACAACTGTCTACGGATTTGAGCTTTAATCACCAAATTCATACAACAGGTACATGCCTTAAAGGCATAGGTCAAGTTCGAAAATGAGTTGAATCTGACCAAGGTCAAAAGGTCAATGAACTTTATGGGAGGGAAAATGATCTTTTTAGATTTTGGGGTCTCAAGGTCGAAGGTCAAAGGTCATAAAGATCATTATAGAAATGCTTCGTTCTCGCGATAACTCAACCATTTGACAGATCAAATTCAAACTTGGCTCATGTATGCATATGGGAGGGACAATGATCTGATTAGATTTTGGGGTCTTACGGTCAAAGGTCAAAGGTCATAGAGATCATTATATACATAAATTGCTTGTTCTTGCGATAACTCTGTGACGGTTTAACTTCAAACTGGCTCATGTATGCATATGGAAGAGGCGATGGCCTGTTAAATTTGGGGGTCACAAGGTCAAAGGTCAATGTCAAAGATGTCATTGTATAGATGAAAATTTTAAAAAATCAACATGAATGTGTCATATATTTCTGATCTGGTTGTGGCAGAGGCATAAATTTGGACCACGCATGGTGGAGGATTCATCTAGCTTCTCATGGTTATTGTATTTGTTAGTTAATGTCCCATGATGGAATCGTGAGAGTTTATACCATCAGTGTATAATATGTGAAGGATATGAAAGCAAACCTGCTCTATAGACTCGATATAATAAGGCATCATTTTACCACACAGCAATAGACAGACAGCTTAAAGTCCTGATACCAGCTTTTTAAATGGATATACAATGAAAACATCAAACAAATGAACTTTTTCCAGTCATTTAATAGACCTCTACATCATACTTTTTAGGACAAACACTTAATCTTATGCATCCACTTTTTCCAGTCATTTAATAGACCTCTACATCATACGCTTTTAGGACAAACACTTAATCTTATGCATCCACTTTTTCCAGTCATTTGATAGACCTCTACATCATACGCTTTTAGGACAAACACTTAATCTTATGCATCTTTCATTTCTTTTATAATTACATTTTGAAATATATTGAGTGTCCAATTTTATCCATATTTTTTGTCAATACTTCATGCCTCAATGGTAAAAATATCACTCATTAATATAATCAGCCACTTGATATTATCATTACTATATCTACATGACTGATAATAATATTCCGCTTACTATTATCTCTTTTCTAGCGTGATTTATATTTTTTGGGGGGAGACTTGTTTTTTGCTTTGAGCTTTTGGTCACTTTTAGGCGGAATGGCCCAGATACCAGTAAGCAGAAATAAGCACATTACTGTCCACCCATTGGACAGGGGGACATGCACATAATATGCTATATAGAGGTTTAACCATAGTTTGAATTTAAGCTGTGGTTTGAATATAAACCTCTTTTGTGAATTCAGGTCATATTGTGTATATCATTTAATAATATGTCGTTCTTGTATAGCGCATATCACATTATGATATAACATCTCTATTCGTCTCATTTGAACCAGATGGAACTAAGCACTATACCTTCCAAGATGTGAAGAGCTGTGGATCTATTGAGTTGGCTCTCAAAGACTTCCTCTACACCCTGTGTATTGTGTATAGCTTTGGAGCCATTGGATGTGTGGTAACTGGTACTCTCTCAACACTACTACTGTGCAGTAGTAGAAGGGCCCGGAAAGATGAGGTAAGGCATAGTCTATCAGTGGTGGATTGGAGGGGGGGGGGGGGGGGGGGAGTTATGGTTAGGTTTAAACCTAACCCTAACCCTCCCGAGGACCTTTTTTTTGTCGGCAAAACAGACACCTGAGAAAGTCCATCAGCCCCCCTTTTTGAAAATTTCTGGATCTGCCACTGTCTATACAGATTATGAGGAGAAGAGATGAATTTTTTCTCCTGTGGGGTGTTATGAATGTATTCCCTGGTTTTTGGAAAAAAAAATTCTTTAGTTAAAGCTTACATACAGTTGTGGTAGCAAAAAGGAAAATTGGCGTGAAACTGATTTAAATATAGTCTCATATTGTTTGCCTTGCATAACAAGATCCGTGTGTAAGATCTTGTGATATTCCATTCACAATTTGCAGTGAAATTTTAGTTTAAATGTCTGGAAGGAATGTAATAGAATGGTTATACTCTGCCCTTTGCTATGAACCCCTGCACGCCAACAGCTTCCTGCACAACATTCACAGTGCTTCATTGTGCTTATCACACAATAGAACTCTCATTGCGTTTACATGTGTGCAGGCACTGTGTGATGAACGTTGATGTTGTTGACGTTTGATTGCGTCTCAGCGATCAAAACTGTTTTTTGCCTCTCATTTGCCTGATATTCAACTTCAGGAGGAAAAAACTTTACAGCACTTTAGTTGTACTTTTACCCTGATGCTGAGCAGCTAAAAGCAAAGAAATCTGACCTAACAGCTTTTGATGGCCTCCCAAAATCATTGGCGTAAATCCCGGGGGGGGGGGGGGGGGATGGGGGGATATATCTCCACCCACTTTTTTGAGAGGGGGGATGGCATGTACAAATATCCCCCCCACACTTTTTAAGGAAGAAATGATACTTGAATTAATCAGTTTGTAAAATTTCTAATAATCTGTCATAAACAACCATCATATTTTAGAATTTCTATTTGAAAATGTGATTGAAAACCAGAGAAGCAGTTATTTTTGGCTCGCTCGCTGCGCTCGCTCATCATATTTTACAATTTTCATTTAAAAATGCGATGGAAAACCAGAAAAGTGGTTATTTTTGGCTCCCTCGCTTCGCTCGTTCATCATGTTTTAAAATTTCTATTTCAAAATGTAATTGAAAAGCGGAAAAGTGGTAATTTTTTGCTCGCTCGCAAGATAAAAATTGAAATGTGCGTAAGGGGGGTCTGTGCAGGTGAATGAGGGCGTGTGTTTATACTTAAGTGTGAGTTCGACAGAAAAAAAAATGGGCAAAAAAGTCTATCATCCCCCACCCCCCCACTCCTCAAAGTGGATTTGCGCCGGTGCCCAAAATTGTACATAACCTTTAATGAATAACTTGGTGTTCTGATAGACCTATGTGTACCTCCAAAAGTAATGCAACAGATTATTGTTTTAAAGTTGTCAGTGCATTTACACAGGACATTTTTGTTTTTGTTTAATTATATACTTACAGCTTGTAAGTCGACATGTGAAAGATTCTAGAAGATAGTGCCTTTATAAGCATAAGTCTCAATGATGAAGTAGGGAAGTGTAAACTTTTTAAGCTGATTCTTTTGTCCTTTGCATTGTTGTGAAATATCTGTGACTGGTATGGTAATTTTGTCTAGGTTGAAGAGGAAGCTGCACTTTCTGGAGAAGGAGGAAGAAATCAACAAATGGTCCAACAAGAAGGTAATTGGAGATGATGGACAAAGGCCTAAGGTCATTTTGCTGTAATGCTCTACTTTACACTTTCTTTCGTGCCATATTGGGCTCTCAAAATTACTAATCTTAAGGTTGCCTTTTCCATTCTCGTTCCCTATTATATGATTTGTTTTAGCCCTTATTACTTTTTAACTGGCCAAAGTGTTGTCAGTTTCCCCTGAATTTATGCAGTGCAAGGTTTGCAAAAGCCTTTTGTAAGTATATCAATGTGCTTTAACACATGATTTGATATATCTTGACATTGCACTGATATCACATATGATATAATCAGTTATATCTTAACCGTGAAAGCAAAGGTTCATTCTGTAGAGGTGTTGTGGTCCAGTGGATAAGTCTCCGGGCTTTGAACCACAAGGTACAGGGTTTGAATCCCTGCCGCAGCACTAATGTCCTTTGGCAAGACACTAATCTACATTTGCCACACTCGACCCAGGTGTAAATGGGTAACGGCAGGAAGGAATTCCTTGAAAGCTGTGAGCATTGAAATTGGTAGCCTACCTTAGCCGGGGTAATATTGGGAGCGACTTGAGCACCTTTTTTGGTGGATACGTGCGCTATGTAAATATCCAATATTGTTATTATTATTATTATTATTTTACCTGGGTTACATTAACAAGTATTGGGTAAAATCATACAAATGAAGGTTGACTTCATCCTCTTTCGTAGGAAGTTTTCCCAAATATGTTTTTCATATAAAGAGACTGCAATGTTTGGGCATACAAAAGTGATGAAACTGATTTTCTTTTTTAATGCAGAAGGGCTGATTCATAATTGATGTGTTTATGGTTCATTTCTTCAGTCTTTCTTTTTCTTCCTCACAGACGAAATACGAGGAAGAAACAGTGTTGCCCAGAGAAATTTGGATAGAGCAACCAACCCAAGGACACCTGTAAGAACTGGATCAGAGACAGTAGCCCCGTCGACCCCTCAAGGTGTTAGATCTCAGAGGGATGCTGGAAGAACTCCAGAAAGCAGGCCTTTGAGGCGATCAGCGAGTATTGCCTCTCCAGCAGCAACACCAAATAGCAGCACCAGACCTGCACATTCCCATTCTGTGGCCCGAGCAAGCGGGGAGAGTGGGTCCAGACAGAGGCCAAGATTGCCTGTGCTCATTAGGGGTGGCTATCTTCAGAGCCATGTCAATGGGCCCAGGATACCAGTCTACGTAGTCCACGGTTCAAACGAGTCCTACATAGCCCTCACAGACCTCCCCAAACTGCAGCTACCTGCTCTCAGTCAAGCACCAGCATATGTTCGAGAGGAACCAGATCTTCCAAATTGTGAGCCACCACCATATAGTCCAACTGCGGAAACACTCTCAGAGTCACCAGAGATAGCCAATGCAGAAAACTGCAGTCAGTCTCCTCCAGCTAGGCAGCGCTTGTTTGAAGAAGATGCTTCCTCTGTGCAAAATGAATTACAGGAATTAGAGCTTGAACCAACAGTGCAGACTGACTCGTTTAGGACTGGAGATGATCAGCGTTCAGGAGAGGCAGGAGATGGTCACTTTTCAAGAGATACTGGAGATGATGAACTACCAAGAAGAACAGATGGTACAGTGGGAAGTACAGACTCTATTAGTGGTGATCTGCAAGAAAGCTGGGTGTTTCCAAACCAGTCAATGCCACTGGAGACTGATAATACCACCATAGATGATGCAGTGCAGGAGGTAACTGCTAATGAGAGTGATGCAGGTATTGTAAACCCTGTGTTTGAGGAGGTGGATGAGGAGACAGACACTGTTGAAGACATCAACCGTCCACCTGATATTCTCCTGGAAGCCATTGAATCGGCCAGGTCAAGCATGAATACAACTGCAAATATCCTAGATGCTGCCACAAGTTCTGCTGCACGGGATGATGCCTTCCAAAGTCAGGATCTGGGTGAGCCTTCGAAAAGCATCTCACCAGTCATGATTTCAGAGTCTAACCCTAATCAGGGAACCACCTCCTCACCGGGAGTATCAACCCTGAAAACTGCCTCGGATCCTCAGCAGGGTGCAGATGTAAATCAACAAAGGAAAGTCCACCAGCCAGAGAGACCCAGTTGCACCCAACGTTCAGGCAGAACGCCAAATTTCAAAGAGCATTCACTTGAGCTTCAACAAAGACTCGCAGGGTTTCCAAGCACTAAAGCAAGAGGAGAACCACTGGAAAATCCTTTGAATGATCTCAGTCGAAGTACAGATGTCAGATCCAAAGAAGTCAAGAGGAGCAGAAGTCTCTCTGCTGCAAGGAATACAGGCCCTGATCATGAATACTCACTGCAAGAGATTCCATCTATTGCAAACAAAAGTAAGAGGCACTCTGCCACATATGGAAGACAAAGAAAGCTGGAATATGCTTCTAAAGCAAATGATTATATCTATTTGCCTGAAGACAGAGGTAACAGTTTGCAATACAACCCTACAACGTCAGGGTCCAAAGTCAGTCCAGATAGAGGAAGACAGAGAAGCCGTGATCGTGTCAGGCCTAGACAATCAGGAGCATCGAATGGTGAAAATTTATCTGACATCATAAATCTAGTAGAGGCAGTTCATCATAGTTCTCATTCAACCAAACATGCTGCTAAGAAGAAAAAGAAGAAAAGGGAATCAAGTAGGAAAGATAATGTCGCTGAAAGTAGAATTTAAGGAAGATGATCTAAATCCTCTTAACCCTAATCAGGCTGGGCTTTTTGAGTGATGCTATACGGGGGGGGCAGATTCCACCCCCCTTGACCGCGCGATCGCGCCGAAAATCGGCACACACGTCACCCATGACGTCATCTACCAGTTTTCGTAGTTAAATTTTGCGAAATAATTCATTAGGTAATTAATTATGCTAATCTATGCATAAATCAGACTTTTTGTTATAAATCACTAGATGAAGCTCCAAATAGTCTTATTTTTGTTGTAAATACTCTTTGTAGTGTTGTTAACAAGTAAACATGAAAAAAAAAAATTGGAATCAAATTTGATTTCTTATGTATTTCATTGTTTTTGAAATTTCTTATGCATTTCTTTGTTTTTTGACTTTTTGTTTTCTGTTTTTTCGACGAAATTTATCAGCAATACTATTTGGATCATAACCAGACTAAAACCAATTGATTTTGATCATTAATAGTAAAAATAATCATACATTTATGAATTTTTACTGAAAACACAATTTGTATTGGATTTGTACGTGAAATCACGTTTTTTAACCTTTTTTGATCCGACATACGAGTACAAAATATTGCTTAATTTCGGAATTGTGTACCCAGACGTCACAAATTTGGTCTCAAAAGATGCACGAGATGCTACAGAAAAAAGTCATGCAGCGTCGTGGCGACATCTGAGCGCGTTGCGAACGTATCGCATGAAACGTCTAGGGGGATTCCAGTATCTGTGATGTCATTTTGGACATTATTAAAAAAAGTAATAATTTATATGGAATTGTAGGTCAGAAATCAACTTAATTCTTCCAAAATGCGTGCAGAATTTAGCCATGTCATACTCAAACAGTAAATCAAAACAATTTCTATTTTACTTAAAAATAAGAAAAATGTTAAATCCTGTGTACAAAATGAATAGAAAGTTGTCCACAGTGACATCACAGATGCTGGTGGAGTTGCCAGCTTAAAGTGATTACACAATGGTAAAATTTTTTTGGATATATGATCGAGAATAGAATTCAAAGAAGAATAACATAAAAAATTTGATGATTTTCAATCGAAATCAATGCATTTTGGCTAATTTTCTCATAAAAAGTCAAGAGTTCACCAAAAAATTTGAGTGTGAGGTATGACGTCAAAGTGGGTACCCAGCTTCGCGCATTGCAGTTGTGCTGCGCGCTAGACTGTACAATATGTATTATACCTTGCGCGCATTTTGCTAGAATTGCGCGACATTTGACGTCATTTTGATGTCAAAGTGGGTACCCAGTTGAAACTGGGCCACAGCTGAGGGGTCAAAAATATCCTGAAATCTTACCACATTTGAGGGTTTCCTTGGCAACACGCCTTTTAAAAAAACTTTAGGCAGATGATTTTCTGCTAATGAAATCATGCTCTTTTAAATGAACTAACATTGTTTCAGCATTGGTACCCCCTTTAAAGGATCCCCATAATAATGATTTACTTAAACTTTCAAAATTCACAACTCTTGAACAGATTGTCTGATTTTGCTCAAACTTTCACTGTTCAATCTTCTTGTTCTTCTTCATTCACTGAAAGCATACTGATGCCTGGGTTTCTTGAAGATGCAAACAGTTTCAATTTGTGATAGTAGATTGTGAGAAAAAACCAACTTAGATTACTTCTCCGAAAAAGCACAGAAGAACTAACCCAATTCATTATAAACTGCCTGTAAACAACATGTAGCCTCTCTTTGAAATTGCACTAGCAAGACCAAATGCAAAAAAAAGCAAAACAAAACAAAACAAAACAAAAGCAAAAACAAAACAACAATTAAGTCCTCTGTGGAATTTGTGAGGGAAAATTTGAAATATGCCAGACCAATTTAACCTTTATGGTTTGAAAACCAGCCAGTAAGTTTGTTTGTTTTTCTTTCTTTGTTTCTTCACAACTCATTCTTTAGACATCATTTAGGTTAAATTGTTATTTGAAGTAAGGCCAAGTCCAAGCTATTTGGTGTCCCATATATTACCCACCAGTAGAATCTAATTACTTTATCAAGCTGATAGCCCAAAAATAAAATAAAATAAAATACACAATATTAAGTAAAAGGATATTTTCATGTCAATTTATGTTTATGATTTTATACTGCAATTCCATAATACTTGGTAACATATGGGACATAACTTGGACTTGCGTGCATGTACACAGATATAAAGTAAGAAACAAATGTGTGTTATTTTTATACACAAATGCCTATGAATTGATCTGTTGATATTGCTTCCTGAAATATAGGATACATGTTGTGATTACTTTATTTTCTAGACAGTACTGTCTAACCATTCAGATTTGTGTGAATCCTGTCACTAATTTGATTAATGGTAGTATGAAATTTAAACATATGTACCTCTGACGGTCAATGCATTAAGGTGGACATAATTTTAAATGTAATGAGAGCATTTAATCTAAATATGTATGCACTCTACTTTAAAGTCTAATGTAGAAAGAATCATTAACAGAACATGATTAACTGTGTTTAGGGCAGCCTGTCCACATGCTTCTTAACTATTTTATGCAATGATGTATGATATATGTGCAGTATTATGTAATACTGTATATCCAGAATCAGTTCCCACTCTGTCTTCAGGAGAAAAACTCACCAAGAAAAAAATGCTTCATGAAGAGATCTCATAAATGAACTGAACATAATGCTATTCATATGGTTTAAAAGTAAAATCCTTGACTAGGCATGTAAAGATTATTAGTTTGAGCCCAAGTACATTGATATCAGTTGGCAAGACATTAATTGACAATTGCTACTACTGACCCATGTGTATTAGCTTTACACCAAATAGGAATAAACCTTAAAATGCACTGTGTCTTGCAGTGGTTACTGCAGCTAAATAGCTGGATATTGGTACTTGAATGAGTATAAGTGCATGATATTAGTATACAAATAATGAATGTTTATGAGTGCAATGGACAGAATATTTCATGAGGTGAAAGATGAAATGATCCATTCAACGAGGCTGCGCCTCGTTGAATGGATCAATAATTTCATCTTTCACCAAATGAAATATTCTGTCCATTGCATGAATGAAAAAACATTCATTATTTGTTTTATATGACACCTAAAAATAGATCAAATCGCAATAAATCAATAGCGCTATACGCTAGCGTGCTGTTCACTGCAAACGCAAGCGTTTTACGTACGTAGTGTGCCGGGCTCTCGGCCAGCGTGCAATGGAGCATATCGTATGGATCCAAAATTGCACGGTAAATGGAGCCACTTTTGCACGATTGATGACATCATAGTGCAATGGGACAAATGATGAATATCAAACAACCAATCAAATGACAGGGATCTATCTAGGTGTCATATAAAGTGTGATATGCACTATACAGAACTGAAATTATCATTATTATGATATATATTCCACATTGAAATTTTTTTTGCTCTTGGATTGGTGGAGAACCCCTCATGTGAGTAATCATAATTTTGCCAGAAAAAAAAGATCCCTCAGAGAGCAAAATAAGCCTTGATGTCAGAGTAAGATAGTTTTTGAACTATTTTGCCTCCGTTTTCTCCAAGGGGCATTTCACAAAACTGTCATAAGTCATAACTTCTTGGACATCCCATTGAAAGATGTGTTGTAGAGTTAACACATTTCAGTGGGATGTCCATGAACTGAGGTTTCTTTCTGTTTCGTGAAACCGCAGCCCTGTTCCCTAAACTCATGCAATCTCTCGGACACACTGAACAGCCAGCTGTCTCCACTGGGTGAACCTTGTGATGTGACGGCGCAGACACAAATCAAATTCCGCCAAATGCAGTGGCTCGAAGTAGGTCAGTTCAGGGTCAGTTCAGCTGTTTCTCGCGTCCAAACTATCGATATTCAATATAAGACACGTTCCTACCTAAATGTTATTGGTGATCGGTATCAGGTCAGAGGAATGTGAAAGCGCGTCGCTTTACAACAATGGCTCCTTCCAGAAACAAAGCTGATAGAGTTCTGTTCTAATTTCAACTGTATTTGCCTTGTCTTAGCTTTGGACATGTCGAAGTTTCGGCTGTTTGGACTGTGTTTGGATTAGACTGCTGACAGTAAGACATCTATATGATTTTGGTGACTCTCCTTGTCACATTGGATCTTTACTAAGATTAATAACAGTCTAACAGTTAATGTTAGACTAATGTTACAAGTTTTACACCAGGGCATATTCTAGTTACTGCACTGCAGTTTACGGTGAGTGCGATTACTGCTTTTGAATTTCAGTTATGATTATTAGACCCTGATCTAATTGGATCTAATTTTTGATGAAGGATATAAAACAAATATACAGGACCTTTCATTCGGAAATCTAGTTCGATCTGTGGGGTCGGTCTCAGTGACTACAGTCAATCGCCCATTTTTAACACCCCTTGGGCAAAATGGGTGACTGCAGTTGCTTCGACCAACCCCATAGATCGAACTAGATATCCTCGGGCCCTGTATATTTGTATAATATATGTTTACATCACAGTAATTAATTAATGCATGGACAGTGGTAAAAATCTACAGCTGCTTCTAAACCATTGTAGATCTTGCTGTTTTGTTCAGTTATATGAGATGCATTCCTTTGACACTGGTGTCTTTTTTTTTTTGGGGGGGGGGAATCACCTAGTCCCTGTGGTACTGGGGTATTCATATTATTGATACCTTATCAGAAAATACTGTATGTCTTCTTGATGGAAAGAAACAGAAAGAAGCTGTGCCTCAGTGGACATTTGCTTTGTAGTATTGTATTGTGCTTGTCAGCTTTACCTTATATTTTGAAAGATAACATTGTGTGCAGGTATTTCATTGTCAGCAAGATATTTATCTTTAATATATTATTTTCTTTTGAAATATGATTGTGAAAGATATACATGGCTCATACTTTTTGTCAAGCCACTGAAGGTGGAGTGAGACTGAGGGATCCTTAGCGGCATCCGTTTTCTGTCCGTTTGTCCATCTGTCGTCTGTCCGTTATGCTTATAAAACTTGAATAGTTTTGCGACTGTTTGCCCATTTGGAACCAAACTTGGATGGTAGATGCTCTGTAGGGACCTCAATGTAATTTTGGGGTCAAAGGTCAAATGAGGTTAAATGTTAACATTTTCTACTTTGGTTAGTAACTACTAGCCCATTTGTAAGCAAACTTGGATGGTAGATGCTCTATAGGGACCTGAATTTAATTTTGGGGTCAAAGGTCATGTATGTAGATCACAGGTCAAATGAGTATAATACTTGAATAATTTTGCGACCGTTTGCCAGTTTGGAAACAATCTTGGATGGTAGATGATGCTCTATAGGGACCTCAATAACTTAGGGGGTCGAAGGTCATGTATGTCGGTCATAGGTCAAATGAGGTCAAATGTTAACATTTCCTACTGGGTTTAGTATCTTTTAACCCATTCGTGACAGGAATTATTTAAAGCCTAATTTGATCAGCTTTTATTCTTCAAATTGGCAACACCAACATTTTTATTTTATTGCTACATTTTTCTTATAAAACATCATGTATCTGAAATGAATATAAATTGACAGAAATTATGATGAGAAGTCAAAAAGTTGCCAATTTGCAGGGGAAAACAGTGATTTTAAACTTTCTATCACAATTTAAGGATTTTAATGCTTATTTTCCTTTTAAAAAATTTCAGCATCAAACAACGAATATTGACGCAACCAAAATGGGCACAGTTTGTGTAGAATTTTTTGCTCTTTCTGCTCATGTATTTGGTATGATTTTTAGGGCTTTGCATCAAAAGATATTAGGCCAAACCACAAAATGTGGACCTCTGTCACGAATGGGTTAAATCACTAGCCCATTTGTAACCAAACTTGGGATCTCAATTTAATTTGGGGGTCAAAGGTCATGTATGTAGGCCAAAGGTCAAATGAATTGAAATGTTAACATTTTCTAGTAGGATTAGTAACTTTCACCCACTAGTCCGTTCGTAACCAAACCTGGATGGTACATGCCTTACAGTGACCTTAATGTTATTTAGGGGTGAGAAGACACATATGTGGGTCAAATGTTAACATTTACCTGCAAGATTCTGCTAGGGTTGGTAACTTTCGAACCATAAGCCGATTTGTAACCTAACTTGGATGGTAGATGGCTTACAGGGACCTCAGTGTTAGTTGCGGTCAAAGGTCATGTTTTGTAGGTCAAAGGTCAAATGCAGTCAAATTACAATTTACCTGCAAGCATGATTACACATGGATGTAGCGAGACATATTATGGCTATTGGCTTGTGTATAATTTATTGGCTGTTCCAGGAATGGAAAGTAGTCAGCAGTGATATCATGTACAGTGCTTGTCAATATTATTAGTTTTAAAAGAAACAACATATTATCACCTTGAAAAGTATTTTTGTATGTGTATTTTTGTAGCGGTACTTTTTTTTTTTTTTTTTTTTTTTTTAAATAATCTTTGTGTATCACAATCACTTTGCACAAAACACGCTTATTTGTATTTTAGAATAAGAACATCACCTTGAGTATAAACTACCGAATATGTATATATGTTTGATCACCTTGATGAAACATGCACCTTGATAATATTTTATTACTTGTTTGCTATTTTTTAGTCCAGAATGCTTGAACCAAAGTATCTATGTGTGTATTTATGTGGGGTTTTTTTTCTCATGAAGCTTTAAGTGTGCAGTACTTTTTCTTGCCAAGTTTTGTTCATGTCTATTCATCTTGTATTGATTCTTCCTTTCTGCACATTTTGTAACCTTTTAAAAATGATATTGTTTTGTGTTTAGAGTAGAAATCATCAGAGAAATTATGTGCAGTCGAGTCTGTGTCCAACTTTTGTAAGCCACCACCCCCCCCCCCCCCCCCATCTGGTAGTGTGGTTTAAGATTCAATTAGTAGAAGCACAATACACAATGTTGCAATGCTGCAAAGATATATATGTTTTTTATTTTTATGTTATTATTTCCCTTCCTGCTTTTAACACCAAGCTGTGGCTCAGTGGTAGAGCAGTGGTCTTGTAACTGGGAGTACCCAGGTTCGAAACCAAGTTGAGCGCTAATGCCCTTTGGTAAGGTATTAATCCTCATTACCAAGTCCTTTAGAGGGGACTTAAAGCTGTCGGTCCCCTGCTTGCTTACTAACAAGCAGCACATGCTTTCTCAGCAGTCGGGTAAAATAACCAACCACTAACCATTTAACCAATCTAAGATTTGTTTCCCTTTAGAGTTGTAATTCTAGTTAAATAGTCACATGTCAGATTTAAAGTTAAAGGCCAAAATTCACAAAGGAGGTTTTTAAACCATGGGTAAGGTTTAAACCTCCATTAGCATACTAAAAAAAAAGTATAAATAGAAAGCGTACATTGCCCATGCACTCACTTAAAGAAAACACATAATTGAACCAGACTATGTGTGCATGTAGACTTATAGATCCCTGCAGGGGGTTGATCTGTACAGTTTTAATTGTAAATATATATGTATTTTCTTGTTTAATTTTTATGCCAGGGCTCTGTGGCAGACCAGTTTTTTTTTTTTTTTGTACTGAACAGACCACCCTGAATAAAGATGTGAAGTAAATAATAAATAAATAAACCACCCCATGGGTTAAAATTCTTTTGTGAATTTGGGCCTAAGATTTTCCTTTTCTGTGATAAAGTGAAGACTAAAATTAGCTGTGTTTTTTAAAAATTATATTTACACTTGCCAAATATTCTACACATCTTCAGGTTTGGATGATATTACTAGCAGTACTTGCTTGATTTTTTTGGAAAAAAATTCATATTCCTGCATGATAACATGAAGGCTGTGAATGCAAAATGTGTTTTACTTGATTCACAGAAAACTCGACTTGAACAGTCTTTAAATAGATGTATGGCCTCTCTATCTTATTGTGCAAGGTTAAGTGAATTAACTTGAGCTCACAGATGAAGAGGTGCTAATTACTTTATGTAAGGTATTTAGAATATTAAAGATAAAAAACATGTAAACACCTTTAGCTTATTTTAGGGTTGAACTTTTGGAGTTCTTTTATTCAAATATGGAGTAGAAGGAATAACAAAGTTTTCTGCACATCCCTTTATTATGTAATTTTCTTTTTATTGACTTTATATAATTGATTTAATTTTGTTTGAAATTTTTTTTGTGTGTGACACAATCATTTGCTATGTGTTGCTGTTTTCTTTATGTGTAAAAGATAATGTTAAAATATATGTATCCTATAGAAGATAATGATTGTTGTTGTAGGCAGTGTGGAAGAGATATGTCTTAAGCTGAGTTTTAAAGGTAGACAGCACATCGCAAGAGCAAAGATACGGAGGGAGACTGTTCCACAACCTAGGCGCGGAAACAGAGAATGATCTTATCATCTATCACAAATGATCTATCATGCAGCAGAGTATAAGTTCAATATGGGGCAAAGTCTGAAGTGAAAAGTTGCAAAATGCATTGTTCTTGACACAAAAGTCTCAATTTTTTTTTTGAAGATCCAGTGTGTTTTGAATATGCCGAGGTGGCAGTGAATGGTGTATGTTCTTTTCTTTAAAGGAGGAAATGTGTTTGAAAGATGTTCAGGTGGTCATTTATGAAGATCAAAGAAATGAATATTATCCCCTTTGTTTGGAAGATGAAATTTGCCTTGAATAATATTTGTGGAGGTAGAGCTGCAATTTACTGTGTGGTCGTTTTAAAGCTGTAAGATGCCACACTTATCGAATCTCTTATAGGCCCAAACAATGGGCCAACTCCAAGCAGGTGTACCCTAAAATGATTTTGGGATGAGTGCAAGTACGGTATCAAAATTTCAGGCAAAATTTCTTGAAACTGGAGAAGGTAAAGACAGGACTAGGAGTGGGTGTCCAGAAAAGACAAACATGCTAGCAGATCAGTATATCACATTGTCTGCAACATGAAGTCAAAGGCTATGCGCAAAGAAATCCGATTTGCAAGGTGATTTTGCAGAAGATTGTCAGATCATACAGTCAAGAACCTGCTCCATGCAACCAACTTGCAGGCAGGCTTGAAAAGATGCGATGAGACTGGCAATTACTGCTTTCCACTATAATGCCTGTATGCGCTGGTGTCGTGAACACTTGTGATAGAACTGGGAGATGTAACAAGGCTGTTTTCTTTTTTGATGAGTCAAGATTCTGTCCCAGGAAGCTGAACAGCATTATCAAGGTCTGGCAAAGTCCTAGCAAATGGATCGTTGCCTGGAATTTCAAGCATCACTGCTACAACATCATTCAAACTCAATCTGTGCTCATTAAGTCATTATGGGAATTCACTATTGGAAGAAACAAATTTTGCGACTTTTCATTTTTGACTTGCTGCATATTCAGAAGGACTGGGCATGCCCTCATTGTAAGCATTACAAATGACACTTCACTGTAAAAAGGAATAATCAAGCTTTTTAATGATACAACATTCGCATATGATTATGAAGCAACAAGAGATACCCCGCAAACTTGACTTGCAGAACTTTTTTTGAAGGGTTTATTTGAATCATTCTAGGCCTTCTTAATACCCCACTCCATTTACCCTCATGTTGACTTGTGCTGCAGTATGCTAGAATAAAAAGATTACACCATGCACCTGTATGCAGTGGCCAAGTTTATTGTATCAATGGAATGGCAACAACAGGTTTGACTATGGTATAAATCTGAATTCTACATATAGGCCTCTGAAGCTGTAGCTTCTTAAAGGAGAATGAAACCCTGGGGAAATCCACTTTAATGAAAAGATAGAGAGAAGCAATTTTAAAACATTTCCATCAAAATCGGTTCCAAAATGAGAAAGTTATGAAAGTTTGAAAAGTCTCAATTTACTTTTTATAGCAATCCTCAAATTGGCAGTGTTGCTTCAAAATGGTAGCTTATTTAGAAGGACAATTCTCAATTTGCTTTGTACAGAAAAAAGAAATATTTTTTCCATGATCTCTGAAGGTGCAAGCCTGTCTCTTTGTGAACTCAGCATATGTTGTGTTAAATACATTTTCCCATGATACATCTTGAGCCAAGGAGATAAGCTGCACCTTGAGAGATAATGGGGAAAATATTAAATTTTGTTTACAAAACCTATGGAGAGTTGTCCTTCTAAACCTGCCATTTTGAAACATTGCCAATTTGAGGATTGCCATAGAAAGTAAACTGAGACTTTTCATAACTTTCTCATTTCGTAACCGATTATGATGGAACTTTTAAAAAAATTGTTTCTCTCTATCCTCTCTTTTCATTAAATTGATTTTTCCCTAAGGTTTCATTCTCCTTTAATACAGTGGATAGTGAATACTGCAATGTCAGTATTTTTCCACACCCTGTGAACTTGGCTGATTTCAGATAAACCTGAGCATGCAAGCTTTCAATTAGAGCTGTTCCCTCCATGAGAACTTAATGATTAAGTGTCACTGATATTATTTTTGTAATAACTGCTGTTTTGTTGCATGCTGTACATTTTGCATAAGTCAGTAGTTTGGGCAGAAACAACATGATTTATATATATTCCACACAAGAACAGGAGCATAAAAAGAAGACTTTAACCACCTTGCTAAGTACCATGGGAACCATGGTAATTTGTTGAAAGTATTATCAAAACCATGAAAGTATTACCAAAGTACCTTCAAATTACTATGCTTTGGTGGTAATTTCGTCAAAGTACCATGGTACCCATGGTACTTTTGTACAAGGGCAATGTCTCTTTATTCTTGTATACGTTAAGCCCTGTTTTAACAGACCTTGTCTGGACAATGTCACAACAACGTCCGGACAAAAAACCAAGGGTAACATTCCTCAATTTTAGGCAATAAAAATATGGGTGATAGCCCCACATACCGTCTTAACGGACACATGCTGAAAACCTGCCCGGGCAGGTTTCCATAACAACGTACTAGTACCTGAGATTCAAGCCAAAACGGGAAATGCAATCTAGTGCCTGTATTGAAATCATGTATCCACAATGGTTAAGTTTGTCCATATTGTTCTTATTGAAACCACCACAGTTAAAATACTCTGATTTTATAATTTATAAAATTTGAAAATTTTCCATGATTTATGTGATTTTTAATATTTACTTTCAAACAGGCAACATAATTTGTAAACAAGATTCATGCACGTGTTCTGCCATGATGAGTCATTTTCTGCCTAGTTTATTGCGCATGCGTCTAATTGTCAGCTTTTGGTGTTCGGGCTGAAAATTACCTTGAGAGCGTCTTAACAGGAGGGTTGTCCGGACGTTGTCGTGACAATGTTGCGGTAATTACAGTAAGTTACCCTAGGTGGCCTAGTGTAGAATTTATGCAAAAGTTGTCGCGACATTGTCCGGACAACACTCTGTGTGAAACGTTTTAACAGGCAGGGTACCGAAAAATTGTGCGGACAATGTCAGCACAATTCAGTTCCAGAAAGGTCTGTTAAGACGGGGCTTTAGAGTGAAAGATATTATCCTCTTGTTCTCATGTGTGAGTGACCCATACGTCAGAGGCCTCGTCATCTTATACCTCGTCGTGCATTGACCTACTGTGCATCAAGGTACAAGATCTCATCCTCTTGTTCTAGTAGAGCGGCATAGCTGAAAATTGTGTACTTTTATCTAAACGCACCAAATTTAGCACATTTGTGTGAAGTAACCCATACTTATTAATATCCGATCTGGAAGCACTTCCAGAAATGGTTTTATGGTGCAATTTTCCATATTGTGATGTTATTCTTATACACCTGGACAATTAACAATTTCGTCTGTAAAAAGTTCAAACCCCACCACTACGTAGTACCCAGTCGTAGAGTTCAGTATAAACTACTGAGAAGATGCAATGTTGTACAGTATTTCAAAGACGAGTCTACCGCGGTGGAGTTTGAAGTGGAGAGTTACTCGATAATGCAGTTCGTTGAGGGACTGTAAAAAAAAAAAAAGATGGTCAACTATTCTTTAACCCTTGAACAATGGCAAAATGTGAGTCCAGTCATTAATTGAGGTACTACACTCTCAGAACAGTTGCTTAAAGATTAAAAATCATAAGGTTGATAGAAATTTGAACCTACCAACTGTTGGTTAAAAATTGTAGTAGGCCTATGTGAAAAATATGGGTATTGTTTTCATTAGGTTCATATTTTGACCAACCTAATGATTTTAACAAACTGTTTTAAGAGTGTAAAATCATCGGAAGGGGGTGGAGGTAGGTGCTACTCAGCAGACAAAATGCAGAACAGTTCCATCAAGGGGGGGGGGGGGGGGTCATCGTCCTTACCCTTTTACCTTTTATTTTGTTTCCATTTTCAAATATCCATATTTATCAATGATCAAGGGGAGGCATGTGCCCAGTATACTGCATTTGAGCATGGCTAAGGTCCTCAAATTGTTCTGTCACAGATCTTGTAACATTTCATCTAGAGTGTATTAAAGAGAAGAGAACATAATAGACCTTTATCAAATTCAATATGAGACAGCTTTATGGGCCAGTAGTCTTGCAGCAGTTCATGATTACATGATTCCAGTTGTTGAATTTCGTTTAGATTTGAGGGTTCAAAATGTACTATATATAAATTGCAGGAAAACTACATATACATTCTTGATATTTGAATTTAAGAATGGTATCTGCATCAGTCATGAAGAGGAGAAATGTGAATTGGGTACCACAGGTATATCAGTCAGTCAGCTCTATCATGTGTCTTTACTCTGCAACAACAGAACAAGAGTTCAGCAATAGCTGTTTGAGTTTATAGCAATTGCAATTTCCTTCAAAATTACCTCATAGTTATTTTTTAAAGTGCTTTCATATCTGCTTTTAGACAGAAGTGCACAATTTTGCCGAAAATCGGAGCTATGCCGTTCTGCTATTCTGCAATGTGAATGGACCTAATGTGTGTCAAAGTACGACCTCATCATCTTGTACTTGTGTATGAATGAACCTAATGTGTTTAAGTTGGAGATCTCGTCCTCTGTACTTTACGTGTGAATGGACCTAATGTATGTCAAGAGTACAAGATCTCATCCCAGAAGTTCTGTCAGTCATTAGAGGGCCAGAAAGGTCCATAGCAGGTGTCAAAACACCAGCATAGGATGTCCAACTTCCTGCATCAATTAATTGGGAAGTTTGAAAAGCGATAACCAAAAATTGTTGCTTAGTCACCCAAGACCTTTGCTGTGCAGTATACCGCTAGGTATTTGTAAAGCCTATACTGCATGAATGGGTTTATAAGCAAGATAACATGGTTATGTGTGACAGAGTATTAATTTTAAAATTGTTCTGTGAAGAAAAAGAGTGCCATTATATTTGCTGGATAATACCTATTTTGTAACACCATGTAATTGTCATGAAAAACAATTTCCTTTTAAGAGTATACAAATGAAGGCATTTGCTGGAATAAGTTGACTTGATCATTTATCCTCCCCAAATTAAATTCACTTTTTATTAATAAAATGTATTGATTCTTTTCTTGACATTGTAGAGTTAAGACTGTCACCTTTCTACAGATTGAGTAGAATTCTCTTTTTATGCCTTCATTCACCAAAGGTGGTGCTGGAGGCATTATATTTTCGGGTTGTCCATCTGTCCCCCTTTTTCGTTAACACCATTTCCCAAGAACCATTTGAAGTTTGAACTTCAAACTTGGTGCTAGTATGCATCACCATAGGTAGATGATCTGATTAGATTTTGGGGTATGAAGGTCATGGGGTCAGAAAAGGATTTGAAATTATTTGCAAAAAATGTGTTTCCATGATACCTTGGCATATATGGCAGAGATTTTAGTCAAAGATGAGTGAAATATATTTTCAGGTGGAAGAAGTAATTGAACTAGTCTGTAGTTATTGAGATGTGCATAAATTAAAAATAGCATGGGAGGCTGAGGCATAATTTTTGACCACACAGGGTCGAATTTCTCTTTTTTCTATGATATACAATTAAGTCAAAATCAAAGATAACAGTGGTGATGCATAGCTGACAAAAATAAATTACAGAACTTGCAAAGGTTATCGATATCTGTTTCTTAATTAAATCATTGATCTCAATTTTTTTCTTCATGCAAGCAATGAGTGTGCATATGCTCTTGAACATTTCTCTGTACTTAACCTTTTGAATCATTTCTTATATTTGCTGGTTAGCTGCTCAGTATGAACAAAAAATAATTCTGTATCTGAGCATTCCCGTGAAAAAATATGTGCAAAGTAACACTATAAAATTAAAGGTCATAATCACTGAATGAAAAACACACATAAGTACAGTTCTTTGTTTTCTGTACACTGTGCTTATAGTCATCTTTGTATTACCCAAAAGATTACCAACTATGAAGCAGTTTAGTGATTTCTCGTTCTTTCACTTGGGATATTTTCGTTCAAGAATATTACATGCAAAGGGAATTGCAATGTATGCAGCATATTGTGTGTTTTACAAATGGATTAAGATGGGTATATTTTATCTCTTGAATTTGTGCTTGTTATTGTGGCATGGTAAATATGTCATATCTCTTTTACCTTACAATAATGATTATGCTACAGTATGTGAAACTGTACTCATATTTGTTATCACTTTTTTCTTACTTGTGCGAGTCATTATGATAGCCACTTAAAATCACAAGCTACTCAAATTGATTTGATTGTGCATTTCCTTTCAATTGTATTCACAAATTTACACCTCCAGTATGGTGAATTAGACACCTGTAACAGGTTTATAGTGTTTTTGTACTTATAATCATTATCCAGCAAATGCGACTGTAAATAAATATAATTATATTTTTATGCTCATCCAAGTCATCTTTCCTTGTGTTTTGTTTTGATTTTTTATTTTGTCATAATTGTTAAATAAAAACAGTAAAATGAAGATTCTGTTCTGAAAAGAGAAAGATTGTGCTTTGTTGCTGAATATGAGCTCATGACCATTTTAACATGCATAAACAATCATGTAATTAAATTTCATCAAATTGCTCTGACAATAGAAGAAATACTTAAGATATGGAAGTTGACGGGAAAACATTTCTATTTAGACAGAAATTGAAGCCCACTTAAACCGAATGATTTCCTGTTTTTACTGAATGCAAAAATCTGAAAATGAAATATTGTTTCATGGTATGAATTAAGTTTTAATGGGGGCTGGGGTTAGAGGATAATGGGCAGTTAACAACAAAAATAATTCAGTATAAGCATGTTGGTTGATGAAGTATACTTAATTTAATATCCCATACATTACAGCATTGATGGAAGAAAAGAAATCAAAGCATTCCCATACTTGGTTCTGTTCTAAAATAATTCATACTTTAAAAGGACTAATGTACCATCATGCAATAATCTCGAACAGCACGCAAGCTACTTATTTGCTACGTGCCATAATTTGTTAGAAGGAACAAAGGTATATGCAGGTCATCAAGTAACACATTACAAGAAAAGCAACCTAAAGAGCAGGGTGCGACAATTCTTGACACTGAAGACAGAGATGGCTTTCCGGTTTGTATAGTGCAATTGAAAAATTAGATTTATACTTGAACAATTCCTCTTTTTCTTACCGTTAACATCAGTGCAGTTACTTTGATTGCACAATGATTCAAAATGACTATTCCATGTAAACCAGAACATAATTCAATATAAACTTTCCCTGGATGTGAACATGAATGATATGGGGAAAAAATTAGTGATGTGCAATGACTATAATATACACATCTTCTTTCCCAGTCATCTCGATGTGTGTGCGTTTTTTTTTTTCGTTTTTTTTTTTGAGGGATGAATATGGACCATAAACACAACAGTTAAAAATGAGGAAATTCCTCTCTGTATTCACATGAGACCAAATGATGAATACAGTATGTATGAATCTTGGCAATTCAAACTAACATTTACTGAATGGTTATGGCATACTTCCTTATCTTGCTTCCATGTTTTTTTTTTTTTAAATGCTACCTTTTTTTTCCTTATAAATTTGTTTTAATAATTTTCTTTTTTAAAAATACGAGTTAAGACATTTTACTCAGTCAAGTAAAATGCTAAGTAATTTACTTACTTGATCCATGTATCGAATTGAATACCAGCCCTGGATTGCAAATGCAATGCAGAAATAGGTTTTTCATATTGCATGGATTAATTCCAAATAGCTCTGTAATTAATGAGGCAATTCACTTTTAAAGTATTAAGTTGTGCAGTCAAGTCTGTTCTTTGAAAAAAAAAAAATTGTCGCACCCTGTACAGATTTTAAGGCAACATGCACAGGTATATCAATAAGCATATTCTAGGGGAAAAAAACCCAGTGCATTACTAGGCAATTGCAACTAATATGACACACATTAACCATTATATTGACTTACATACAAACATGGCTTAGTAAAAAAAAAAAAGAATGAAAAACTGATAATACCAAATCTTAATTCATCAATGTGAAGGCTCTACCAAGAAGAAATACTAGCAATGAAGGATAAACTTGCCGCATTTCATCACTGCATAAATTACCTGGAGGTACATTATTTAAAAATACAAAACAAGGACAATGCCCCATCATATCTAAAACAAAAACATACCACATCCTTTGCCTATCCCATTTTGTGAGACTCTACTCCTCTATCACATCCACAGTATGTCCCAGAAAAAAAAAAAACCCTGAAACAAAAGGGTAAAAGTGATTAAAATTTGTGCCCTATGACAATACATGTCATTGTTTCCCATAAATTTCAAGTAATATGCTTTAAAATATATGTTGATCGCAATAATCCATACGCAATTCTCTATAAAAATCACTAAGATCATGAAAACGTTACGATCACATACAAAAACAACTCAGAGGAATTATGAAATTCAAAACCCAATGAGGATACCTTTTTCATGTGCTTGTTTTAATGAGGGGAAGGATAACGCCCTCATAAATTAAAGGATGGTCAACTTTAGTCAATGGTGGAGGTAAAGGAAGGACATATATTGCAATGAAATGGTACTAGCAGTCATCATGAAAATCAATTTTTGCATTTTGCAGAACTACTAACTCTTCAAAGAACCAAAGCAGACAGTAAGGTGGGATATTTTTCATTTAATATTTCTAGTCAGTGGTTCTTTCCTTTGTCATCAAATAGAAAGGTATGTTATAAAGGCTTCAAAGGCCAGAAAAAAAAAATTATGGTGTTTTCCCGTCTTATGAGGAGTCGCCATTTGCACTGCAGCAAGGGCACTTTTTAATCTTCTGAGCAATATTTTAGTGAATTAAAAAATTCTGGGGGCCCACATCCCTGCTATCACTGAAAATGGGTACTAACCCAAGCTTTATGAAAATTTTCTTGGGATATTATCACCCTTGATATTCTCGTCTATCATATTCAAAGGGCACAATTCCCTTTTTCACATTCACGTGTGATACTAACGTTTTCACGGTTTCACCCAAATTTGGCGCAAATTGATTTTGGAAGCCTTTTTCAAAACTTGCTCAGTGAAGCGTGTATGGATTAATGCCATTGGGGTATCACGTGAAAGCACACTACACTGTACTCAGAATTTGTGGGAAATGAGCAATTACTGTCATACAGTACACAATCATGTCACAATAACCCTTTGTTTTAGGGTTTCATTTTTCTGGGATTCACTGTACAATTTTTTTTTTTTTTTTTTTTTTTTTTTTGGGGGGGGGGGGCATTTGCATGTGTTCATCATGCCATTAAGATCAGTTCTATCTTAAGTTTAAAAACTGCACAACTGAAAAAAAAGGGGGGGGGACACCTATCAACCAGTAGGTCTTGAGCAATGAAATTGAAAGTTATCTTTATGCAGGCAAGCTGTACAGTTCCAAATCTATGGGGATTAACATGAGAACCACGTGTGTGCACCAACTCCACAGCAAAAGAACACGAACACTGTCAACAAAATGAGATGTTGGACAGTGGATACTGTTAATAACCAGAAATCTGAGATGAAGACGTTCACATAAATGAAAAGGAACTCTGTCACCTACTGAATATATGATAGGAAGCAAAGCACTGATTTAATTTGAGGCTGGTAAAATGGGATAGTAAGGACAGTGACAGTTCCTCTTGCACTCTTTCTTTCTTCACTTAATTTGTCAATCACTTAATTGCTATTTAAAAATATTCTATCTCACAAATCTAAAAGTATACAAGATTAATGTATTAGCACTGTATTATAACTTATTTCAAATTGTGTGAGATATATAAATATATATATATATATATATATGCTTTAAAGCAGTAGGACTTGCCTACTACATACACAAAATAAACCCTAAATAATCCTCCAGAATTTTTTCATTAAATTTGGTGTATACAAATGATGTCCATATGCTAGACTAGCATGATAAAATGAAGAAACCACAAGAGTTTAATTAAACAGAAAATACAAATAAAAGGAAAAACAGGTCTTGTTTGAAAAGCAATACATGTAGAATAGAGACCAAAGCTTTTGCCACAAAAATCCAGGAGTTGCTGTAAAATGGTAACATTCATGCTCTAAGCTCTCGCAAAATCTTGTAATCATTGCCTGGAAAACACGGTACAGTTTCATTAGGTTGTGAGTCACCTTGATCAATCATTTAATTTTTTTTTTTCTAAATAGCAATATATGGGAATTTTCCTGAATATAAATATATTTTTGCAAATGACTTAAATGATGAGGTAATCTACATGATTAGACCTGATATACAACCTGATTAAGGCAGAGGATATATTTTCAAACCCAACTTGTCCAGTGGTTGTTTTTGAACTGAAATAATTACTGAAAGTAATCATTGTTGTACTAGATACCATTAGACTACTAGAGGCATAAGAAGAGCATACATTTAAATATAAAAATGAGGCAAAATGATATTGCTATTGTCCTCTGGAAGTACCTATCTAAAAAAGAAAAGAAAAAAAAAACAACAAAAAAGGGAAACATGCTGATTAAAACAAATACGACTTTTAGGGTGAATGCTGATTGAGTGATTTGAGTCTTGCTGAATATATATCCTTTGCCTTGGTTTAAACACACTAACAGCCTCCAAGATGGGACCAGGAGATTGCCACTTATGTACATCTAATAGCATATGAGTTCCACTTTCATTCTTTAGTTTTCAGAAGTAAGAAAAACTGGTCATTAAAAAAAAAAAAAAAATGTTTTACACGGACATATGCATTATACATGTTCTGCAATAATACAACATAATATGAATATTGAAATTTCTCTTGCAACCATCTTTGCATTTTATATATAAAGCATGTATTAAGGTGCATCTATCAAATTCAGTACTTGAGTATTTTTCTCTACAACATTAAATGAGCTACATAATAAGTTATCTGCTTTGACCATTAGCAAATAAAACAAAATCACTGAAGAAAAATAAGGCAAAAACACTTCAAATTCCTTATGATTATAAACCATTATGAAATGCCAAAACATCATAAAGCTATTTTCTAAACTGGATATTAACAAAACTGGCTTCATTTGAATTTTTAAATCACATCATACATGATCAGATTGGACATGAAATTGGCATATAGTGAGCACATTTAATTTTGAACAGAACTAAAAAGAAAGTAATTTTATAGGAGTATCATGAGTTCAGAAATACATCTTGGAAATGGGGCAGTACAAGTGATGTAATTTTTGACTGCTTACAAGATCAGTGAAATAGTAGGAAGTCCAACACAACATACACTGCAGTTGTATGACAAGAACATACAGCATCTATAGATAAACAATTGAAAAATAGAAAAACAATCCAAGTTGAGAATTTTGTATAAAGTATGAACACAACTGCTATTGAGATAGATTAGATATTATGGTTTATTTGTCTATGTTGCATATCATGTCTATGTTCTACAGATGTCAAAGCATCTGAAGTTAGCCATGACACTTTAAAAAGTTACTGCCATAAAGATATGAAGCATCATGTATTCAAAAGTCAGTCCATACTTTCTAGTTAGATCAACCACAGTTACATAAGTCATGAAGATAACTCAGGGCATCATGATGGCTATGCTAGGAGAATATTCAGGGCCTCCAAACAGACATGACCCAAATATATTGTTGGCCCATATTCATTCACATATTACAGCTTTATCTACATTTGGTTATCAATACAGCAGTTTACACCTTTAGTTATGCCTTTCATGTTGGAAGATTATTTTACTAGTAACTCCTGAAAGCATTCCCAGTGTATATATATGATCAATGTAATCCTATAATGCAATCCCACAAAAAGGCGGGACTATCATTTTAAAAATGTAAACACATACAGTATAACAAATTATCAATGTTTTGCGGTACTGGCAAATACCGTCCCACACAAGCTACCATCAACAGGTACACCATCAAATACATGAATAAAATATCTATGATAAAAACTACTCTTGACCGAGCGCTACAGCTTCTGAATTTTTTCTCCAACCACTACTGGATTGTTTTTCCTAATTTCTTCTTGGCCGTGTGAGCGATAGTCAAATGAGCAATCATGCTTGTCTGAGTAGCGATGTATACTGCAATAGAGACCTCCACAACGACACTCAAAACCTGTAAGAAGCACGAGAAACAAAATGAACTGTTAATAATTCAAAACTGCAGGGCACAAGGCACACGGCACCAAAATTTACCACAAACTACCACTAGAAAGAAAGTAATAGGAAGAAAATACATCAAGCCCACTGCATACTTAAGGACACTACATTTACCCTGTACTACTGTCATGGAAGGGTCAATGCTAAATATCAGTCTTCAATTCTCTTTTCAGACATTACCAGTGCTTTGAGAATTAATAAAAAATGAAGGAAAATTTCATATTTTTATTGAAAAAGGAAAAATGGACCAAATATGCAGATTTTTTCATTAACTGTTTGCAAAAGCAGTATGGAAAGTGTCTGATACTGCTTTCACACCAAGGTACGGTCGCTGCGAGCGGTCGCTGCGACCGATGAAATCATAATGTGAAAGCATTTCATCGGTCGCTGAGTACGGTCGGTGAGGTACTTCAGCGACCGATCGCGACCGATGCAAGCTAGATGTGAAAGCACATCGTACTCAGCGACCGATCGAAATGCAATGACCCCCCATACATGCCTACGCACTATCTCTACTTCCGCTTCCGGCTAGGTCAGCTATACAGCGACCGATCGCTCTGGGCCTGACCAAATTTTGACGGAGGTGTGAAAGCACGTCCGATCGGTCGCTGGGTACGGTCGCAGCGACTGGTCGCAGCGACCGTACCTTGATGTGAAAGCAGTATGAGATAATGTTTGATGCATCCTGAAAAATCTCATCTGTCTCTCTTGCATTTCTACACACAAAAACAAGATGAAGGCAACTGCATTTCCTGTATGCCTCTACCTGTATTCAATTAACTTCATGGTTCAAACTGTTCTTGTAATAACAAGAATAAACTAGAAGTATTGTGATCTCTGTTGCCATTCAACGGAATTGTATCCCCCGGTTTGATGTGAAATCTCTACCATATAGTATAACCTCCCATTAAAAAAAAGGGTTATTCCATGAAATACTACCCCTTCTCCAACCCCCCCCCCCCACCCCTTACCAAGCCCTATCAGATAAAACAAACAGAATCAAATTCAGTTGCAAAATAGAGAATGAGCATTTTGGGGATTTTGCAGAAATTCGCATATTTCATGATTAACACATTTCCAAGTACAAGTTGTCAACCCTCCCCTAACTTTGTCAGAGCAATCAGGATCAAAATCAGCCAAAAAATGGCAGACATAAGTGACCTTTGACCCCTTAAAGACACTGAGGTCCCTGTAAGACATACACCATCCAAGTAAGGTAACAAATGGGCTAATGGTTCAAAAGTAACCAACTCCAGTAGAAACTTGCAGGTAAATTTTAACACTTGACCTAATTTGACCTTCGACATGCATATGTGATCTTGACCCCAAGATCTCACCTAGCTCTATCAGTCAGAGCAATCCCAGGATAAAAATTGGCCAAAGAAATGAATGCGAAGAATTTTTTTTAAAAGCCAATAGCCATAATGTGTCTCACCACATCCATGTGCAATCATTCTCGCAGGTAAATTGTAATTTGTCTGCATTTGACCTTTGACCTACAAACATGAAATCTGACAACTAATATGGAGGTCCCTATAAGTCACCTGCCATCCAAATTACATTGCAGGTTACAAATGGGCTTATGGTTCAAAAGTTACCAATCCCAGTGGAATCTTGCTGGTAAATGTTAATATTTCACCTGCATACATGACCTTTGACCCGTAAATAACATTAAGGTCACTGTAAGGCATGTACCATTGAAGTTTGGTTACAAATGGGCTAGTGCTTCAAAAGTTACTAACCACAGTAGAAAATGTTAACATTTGACCTTTGACCTACATACATGACCTCTGACCCCCAAATTACAGTAGTGAGGTCCCTATAGAGCATCTACCATCCAAGTTTGGTTCCATACAGCCAAACGGTCGCAAAGTTATGAAGTTTTATACTAATTTGACCTTTGACCTACATACATGACCTTTGACCCCAAATTAAATTCAGGTCCCTATAGAGCATCTACCATCCAAGTTTTTTTTTACAAATGGGCTAGTGGTTCAACAGTTACTACATCGAAGTTTAGCTCCAAACGGGCAAACGGTCACAAAGTTATTTAAGTTTCATATTCATTTGACCTTTGACTTACATACATGACCTTTGACCCCAAATTAAATTCAGGTCCCTGTAGAGCATCTACCATCCAAGTTTTTTCTTACAAATGGGCTAGTGGTCCAAAAGTTACTAACCCCAGTAGAAAATGTTAACATTTGACCTTATTTGACCTTTGACCTACATACATGACCTCTGACCCACTGAAATATGTATAAATTAGGGTGAAAAAAGATGCTTCAAGTTCAAGTTCAAGTTCAGGTTTTATTTCCAAAACACGATTCTCTTTCTCTCACTTATTTTGGTCATTTTACAAAACTTTTTATTTTGAGCCTGAATAATATTTACATCAAAATAAAGCTGAGAGTTTGTATTTTCTAAAAATACTATTCTTAATGTGGGGCACCTTTTAATTGGGTCATGAGCACACTTTTCCCAACAAAGTTTCTTAATTTTTTTGAAAGCATGAAATCCAGTGTTCTCATTGGCTGAATAAGGCCAGAAACATGCAAGTGCAGTTGTTTTGAACAGATTACCACATGGGAAGTGTGACCTTTAGTGACTCAGCTAGTGATCCTTAGGATTCCAGAGTGTGTGTGTGTGTGTGTGTGGTCTTTCTGGACCAATCACAGAGCAGTATTTATGGTTTTTGGCTCATAATTGCACTTGGCCTGTGTAAAGTGTAAAGTGTGTTCTTGACCTAATTAAATTGCATCATTGGTTAAAACCGTTTTTTACATGAAGCATAGATTTTAAGCTTTATGGTGATGTAAAAATTATTTGGGCTCAAATACAAAAAGGCTTAAAAAATAACTTTTGGCAGGTGAAAAAAAATCATTTTTGTACCATTTTTTAAATCCACAATTTCACCTATTCTACAATTTTTTCATATTTAAACAGATGACATAATAGACTGATTCTTCACCTGCACACAGATACCAAAAACATAAAATTTGATAAAGTTTGAGAGCAGAAAGGGCCAAAATGAAAGTGGTGTTCTGACAGGTTCTTACACATTAAATATGCAGAGCCTGTTCTGATCATGCATACGAGTTGCATGAAAGAAAACGACTTTTTGTGGACCTGCGGACTGTCATGTGCATCTACATGTAGCTCATCAAAAGATTGATGATCTGGCTCTAGCTTTGCATGCATGCCGCGATAGTTGGTGCTTACATGTATGCTGCGCTGATAAGCTTGTCTTCTATTCGAGTTGATTTGTGTTGATGCTTGTACCTAACTTTTCAGGTAAGCCTCAACCTTCTAGCGTGTGATCATGACGTAAATAAAGCCCCTTTTATGTCATCATCAGAGCATGCCTGTCGACATTTCGGCAATGTTCAAAACCCTTTGTTTGTCAACAGCACTGTCGAAATCGAGCCTGTCTATAGACTTGATATCAGCACCATATGCAGCCCATAACTTATACATGTATGTAGCAAATGCCAAATGAGACAAAGAGATTCCATGTTCACAGCAGTATGATAAACTCTATCAGGAGGTCACAGAATACAATAGCTTCTCTAGTGTGACCATGAGTGTCCTACCAGTATTTGAAACTTAATAAGCAAATATGGCATTCACTAAACAAAGTAAACTACATGTATGCAAAAATGCAATAGGTAAGCTACAAAACTAAACTGAATTTTTTTTTAGGTAAAGAAATGAATGAATATCTTTGATGACAATGGATGACATGTTAACAACATAATGAAGTAGCACACATGTACAAGCCTTAGATTTTCTCAGACTTCGTACATGTAATTTATTATGAGAGGTATCATGAATCATAATACCATTTGAAATCTAAATTTGGAATCAGAAAATCTGTGTTTTTATTCTGTGATCAGGGTGAGTCATTGATCGGGTCAAAAGTGAAACTACAAGTTATATCCAAATAGAATATTGTAGTGCTCACAAACTGGAGACAGGCCTTTGTGTGAATGCTAGTGTTGCAACGAATCGCCGAAATTCGGATTCGATTCGGATTCATTTGATATTTTTCTTCCCGAAATTCACTTCGATTTAGATTTCAAAAATTCAGAATTTGCTTTTACATGCGCGTTTTATTTTGACTTCTTTTCTTCTTTACCATGCAAAGCGCGGGTATGCACGATTCTTGATTCGTTGTTCCAATAGAAATTATTCAAACTCTGTCATGTCCAAAAACAAACACACCATAGAAGTGGAAATTATCTAAACTCTGTCATGCTTAGAAAATAAACGCACAATAGAAATAGAAATTATTTAAACTCCGTCATGCTCTAACACGAACGCATGATAGAAACAAAAATTATTTAAACTCCGTCATGTTTAGAAAATGAACGCACGATAGAAACAGGAATTATTTAAACTCTGTCATGCTCAAAAACGAACGCGCGGTAGAAGTAAAAATTATTTTAACAATTTTTTATACTCCATCATGTTTAAAAACAAACGCATGATAGTAGAAATTATATACCAGTAAACTTTGTCATGATTATAAACAAACACACCATGGAAGTAGAAATTATCTAAACTCTGTCATGTTTAGAAAATAAATGCACGATAGAAATTGAAATTATTTAAACTCTGTCATGTTTAGAAACAAAGGCATCATAGTAGTAATTATTTAAACTCAGTCATGTTTAAAAAATGAATGCACGATAGAAGCAGAAATCATTTAAACTCTGTCATGTTTAAAAAAATTTCAACTGAATGCTGGAGTTCCCGAATCTTCCGAATCAAGCAACAAAATTCGAATTCGGCAGGATTTGTTTCGACAACGCAAATTTGCGAATTTTCAGTTCGGTTCGGAAATTCGGAAACAACACTAGTGAATGCACATGATCCCTGAAGTAATAAAGCATCATTGAGACCCTGTAAACCAACATGGTGCTTCCTAAATAGTAAACCACATCTGTGCACCTCCATTATAAATGTAGATCTATGAAAGTCTATGAGGCAGTTTTCTTGGCATACATGTAATATGTACAATTGTACATCTGTATCTCTGGATCGAGGATATGTACAGTACACGTGTATGTATGTAACACAATTTTTTAAAAATATAAATGTACAATATACATGTAAACTCATGACACCCCCTTATCAAAATAATTTCTAATCAATGTTTTAAGAACTTTCTCTTGTTATGAATTGTTATGTTTTTGTTATGAATTCAATGTACCTTTTAGGTTACTTTGTACATGGGATAATGAATGAAATAATATGCGCTTCAATTGGTTACAACTGTAGAATGTGACGTGTGTAAATTCTGTTGACTTTTTGCATGGAGAATGTAGATACATGTATAGAACTAATGTTAGGGATCTACGTACTATAACAAATAGTGCATGTTCTACTGATGCACCATCACTAGAGTCACTAGACTAAAAGAACTACACTGCAATCCAGGTAATTTAGTATTTGTCTCGCACATAATCCACTACAGTGCATGATAGACCATGCAATACTAATATAATACTTGTCTCTGATCTGTAACCAAGGGTGAAACACATGACAAGTAAACTAATACAAAGGTCAATTACAAGTCAGATATGATTCTCGATGTGGCCATACTCAATGGAAGGAGTATTAGGTATTCAATACATATATATCCTCTTTTGTTTATTCATTTACACAATTACTCACATAAATCTGCCTTGTACACATACTTGCATGTGACTCATACTGTAGCCCATCCCCTATGGAGGAAGGGGTGGTCCCTGTATTAAAGGGGAACCCAATGCTGAAACAATGTTATTGCATATAAAAGAGCATGATTTTATTAGCAGAAAATCATGTTCCTAAATTTTTTTAAGAAGTCATGTTGCCAAGGAAACCCCCCAATGTGGTAAGATTTCAGGATATTTTTGACCCCTCAGCTGTGACCCAGTTTCAACTGGGTACCCACTTTGACGTCAAAATGACGTCAAAGTGGGTACCTTGTCACGCACTTCTAGCAAAATGCATGCAAGGTATGATACAAATTGTACAGTCTAGCGCGCAGCACAACTGCAATGCGCGAAGCTGGGTACCCACTTTTACATCATACCTCATACTCAAATGTTTTGGTGAACTCTTGACTTTTTATGAGAAAATTAGCCAAAATGCATTGATTTGGATTGAAAATCATTAATTTTTAATGTTATCCTTCTCAGAATTCTATTCTTGATCATATATCAAAAAAAAAATTACCATTGTGTAATCACTTTAAGGCTATGTGATTTTGAAAATTCATAAGTCCACAGGTTCATTGTGAGCTCTTTGGGGTGGTGGGGGGGGGGGGGGGGGGAAGAGGTTCTGGAATTGGACAAAGATAATCTTTTTTTTTATGTCTTTTAGGAATTCATTCAAGATTCCAAATGCACTTGCAGTAAAAAAGAAGGTTTTTGTTCATTTCTTTCTGACACACAAAAAAATGACACATTGTATTGATGATTCTCCCTGTATCAGCACATTTATTACTCCATTACTCCTGGCTGTAAGCTGGGTTGATTTAAAAAGTCAATCTCAATAATGGGTATTACTTCTTTATGGTTATGGAGGGTGGGTGGTAAGGGAGCAGCTAAAAATTTACTAATTTTTTTCGCCAGAGCACTTTTTCGACATTGACCAAAAAAAATAGCTCTCATAATTTTCTTTAGGAGAGCTATTTTTTGTTTTACTAGAGCTACTTTTTCAGAGCTTATTCAGTTTGAATTTTTATAAATTTTTGGTTGGCCCATGGCCCGATAAGTGCAAAATATGTTCGCCCAACATTCTGCCCCCCTTTTTTTTCTGAGATATACCCTATTTTCCTATGTAAACCCTGCGCCCCCTATTCTGACATCTCAATTGGAAGAAAAAAAAAAAAAAAGAAAGAAAAGAATCAAAAGAAAACTTGCCCCAGAAAATTAAAAAGGAAAAATGAAAGCCAAGACCCTCAGTGGAAGGGCGCCATATTCTTAAGGAATTTCCCAAGTATGAGTCATTGACCAATAAGGCTTGCAAAGACTTGACTCTTGTCAAAGTAAAAATGTGTTATTTTATCTTAATCACCATCAAAATGAAATAAAACATCACAAACACACAGTAACAATATAGATTAAGGCAAAGTGATTGATACCTTGCTTAAGAAATTATTCCTAGATAAATCAAAGAACCTTCACAGATGTTTCATGTTTGAAGAGCTATGGTGTAAGTTTTTTTTTAAAGATGCTCAGTCTGAATTTGGGGAATTTGACACAATGGGTGCTTACCCAGTAACAGGTGTTGTCCATCACTATGCGTTTTATGACCAACAGACCTTGTATTATATGTATGTATGTATATTCCACCCTTTGCCCCATATGGCAAAGTCATTATCTCACTTTCCCTGGCCCGAGAATGCATGAAGCAGGCAGAAGAATGTTTATGGTGAGACAGCTTGTTTTGCTGTGCTCCAGAAATGTAGCTCTATTTCAAGTGCTTTTCACAAAGTCTGGTGTCAGCAAATTATGACCCACTCCCCATGAAAGCCCACGACTTAATGTCTTTAAACTAACAATCGACCCCGAAACGGTTGCAGTTTTCCCCATTTCATACCCATGCATAGGGAGGTTTGCACCCCTGCTCCCGCAGCCCAGGGAGTCTGCATGTTCTGCTAAAATAAGAAAAATCTCCACATGGCTTGTGCATAAACAATTGGCATACTAACTCAACTAATGCCCAATGGCTGAGTAATTAATTTGCATACTGTAGCTCAACCAATGGGCATTAGTTGAGTTAGTATGCAAATCAATGTATGCACAAGCCATTTTTCTTCTCGTTTTAGCAGAACATGCAGACTCCTGGGCCACTGGAGCAAGGGAGCTAACCTCCCTATGCATGGGTATGAAATGGGGAAAACTTTGAATGTTTTGGGGTCAACTGTTTTGCTCAAAAGCCTTGTGCCATACTCTTCTTGGATTTGTCCAGAAATATTTTCTCACGCAAGGCATTACTTTACCTTAATCTCTATTGTTACTGTAGTCCCATCCATACAGTAAGATCGGGCTACGAGAGCAATTTTTTTCCAACATATTCCAAAATTTCCACTCTGGTAATTTGTGTTACCAGAGCGTTTAGATAATGTAGCTCACGGGAGCAAGATCGCTTGCTGTTCCCATTTAATTTTTTCGCTGTAAGGGGGGGGGGGCCCCTTTCTAACCCTCCCAGTCTTCTGCACTTAACTATCATTGTTTCTTCACAACTGGCAATCATTACATTGTATGTGCATCACATACTAGTAGTGGAACACTTACAGGTTAACTATCATACCATATGCATTAAGAAATCATGAAAAATATCTCTAGCTGACATAGAGCAGATTGTACCTGCATTTAACAAGTTATTAGGAACTTTTTTGTTGCATAACTTATACCAAGCACAAATGAAATTCTACATGTATGTGTTGATTAATAGAAGTAGGAGATAGTTGTACACTATACTGTGAACCGTTACAAGGTAAAGCATGAACAGGTTTACTCTTGATGTTTAGCTTGGCAAAATTTTAGCAAATTTCTAGAGACGCCTTTGTCCACTTCCTTAAAAATATCTAGCAATGGGCCTGAGTCTGACTTTAACAGAGCAAAAGTCGGTTTATCTTACCTGTAAGGCCAACCTTCTTACGGCATGTGTGACATCTATTCCTTTTTTTCTTTCCCTTTTCACTGCCATCACTTGAATCTTGCGAATCTGATACTGACGGTGAGGCGCCTCCCTGTGGTTGTGAGTCTGATTTTGCTGGCGAACTGCACTCCTCTTCTTCTGGTGCTTCAACACGTTCATTTGCAGGGGCGATGGAAGTGACCGTTGTGGCGGCGGTGGCAGTTGTTGCAGCGGTGAGAGAGGCTTCGGGCGCTATGGTGCTTGGTGTTTGTGTTGATGAGTTTGCACTTGTGTTACTAGACACTGTAAAGAGGTAAAAACAAACATGGTTTGTTTTTACTAACTAATTCATGAATTACTAAAATATTCCTTTAGACTTATTGAGAAATACAATTCATGGAAGAAATTACTTTGGGTGGGGGGGGGGGGGGGGAGATACAGTCATGTGACAATCATGGGTGTCAATTTGTGTTTGCGGGTTGGGGGGGATAATTGATGCTGAATAACCCCTGTGAGGGAGCAAAGCAACTGAGTATCATCCCTTCAATTAACCACACAAGAAATCGTTTTCAAACAGTGTCGCGGAGGTAGATCCTCACTACTTGAATGGAATATTAAAGGCATTGGTTAACTTTGTGAGTAGCTGATTTAAAAAATTCTCAAACTAAGATGAAACATGTCTATGAGTACTTGTTTTTGTACTAAAAAACCCTGAAACCAACCATAATTTGGAATGAAAAAGTGTAAGTTAGACGCAAACGGCGATTTTATTATCCTTCGTCTCATGAGACAATCACTAAGAGGACCACTTTGCTTGAATTTGAAAATGCCGTTATGTGCCTCCCGTCGCGTGATACGCCAATACACACAGTACGGTAAGGCGAGTCATACGTGCATGCGCACTCCTTATGTCTATTCTGTGCAACTGACCCTCGTATATTTTTCAAACATTGGTTCACTTTTTTATATTTAAAAATACTTCCTGTGGATATTATACTTTGAAACTTTCAGACTGGCATTTTTACACTATAACCCTTACGTTAATCCCATTTTCAAGTAACAAAACAAGATTTTTTAAAATCATAACAATGTTAACCAATGTCTTTAAGGGTCTTGATTTTTTTTTTTCTTCAGTTGACACTTCGAGTATGAAATATCCTGTTCCTTATTTTGCGAGTGAGCGAAGCAAGCGAGCCAAAAATTCCAAGTTCTTGTTACAGAAATGTTATTTTGTCATCAAAAGGCCCATGAGATTATTTTGAATGGTATATTTGACAACCTTGCTGCCAAATATGACTACTTTAGCACCTCGCTAGTCCAATTGTTTACTGTCCAAATTATGTAGCTGTTTTGTATAACATGAGGGATCAAAGTGAGTGAGGAAAAAACACACTCTTTTGACGATAAAGTATTATTTCTTCATCAAAATACACTACAGGCCAATAAGATATTTGGTCACCTCGCTGCCAAATATGACTTTATTCTAGCATCTCACTGGTACAATCTTTTTCTGTTCAGAAACAACCTGTTACAAAATATTTTGAGTGAAGCAAGAGAGGAAAAACACAAGCTTCTGAAGACAAAAATTTTGTTGTCAAAACAATAGGCCTATGAGGTATCTAAGTCACATATTTGGCCAATTCGCTTGCATACACAATTCGTTTTCCTTCCAAAACTATCCTGTATCTAAACTGCTATACGAGTGAGTGCAGCAAGCAAAAAAAATTTACACTCTTAGATACACCTCAAATAGTATATTTGATCACCTAACGTCAAATGACGCTCTTTGGCTCATCACTTGCCAACTAAAAACCATTCTGTTTCTGTATGTGAGCGAAGCGAGCTACCGACAAAAAAAACTCCATTTTCCTTAAACTTAAAACATAGAATTGCCACCAAAATAAACAAGATGATTTGATGATATACATCTTCCCACAGAATTCTAGGACACTTTGACACCTAGCTGCAAAAATATTGTGATATTTGGACATGTTGCTGAGGGAATAAGAGTGCTTGCTGCTTGAAAATATCATGTTTCTAGATTCTATGAGCGAGCGTAGTGAGCGAGAAAAAGAAATGGATTTTTAAAATACTGAGGACAGGTTCTAGTGTATTGTTAATCCATTCTCATGATTTTATTACCATACGTTCTACTGGCATCTTCCTTTCTCATATTTGGTATGATACATGTAGGAATAGGCTTTTGGTCACAGGCCAATATCTCCTAAAAATTCTTCTATTTTAGATCTTCTTGCCATTCGACTCCTTGCAATTATATTACTAACGTTTTATGACTAGAAGAATAGCATAACATTAGATAAAAGACAAGATGCAAACCAGTTTCCTTTCGTAAGAATAGTAATATAACCGACATTGGTTAAGATACTTAAAATGCAAGTAGAACAGCATAACATTAGAGAGACAAGATGCATGCCATTTTCCTGTCATAAAGATAATACGGCATCAGTTGACATACTTAAAATGTGAGTGAGCAAAGCGAGTGAGCGATTCCAGGTTTTTCCTTTTTTTTTCTTCTTTACTCTTTTACCCGTTTTCTTTCTTTCTTTTACTCTATCTTTCAAAGGATTAACAGGGGGTCATGTCATTCTTTTAATGCTGAATTATTGGGGAGGATGATAATACAGGCCATCCCTCCATCCAAAATATTGGGTGGGGGATATATCCCCCCCCACCCAATCGGGTGACAACCTACTTCACCGAAGGCCTGCGAGACCGAAGGCCCGCGAGGCCGAAAATAGCAAATTGTAATCTATAAATCACATCGCTCTGACCAATTCCTGTGCCAGAAGGAAGCCTAAGAGCAGCGGAAATTTTTACAATGAAGGTGTGGGACATCCAGAAACGAGGACTAAACATGCTAAAGGAGACAGAATTATTTCATATACTGATAGCGCATTATTTGTGATGAAGGAAAATACTACACGACAAGAGTCGGCCTCGCGGGCCTTCGGTCAAGTGGGCGGATCCCCCCAATCGACACCCATGGTGACAACTGACAATTTATGCATAGTCAATGGAAGCTATCTTCACAAAGGATTAAGGAAATGTAAACTTAGTGTCCTTCCTACCCCTAAAACATAAACAAATGCTATAAACAGTGTATGCTACTTTTAGCTCTGGGATCTAAATATCATTCATATCAATTCTAAGCAAGCAAACAATAAAGCCCACACATAAAAAAAAGTTTATGTTCTCTTTTCACTCCTTTAATTCTGAACTTGCTTTGGCCTTGCAGAATGAATTGATCAAAAAGTGAACTAACACAGTCAATTATACTCAAAACAATGTGGCAGTCCCCTGACTCAATCTAAAGTAAAGACTAAAAAAATACTGAGTGGAAATGTCTAAGATTATTTTCATTAAATTCTGATCAAACCTGAAAATAAAAAAGATTAATAAAGAGTATTAATTAGAGTAAGGTATTTACCTAGAGGTTGCACAGGTGAGTTTTGTTTTTTCCTCATATAATCCTTATGACATTTAGAGCACATGCCCTCTGTAGCTGCACTTCCATAGAAACCACATCCATTCCGGCAGAGATTCGCCTGCATCTCTTTACTGCCATTGCTACTATCCATCATAACCGTATCTGATCAGAAATACATATCAGTAGAAACCAAGAGACATGTAAAAAGGCATCAACTGTTTCCCCTCCACAACACAGATTGTGTTTTGGGATATATACACCCTGAAGTCTCATTCAGATATCCAGCAGTAAACCCCAATAAATGTTTTTTTACAGCGTCACTCGTGATAATGAGATGCATGCACATTTACATGTATGCTTCAATAATAGTTGACACTAAAATTTAAAGAGTGATTCGCTATTAAAATTGTGCATACTTGTGATGTCATTTTTTGCGCAAACTTGTGATGTCATGTTTTTGTGCTAACTTAATAAGAATTTGACTGGTCTACATCGTTACGACCGTTTTGTCTCGTGCGTTTTTCCCTTCCTCCCTCATATACCATTTATTTATACATGAAAAAAAGGTGGGGTTTACTGCAGGGATTGGCCCTTTACATGTGAATAATCGTTTACAGCTCTTCATTTCAAGTTCTGTAGTATTCGATCAAATACTTGTGACCAAATTTACTCCTATCAGGTCATTCCATCTGGATTCACCCAATGAGTTACACCCTTCTTTCGCAGAATGTCTTCAAATTTGGTCAACATGAAATTTCATATGTGCCTAGCATGAAATAAAAAAAATTAGTGCAAACGGCCTATCGGTTCCCTCGCTACGGCCCGCCCTTTTTTGCTGTTTTAGCAAAAATGGGTGTGACCCCCAACTTTCAAATGGCCATTGTGCCAGAACGGGTTGACCAATTTTTATGAAACTGGTACCATTTGCAAGGATATTCAGAAAGGAATCCAAAAGATACATCAAAACGAGTGCTAGAGCAAAATAAATCATGAGCTTTTGACCTTTTCTTTGATCTTGATTTTGACCCCCCGGCGCAAATTTATCGAACTTGATTTTGAAGTAAAATTGTCACTATAACGTTTACAAAATATATTAATACCAAAGATGATATTTTATTTCTTCACCTTCTAAAACTTCAAAATAATTTGCTTTGAAAATTAACTGTTGCCCCATGTATTGATATTTGTTTTAAAGGCAAAGTCCACCCCAGAAGTTTCACTAATTCAATAAAAGGGCTTAAATTTGAACGGCATTTTAAAAAAGAAATGAGCAAAATTGGTCAAAGAATAAGAAAATTACACTCATTACTTTACTAATTTACTAGAAAATGTAAATGAGTGTAATTTTCTTATTCTTTGACCGATTTTGCTCATTTCTTTTTTAAAATGCTGTTCAAATTAATTTCCTTTTATTGAAACAGTGAAACTTCTAGGGTGCACTTTCCCTTTAATACAATGCTGACAAGTCTCATGTTAATGCATTCTTCCACATTGAGGTTACATTATAAATACATGAAAAAGAAATTAAGCTTTTCAGGTAATTTACATAAATCAAACATTAAACACAATATGATAATATACATGTATGTATATATTAATAAATATATAGGCCTTCTGGAGGGGGGGGGGGGGTGCAATACATACCGACTCATCAGAAAATTGCAGTCAGAACAGAAAAATTCCTGCCTACTAGTCAGCTGGACTCCCCCACAGTGGATACACTCATGAGATCTTTGTAGCATCAGCATCTGATATGTAATACTTCCTTGATGATGATGATGATGTTAGAGAGGGATGATTGGATATAAAATGGTTTCTACCAACCCAGCAGGTATCCTTCTTTACAGACCAGTTGAATTGCTTTGCTGGACCATCGAGGGATATATCTACCTGTTAGGTTACTAGAGACCATATATTCTATCCACTCTAACATCATCATCAAGGAAGTATTACATGTACATATCAGGTGGTTGTATCGTAGTTAACGTAAAACTTGTATGATTGCCATCTGTTAGCTTACCAGTTTCTAGCGATACATTATTTGCCATATTTGTGATTTGAATGGGCACTTTAACAATGAAGTGTGTATCCCCGCGTACTACACAAACAGGCCTATGTGCATTCATTTGGTCACTATCAATGTGATGTATATGTACAACAATGATGTACATGTTACTGTTACATGAAAACATTTTACACGTTACCTGTCTTTTAAAAAAATCCCTCGGGTGAAAAAAAATAATCGACCCTGTCTTGGGTTGGTGTATTTGATGTGCTTTGGTTTTCAAGTCCTCTGCTCTTCCTGTGCTGAAGAATAAACTGCTCTAATTTGCAGATATATATGTTTGGTTCGCTCAACTCTAATCCTTGCCACTTTCAGTGAAACATCTGTCTGGTAGTATGGCAATGACTTTGCTGTAACCTAGAAAGGAAAATAAAGTGAAGGTGATTCTTATTTTTAATGAACATTTTATCAAAAGAAACAAATATGATGTAAATGACCACACATTTCATCAGATACATCATACAGAGAACACAAATGTAAAATGTAATCAACAAGTCATACTATAATTTACAGTACATACGCTTTCATGTTTTCACACATACAGTACATGGTAAGTAAATGTACCGGTACATGTACATTTTGAGGAGCTACATTGTACATGTACAATTACTGTACAGTGTTCACATGTACTACACAACACCAGTTGGTACGTTTGGTACTCTAACAGAATAAAATACTGTAGGCCTATTAGTCATACATTTATGTCTGTCTGTTCATTTTCTTTTTCAATTTCATTTTTAATTTGATTTTTTCCTTCTTTTGTTTTTGTTTCTCGTAATTTTCAGTCACAGATCCTGTTTCTTATTTTATCATCATATCCTGTACTTTCTAATAAAAAAATCAGTCACACAAATAATGACACTGGAATAGTTTGCAAGCTTTAACATTTCTGTACGTAATTGGTAGTACTCACTACTTACTGCAAGCACAAAGAATTGTTTTGCATTGACATAACAACATCAAGTTAGCTCTTATTGACCCAAGCTCTGCACCAACTTCTTCACTGGTATTCTGGTCTGAAAGTTGAATGCTGCATGCATGAGCCCCCAACGAAATCTTTAATATTTTGCAAGTCCAACCAAACTATATTTGGGCACTCCTGTATCAGGGTATCCATAAGGGCAAAGCCATGGATTATGCTTCCAGTAGATTATTAATGTATGTGTACTTCTTCATTCGCAAACACTAAATGTGATATGTACTGACTGAATGTTTTCTTAGTAGTACAAAAAAAATGTACACAAACATTTACTAGAAAATGTCACAAGATCATATGGACAACAGATCTTGCATTTTGTCAGTATTTGGTACCCAGTGCATGAAGTCTGACTGACATAAAATTTGAAGATTTTTTTTTCTCTCATCTTCTTCAAATGCTCAGTTATAGTGCTTAGTGCTTACCTAGAATTTTCTTTTTGTTCTTGGAATCTAATATGATAAAAAACTTCCCATTGAAAATTATGTATGAATAATCATATAGACCTACATCGACATTGTAGATGTCACTCACTAACTTCACTACATAAGTCTCATAGTCTTGTTCCTTCACCACATGTACTGTAGCGCTGTTGTTGAATGCAATTTTCTTTGTCAACATTTGTTGGGTGCAATTTATGACATATTTCGATACATGTAGTTCTCTACAGGACATGATTGAGAAATTTTGTGTACAAGTCTGCAAGAACAAATTATAGTACTGCCACTGCAGGGAGCATAACACAACCAAATGTTGTGGAAGCCAGACAAATGATAATACTTTATTATATTTATGGGATATTTAATGTAGAATATACAAAGAAATATCACAATTTCTTTTGCCAATATCAGAATATCTCACGACATATTATTTTTCCGCTTCAAAGTGTTGCAACAATTGTCAACAAAAGCCTTGTCAACATTAGCACTCATGATTGGGTTTACTGCTGTTAGTTAAAAATTTGGCCTAGGTCTATGGCTGAAAATAACATTTTATGTGTAATGATAGTCAAAATAAATTTTTACTTGAGGTGGAAAAAGAAACAACCTTAGTATTATTTCACAAAAATATGTTTGCTTATCTCCTATTTTAATTTTATGCTGCCAAAATGATTTTGTATACAGGATAAGCAAGAGTGATCAAGACTTTGCTGACATGCCGAGTCAATTTTATGCAACATCATTTTCATTATGATGGGGGGCCCCTTGTCTGCACACCTAACATTTCACTTGAAATTGACAAGCTTTCCCTTTGGTATTCCTCTAATGGCTGACCTCATTTTAATCCTCATAATTCTAGAGAGTAATTGTGCCAAAAATCTCATTAAAATTCGAAAAAGAACAATGTTATTTTCACAAGAATAGGCGGTGTCAATTTGACACTAAAACTTGGAACGTTCCAATGTCTTTGCACTTATTCACTTTACACACAGTTTGGGATTTTTTTGCATGAAAGGTGGCATTTCAACTCAAGGCATGTGAGTAAAAATACATTAAAATACACGTTATACACCAGTTTTTCCTCATTTTTTTCACCAATACATATCACTTAAATTGATATGATAATGAAGTTGATGTGTTCGTTGCGTCTTTTGTGATGCTAGAATCGTGCCTAGTCTAGGCCTAGTCCTTTAACTTAAGTTCAACTCCAGATCTAGATCTAGACCTAGACTATATGAATTTAATTTGTGCAAAATATTCAAATTCTTTCAATGGTTGCAAACAAGAATCGAGAAGTATTTTGAACTAGTTGTTACGAGTCCACTAACAAAAGCTCCTTGACTCTTGAGTCCTTATCTCAACAAGCGACTCCGCTTCGGCATTTAATGATTTTGCATAGGGGCTAGGCCTACAATATTATTGTGAAACATGGCGTCTAAATGCTGTGTCAGAACCCCACCAAACATAACAAAACACCAAATTCCTGCCGTACTATTTACACATCAAACCATCAACACCAATAAAATGATAGACTGATATATATAGAAGGCAACAATAAAGAGAAAAATGTATCATTTACCAGTTATAAAGAAAAAAAGGTCGATCTTACTTGCTTTTTGCTTCGATTCCTTCCTCCCTCTTACTTTAGTGTATAGGCCTATGTGTTGTGTTGACCGTGTATTTACTATTATGATAATTACAAGACACGTAATACCATATGACTGCCTTTCTGCGCTCTCATTGGTTACCATGTAATGATGCAGAATATCTTTGTGACGTCATTTTCAACTCTACCGGCAGTATTCGTGATGATTCAGTGCTTGCTCATTGTTAATCATTCATGTTTTCAAGAATTTGGCATAGCGATCTTTTATTTCATGCTTGAAAATATATTCATGTTCTCCGCATCCGAACCATGTAGTCTGGAAGGGATATATTATATTTTATTAAAAAAGAGAGAAAAAGAAAAATATAGCGTCGGAATACGAGAATATACACCGTAGGCCCCAAGTGGTCTATACTCATCAAGAAGAGGAAGAATAAAATTTGATGGTGAAAAGGTAAACATTCATAATCGTTCCGATGGTCTTGCAAGCAAGCTAGCTTTCGTTAATGCGCCAAGGTTATTACGTTTGTACGTGTAAGAATGTTGCCCTAAATGGCTGCCTTCCTGAAGCCGGGGTAAACAACCGGGAGTAATTCAACGCCAGGAGCGTCAATTCTGACGGACATGCATTGCAATAACACTTTTATCTATATAATTGTCCACTAATTATTATTTTGCTTTGAAAACAATTGCATGCTGCAAAAAATAAAGTTTCAGATGCACGTGCCACAAATTTAAGGAAAAACAGTCAAACAAACTTTCGGATATCGGGATCTTGTCCGGGAGGCTTGTTCGAGATGCTGAATCAACTTACCATCTGATTTTTTCCCCTTCTATTTTCTTAAAATCCAAGACTGAATATAATTGCAATAACACTTTCATCTATATAACTGTCCACTAATTATTATTTTGCTTTGATGGAAAAGAATTGCATGCTGCAAAAAATAAAGTTTGAGATGTACGTGCCACACATTTAAGGAAAAATAGTCAAACAAACTTTCGGATATCGGGATCTTGTCCGGGAGGCTTGTTCGAGATACTGAATCAACTTACCATCTGATTTTCCCCCTTCTATTTTCTTAAAATCCAAGACTGAATAAGCAGTAATTCTCATCTTCAGATCATAATATACCCACTCCATTCCCATCAATGTACATTGAGTATGAAGGCGATTTAAGGGAAATCGTTTAACTTAAAGGACAGGAAATGAAATCAGCACTCAGTTAATAAGATCACTGACATTTTAAAAATCAGAAAGGACAGTCTCTAAAGCTGCCAGTATAGAAGGAAGCTTGTATAACGGGCGCACCACTCTGGTCAGTATTTTAGCGGCCCCGGCCTTTGTTATACCCTTTCATCCCTTGAAAGACGAAAGTACCATGAGTATTATAGGCCTATTATGTTTCTGATGTCTCTTCCTTCCGCATCGAGAGCTTCGACACAAGAAATGTTTCTATGCAAAGACCGATAAACACCATTTTTGAAAATTTTAGTAAGGTCTCCATCATAATAGTACAAAATGATACTTTTCAAAATTAATGATACATTGCTCATTACATATAAAGGTAATCGTTGAAGTTATGGTCAAAAGTAGCATTTTCTTCTTATTTCCCTTGTTTTTCCGGATCTTTAACTGCAAATATCTCAAATTGACAAAAATGGATCTAACGGTTTTTGCATTCAAACTTGGAGTGTTGTAGATATCTTTGTGGGTTGAAAAAAAAGTAAATACAGGGGGGGGGGGGGGGAATGCCTACAATGCAAGGCCTTCAAGCCACGAGACTAGCTAGCTCCTTGATTTTGTTTGGTTTTGTTCTTTTTTTTTTTTCATCCAAGAAGTTCAGGTCACTGAAGCGTGACCTGACCTCTGTTCATGACAGGTGCGAGTCACTGATCTCTACCTACGAAGGTAGAGATCAGTGTTGTTGTTCGTTCCGTTTTTTGGCGTTCGATTCGTGTACCGAATATTGACGCCATCTACGTGCGGGTTTCTTTTTTTTTTTTTTTAATGTATTTCACGAGGGGTCCACAGGTCCGGCGTTGGTGACGGTCCTCCCACTTGTATATTTTTTTGGTTTGCATCATCTGGACAGTCCGGCTCTGTACATTGAGCAGACTTCTCAGTCTCGGAGAGACCTAGTCCACTCCGATGCGTGAGAGGGGTCGACCCCGCCAGAACCTGTAATGGACTCCTCTAATCCGGCATATCATTTGGGGGGGGGGGGGGGGGGGGGGGGAACCAAAAAAAAAAAACCCAAACAAACAGGTAGACAAAACAAAACAAAGTACAGAGCTTCTAAAAGTAAACGTAAAATATGTTGTCGTGCCGTTAGTATAAACTTGGAATATTACAAAATGAAAGAAGGCGTACACTGTGAGGAGGGTTGATATGAACTCATAATCAGTGGTAACAAGATGGATGGGTTTAGAAGAGTGGGAAGTGTGGATATGTTTAAGACGATCTTATATCGTCTCATATTTCTGAGTATCTTTCAGAAACTGTATAGAACTGCTCTCTGAGCAGAAAGGTGGAAAATGGCCTTCATGGATATTCTATCTATCTTTAGCTTTTTCATTAAACTAGATCTCTGCTGGTTATATTTTGTGCAATGGAAGAATAGGTGTTGCACCGTTTCTGGCAATCTGCAGTGGTCGCATAGTCCGTGTACGTGCTTGTTGAGTTTAAAGAGCGTTTCATTCAAGAAGCAACTCCCTACTCTGAGCCTGTTTAGAATATTTTCTTCTCTCCTATTTCTTGCATTGCTTTCATAAATTATTTTGTCTTAACAGTGGGTTGGATTTCAAACAGGAAGCGCCCTCGGGCGGATGATATCCATTCATCTTGCCACACTGGCGTACTGGAGGGGGGGGGGGGCGCCAGCCCCCCCAAAATAAATTTCAACCATGGTTTATTTTCAATTTTATATTAGTGATATCATGAAAATTTCATTATTTCTCCCTAGACTCCCTTTCTACTTTTAAGTAACGCTTTCATAATTTCCCAAATAGCATGCATAGCAAGGCAGAAAACACGCATGATATCAATACTAATGTGTTTTATGATATAACACTTCGTTTTATCTGTTTATCTGACAATGGATTCAGACTTTGATAATGAATATTCTTAGATTTACCAAAACTAGACACGGGCTTTAAGTTTGTAGTGCCAAATAGCAAAAAGCTCCTATACCATGGGAGCGTACCCGCGTAGCCAAGGGGGGGGGGCGATGGGGGCGGTCGCCCCCTCCAAAACGCCAACAAAAAAGAAAGAAAAAAGAAAAAATACAAGGAAAAAAGGTGGGAGCTAGAAAAGAAAAAGGTAAGAGAACGTAAGAAGAGCGGGAGCAGACAGGAACAATTCAAAGAAACGTCGGAGCTTCCAAACTCCCCCCTCCCTGCACCCTTCCCCCTCAGTAACTGATTCACACGCTTCGTGTGCTCACTACCGCTCCCTAAAATGAAATCCTAGCTACGCCACTGTGGGAGTGAAACCCTGGTACCCACTGGATCACACCCTCTACATGCTCGTCCCTTTTATTTCATAGTGTCTTTGTCTGTATTATTATCATAAGTAATAAGGTATTTTGTGTAACGCTGGCATTTGTCTGAAACTTGCGAATATTATTTGGATTGCATGTTTCCAAGTTCACGAAAAAATCCTTTTCCGGTCGGTAGATTCATGACACGCTTATCCATAATAGTACATGTCATCAAATTTGATGTTTCATATTGCATGTATTGTACTTCAAAATATGTTTATTTTTCATGATATTTACTTCTTTCGTTGGAAATGAGAAAAAACGAAAATTGAACCGAACTGAAGTTAAAAATTTTCTTTTTAGGTTTTGCAGATTGCACATATTTAAGTCGAAAAAATGAAAAAGCTCCGTATCGTGAGGGGGGGGGGGGGGGTATCCCCGGCTCGGTCCCTCAGGATTGGTCGCTTCGCTCCTCGCAAAGATTGAGCCCCCCCAAAAAAAATATTTTGGCTCATTACGCCACTGTCTTGCCACGTATGCAGATGCTGCTGGTAATTTTTTTGTTTGGTCTCTTGCTTGTTTGGTGGAATATTGTATGTGATTGGTAGGGAGAGGGCGTGTTTTGCTAGCGAGTCCGCTTTTTCGTTTCCACTGATCCCAACGTGAGATGGTATCCATTCGAGATGGATGCATGTCCCCTCTTTTGATAGTTGGGAATACAGTTTTATGATGTTTAGCTTAATACTTAGTGGGTTATTTTCCATTGCTTGTAAGGAGCTCAGGGAGTCTGTTAAGATAACATATTTAGTAGAGATCAGTGGTGCGAGTTCAGAGAGAGATCACAGAACTTGAGGGAGATGTGGTCGATGGATGCGTTGCATCGACGTCAAGAGGTGGCGCTATTTAGAATCTTGACCAAGGGGGTGAAACTCCGCATCCGTCCTCCAGCCATGCAGTGGTATGGAGGGTCAAATTGATCCCGCGTTTTATGTACAAAATTTTATAAACCTATGGCGCCGATCATTTTTCCGAGGACCAGCGAAAATCAGGCTTATTTGGGCTTGCGCGCAGTGCGTATCACATTTTCATGAATATTTATGAATATGTATTAGATTTTCGTGACTTATTAACATTATAACGCATGCGCACTGAATGATTCATTCATTTGCAGTCGCCCAGCCATTATCATCAATCGTTTTAAAAATTTCGGTATTACCCAAATAGCTTACACCCCCTTCTCTTTATCTGATGCCGTAATAGTAAAACATGCAGTTTTGACTACATTTTGACTTCATTTTGTGTTGATCACTTGCAGACTAAATTTAACACAAGTTATGTTTGCAATACAATTATTATATGAGGGATCCACACTCTACAAGAATTGCTTTTTAATAGTGGATCCCTCCATTTCCATAAGAGCTTATATTATATATTCTTTTGTAGATTTACTTTGTTTCATATTTCAAATTATGTAAACGTATCCCGTCATTGTAACAAAAACAAAAAAAATATGAAGAGTTATGTATGTTTGATTTGCAGTCGCTCGGCCAAATAATTATCATCAATCGTTTTAAAAATTTCGATATTACCCAAATAGCTTACACCCCCTTCTCTTTATCTGATGCCGTAATAGTAAAACATGCAGTTCTGATTTTGACTTCATTTTGTGTTGATCACTTGCAGACTAAATTTAACACAAGTTATGTTTACAATACTATTATTATATGAGGGATCCACACTCTACAAGAATTGCTTTTTAATAGTGGATCGCTCCATTTCCATAAGAGCTTATATCATATATTCTTTTGTAGATTTACTTTGTTTCATATTTCAAATTATGTAAACGTATCCCGTCATTGTAACAAAAAAAATAAAAAAATATGAAGATCATCATCATCATCATCATCAACACTATCTTTCTTTTGCTATTCAGTGAATTTTGGACAGTGCCCCTCCCCCCCCCCCCCTCTGTATGGCTGCAATCAACCTCAATTACAAAGCAACTTCATATGATCTTGTGCCAGCATCATCATCCTTATCATCATCATCAACAACACTGACAAAAGCAACATCAACATCAGATGTCACTCAAGGTTATGAGAAATTGAAAGAAAAAAAAATAGAAAAGAAAATTATTTTATTAGCAAAATGTGTAACTCTAATTTCAATGCAGCAAGTCGCAAGAGATCAGCCCCGATCAGCAAACATTTCTGGAGGCAGAAAGCTCTTGTATGAATACTTGAATACTTACAGTAATATTGAAAGCACAACTTCTAATTACAATTTTTGTGTTCCCTGATTTTTTTTTAATAGTTGTTAAAAGTGTTTTGGTCCATGGTTCGACTGAATTTTACAGATTTATACATTTTATTAGCCTGTCCTGAAATTAGTCTCAAATTTGAATTTTGGTGTACATCTTTTAAGCAAGATGCTTGGATGAAGTTTTTAATAAAAAGGGCTTGGGGAGGGGTGCAATTCATCAGTCCTCAAGCAGCTGGATACTCTACAAGCCTTGTAATTGAACTTCTTAGACAACCTGCAAGTAGAAAACAAAAGAAAAGAGAGAAATTTGTAAACATGCTGCACAGTAGAGAGAGAGAGAGAAAGAAAGGCACCTCTCTAAGTACATGATAAATGATCTGATGAACTGCCTGAAACTAAATATTCTAACTACTACTACTACTACTACTACTACTACTACTACTACTACTACTACTACAACTACTACCACAGTACTACTACTACTACTATAATACCAGGAGGTCTGCATGCACATAGACTGGAAGCTTCAGTCTGTGATAAAAAAGCTATTGGTGGTTGTTATTAGGCTGAGGCTCGTTAGTCGCTACTCTGTACAAAGTAAAATATGTTATTTTTTTAATCATCCACGGTAGATAGATATTTCTGTCCAGCCTAAATACTGCATAAATGATAAACCTTAAAAACGTACACTTTTCAAAGCTAAAAAATGGGCTTATTTCATACCTTGCCAGTGGAGTTGACTTGATAACCAAATCTGCCTGTACAGTGCCATCAGAAGACTACATCAGGTTCAGGTCCCCTTTAAAGATTAAAAAGAGAAAAAAGGTATATGTCATGAGTATCAATATTAAAAAAGCATTGTTGTAAGACTTGGTCTAGGGCTAGGCCTAGTCTGATGATGGGTGATCGATTTTCATGACAAAGTCGGAGTTTGACAAAGAAAACCTCAACTAGACAAAGGAAGGTCCAAGAAAGGATGTATCATGAATTCAAACGAGGGCATAGATTCCAATCCAAAAGTCATTTGATATAGCGCCTTTTCCTGATTAACATGAATAATCATGGCTGAAGTTTTACTAGTCCGGATCAATGTTCCCATCAAGGGGCACTGGGACCTGACTGGGATACTCACTCCAGCCGGCTAGCAACGGTTTAATCATAATTAACAATACGCTTGGGAATTTCGTACCGTGATCGTACCCCTTCCGTTTTGCACTGTTGCAGTGCACTCAGCCTCGACTCCATTCTCGAACAGGTCAACATCTACCGCTGATTATCGCTACTTTAGATTGCTCCAGTGGTTTTATCCACCGGAAAAAATTCTATAAACCAAGAAAATCATCACTAATTTTGTTATTTACTAGATAAATCTATGTATCTACCTATTTGCTAGTCCCTCTGGGTCTAGCCGTTATTCAAGAAAAGTTTTAAGTCACAGTACCTTCCCATCCACCAACAGCGCACGTACAGGCGCCATATTCTTCCTCTTCCGAACGTGCTAACGACAGTGTCTAGGACATGTTGCCAGGCAAGGAGAGGGGTAGGAAGGAGGGACATAGGTAGATACATAGATTTATCTAGTAAATAACAAATTAGTGATAATTTTCTTGATTTACAGCAATAAATCAATGTATCTACCTATTTGGTAGACCAGCATGGAATAAATTCCGGGTGGCATGTCCTAAGGGAAGAGACTAACGAAGGGACAGGGAAGAAGAAGCAGCTCCCAGAACCGAGGTAACAAACCTCGCTTCGCCCGGAGGGACATCCTTAAGATAGAAGGATGTAAAGGACTTAGGGGAACGCCAAAAGGCTGCCCGTAAGATGTCCTCCAAAGATGAACCCAAGAAAGAGCCCAGGAGGTAGAGATACTCCTTGGTCATGAGCCCTCGGAGGATCCTCAGACATGAGAGCCTCAGAACCAGCCGCTTGGATAGCTTCGACAATTCAGCGGGACACAGTCTTGCGTGAAGCGGGAGAGTGAGGGTGACGGGAGATGAGGAAGAGCTGAGGGCCTTAGTCCTGTCCAAATACCACTTTAGAGCCTGAACAGCTAGGCATCAAAGTTTATCCTCCTCAACGGAAGAAAATTCCAAGAGGGGGCTCAAGATTACTTCGATCTGACCAGAACTGTCTGTCTGATTCTTGGCAATGAAAGAAGGACGAGGGATAAGGCGAACACCTTGCCTTTCCCATCTGATATGTCTAGGTGCTACGGAGAGAGCCTGGATAGTGCTTCTCCTTTGACCGGAGGCAACAGCGATAAGAAAGGCGGTCTTAATTGAGAGGTGGTGAAGTGAAGCTTTGCACATCGGCTCAAAAGGCGACTTGGCCAAAGCCTTCAACACGAAAGGAAGACTCCACGCAGGAGTCAATCGGCGATTTGCTGGTCGTTGTAAGAAGAACGACCTCAGTAACTGAGAAAAGAAGGGAGAGTTCGACACTCCCGAACCATCAGAGAAGCCCTGGTGGATAGCAGTAATCGCTGAACGATATCCACGCAAGGTCGAAAGAGATCTTTCCTTGTCGAAGAGGGAGATCAGAAAGTCAGAGATAGCACCCACCTAGGCAGAGCGAGGGGAGATGCCTCTCCCCTCACACCACACAGAGAAAGCCTCTAATCTAGAGTTGTAAACAACTCACGTAGTTTCTCTGCGACTCTGAACTATAAACTGGGCGGCTCTCACTGAGAGACCTGCGGATCTCTCATCCTCCCCGATAGTGGCCAAGCGGTCAAGTGAAGAGCCTCTGGGCGGTGGTGGAGGATCCCCGATAGGGGTTGAGCTACAAGGTTCGCTCTCCAAGGAAGGGAGAGTGGCTGCCCGTCCAACAGAGACAGAAGTAGAGAAAACCAAGGTCTCCTCGGCCAACGGGGTGCAATTAGTAGGACCCATGCCTGATCTTCCTGATTTTCCTCAGGACCTGAGTAATCAGGGCAAAAGGAGGGAAAGCGTAGCCCCGAAAGTTTCCCCAATGGAGGGAAAAAGCATCGAGGGCCCAGGCATCCTGATCCTGCACTCGAGAGCAATACCTCGGGAGCCGATGATTAAAGGTTGTTGCGAACAGGTCCATTTCTAGAGGGGCCCACACCGAGTTGAGGTAATTGAAAACTTCTTGGTTCAGAGCCCACTCGGAGGGGAGGTGTCTGCCCCGAGACAGAAAATCCGCAATCAGATTGTCTTGGCCGGGGATGTATGAGACCGATACCATTTCCACAGTTTGGCAGCAAGATCGTTCAGAGTCCTGGAACGAGTTCCGCCTTGCCTGTTGATATAAGCGGCAACTGTGGTGTTGTCTGTTAATATTAGCACGGAACGATTCACAAGCATGGCCTGGAAATGGCGGAGAGACAGGAAAAACCGACATCAACTCCAGAGCATTGATATGAGCGAGTTGGCTCAGTCGGTAAAGCGTCTGCCTTTCGAACCAAAAGACCGTGGGTTCGAGTCCAGCCAAGGCGGATGACTGAAGCCTACGTTGTGTGTTATCGTGCCCCTCCCCTGTTTCATAGACGCAGGCTATGCTACAGTGGAAAACACTCCGTCCCTCGGATAGGACGTTAAATGGAGGTCCCGTGTAAAGGAGAGTCACCACCTTTGCACGTTAAAGATCCCACTGCACTATTCGTATAAGAGTAGGGGGCAACCCCGGTGTATGTGGTCCACCTGCACACCCCCAATCTGAGATATCGGGAGGAGAGACCTGAGGGTTACAGTGATTCAATTCGCTTTTCCCTCCCAGGCACAGGTGACGCCAAACCAATAATAATAATAATAATAATAATGTGGTAATGTGGACAGATGAGTCCAGTCCCCCGAAACCACCTGATTCGCACAGAGGCCGCCCCACCCCCAAAGTGAGGCATCCGTCGACATGGATATTGACGGAAGAGGTGTGCGGAGGGGCTTGCCTTGACGAAGGAAGGTCTCTCTCGTCCAAGGTATAAGAAGACGTCTGATCTCTACAGTGAGAGGCAGCCACATCTTGAGTGAATCCACATTGGGCTTGTAGAACTTCAGAAGGTGAAATTGGAACGGCCACATGAGAAGCCGGCAGTCTGGAGGACATCGACAAGGCTTGCCAAAAGGCCCAGAAATTGGAGCCAACGGCCTGCGCGAACTTGACGTAACAGCTGGAGAGTTCGGGCTAGAGCGACTATCGAGTGAACCCTTTCCCGACTGGGGCAGGCAACTTGGCTCACCATGTCTATCTCCGCACCAAAATGGGCTTGCGGGGGGAGTCAACTCTGACTTTTCCCAGTTGATTGTGAATCCCAACCTTTCCATGGTACGGAGGAGGAGGTTCATCTGGGTGCGAAGAACAGACATGGAGCTCGTAACTAGGAGCCGGTCGTCCAGGTAAGTGAAAAGTGAAAATTGACACCTGAGGAAGGCGGCTAAGGCTGAGACTACTTGAGTGAAGACTCGAGGTGCCGGTTTCAGGCCAAAGGGTAAGGCTTTGAACCGAAAGGTTTCCCCCCGAAAGGCGAAACCCAGAAGATCCTTTGAAGAGGGATGTATCGGGATGCGAAAGTAGGCATCTTTCAGATCCACTGAGATGGCCACATCTGACTGTTCGATAGCTGGAAGGATAGAGGCCAAGGTTTCCATATGGAAGTGTTCCGTAGGAATGAAGGTGTTAATGATCTTCATGTTCAAGATCATTCTGAGCTTCCCCGAATGTTTGGGAATAATGAAACCGGGGAGAGACACAGATGGGGATGGTCTCTCACCCATTCTATCGCGCCCTTTTCCAGCAGCCCTTGAATCTCTGAAGAGATGTGCTCCTGGAAAAGGGGCGAGAGAGTCGGAGGGTCGAGGCGGATGACTCCGTAGGGGAGTGGTTCTATGTTTATGTAGAAGCCTGCACGCACTATGGAGAGAACGTAAGCGTCTTCGGTAATTTCTTCCCAAGCAGGAAGAAAGTACCGAAGACGACCCCTGACTCAGGGCGCACCTTCAAACGTGCCGTGGGGGCTGGGCCGAACTTTGGCCACAACCATGACCTTTGCTCTTCTTCTTACCCTTGGATGAAGAGCTTGCCTTAGCTCCAAATGACTGTTGGCCATTGGGCAAGACCTGCGGTGGGAAAGTCTGAGCCCCCCTGGGTCGAGGTGGCGGAACTGGCGCCTGAGCCTTCCGCTTAGGAGCCAAGGCTTTGAGACGTCTAGAAAGTTCCGCTGCTTGCTTGCCGGAGTCCACTTCTTGTTGGATCATCGCTGTCACCTTCCCTCCGAAGAGGAGTTGTCAGAATGGGGAACATCCGCCAGAAGGGCAGGGATGTCCCGTTCCGCTATGCCCAGAGAGGAAAAGCACAGGTTTCCTTCTGGCATCAGTGGCCAGAGGCCGCCGTGATGGAAAGCTCCGATCATAATGCCCTGTTTAAGATAAGAGGGCTTCTTCAAGGAGCAATATGTCCGAATCTGACACCTGGAGTTCCTGACTCCTCGCCCGAAGCGAAAGGAGGGACCCCAGATATGCAGTAAGACGAAGAGCAGATCTGGCTTGCTGCTCAATCAGATTCGGAAACCTTTCCGCCGCCCTGTGGGGCCCGCTATCGAAGCGAACCCCAAGTCTCTTGCCTAGATGGATAAGATGTGGGGAGAGGGACTTACACTCGAAGAAGTCAAGAGTGTCCTGGTCAGCAAAGGCAAAGTTCTTGGCCAAAGGGCGAACCTTGGACATGGAAGATGGGAGCTTGGAAGAAAAGTCAGTGTAGACTTTCTTAAAGTCTTCCATCAGAGGTATGCCCTTGAAGGAACGCTCCCTCCTGAATAGGAGGGACGAGTGTCCCTTATCTTCCCGATTAGTCAGATAGACTTCAGGAAGATATTTCTCTAGCAGGGCTTGAGCGTCGGTAGCCAGAGCGCGCTCTGACTGAGGGCTGACGTCTGCCTGCGAATGGGCATCATCCTCCGAGAATCCGTACTGAGAAGCCTGATCCCAAGAAGGACGGGCTAAATACTACCAAGATCCCTCCCCAGGCAAAGCCACCAGTGCTGCTGGAAGGGGGAGAAGCTCTAATCGGGCGGTCAAAGGCCGAGCGCAGTGGGGCTAGACCCGCAGTTGGGCGACAAGACTCCAGTCAGTTGGTATTCAACAGTTGAGAGTCGGATACCCGAGGAGTGAAACCAGATCCCAGCCCACTCTGAACAGTGGTAGGAGCTATATGAAACCACGGTTTCTACCCGGATAACCGGTAAAAAACGGCATCGGTAACCGGAACTGGAACCGAAACCTGAACCGGATCCGGATCCGGGTTGGGTAGGGTATCCGAGCCGAGTGTGATGGAGGGTCCAGCCCTGGGGGCTACCCAACCACTTTGCTCTAGGAGGGCATGAGACAAGACAAGATCTCCTTTAGAACCACTCGGCTCTGAAGAAAACAGCGGCCCGCGAGGGGCCCCTATTTTCTTCCTAGCTCCTCCCGACCCAGCCGGTATGGATACCGCCTGGCTCTGGGGAACTAGCTCCGCCCAGAGGCTTGGCAGAGGCTTGGCGCTTGCGTTTACTGATGGAGCCAGTAGCAAGAGCCGCTTCCAAAGAACGCCTAAGGGTCGGTTTAACTTCAAGAAGCTTACGACTCTTTGATTTCTTTGTCGCCCCGCTTGAGAGCGCGGGGGACTCCAAAGCCAAAAGAACCGACCCCTGAGTGGACGCTAGTCACGCTACTGAAGCCGAGAGGCTAGAGCTACCACAGGGTAGGGACGAACCGGGGTCCGGGCTATGGCCCACAGTTACCACGGAATGCGTGGGTACTAACTCTGAGGCAGGGCTTTCTCCTATCCCGTTGCCCCTTATTGCGTTGGACGGCAAAGAGGGGCTTATCCCTGAACCGTTTGAGTTTATCGTCCGTATGGACTCTAAACTCAACGCGGGTCGGGTACCACCAGAGGTGAACCCTAACTTACCAATGCTCGATGCTCCGGGGAAGACAATGCTAGTGTTTATTACAGCACATCAGTCATTCCTAATGAGTTTGCCTTACCAAAGAAACTAGTGCTGTTTTACATTGTTTTTTTAACATTATGTTGGAGGAGCGGGCAGAATTGCTTTTTGAAAACATCAATTAATTGGGAGAGCCTTTCAAATATTTTATTTTTTCAGGGAAACCCCCGGCATTAGTTGTTCTTATTTCCTTATAGTTTAGGTACCAAAATTCACTCTCTTTATCACTTTTGTTTGATGTTCTGTCACTCTCTTTATCATTTTTGTTTGATGTTCTGTTCTTGTAAATACATGTAAATAAAAGTGCTTCCTTTTTCTTAGTAATTGCAAAACAAGGTTCCACTGTAAGTAATACGTAATAAAACATGATTTCAGTTTACCTTTCCTGAACCGGGTCCTGATCCTCTTGCACGTGTGCTGAATGTGGCAGTTACCCATCATCTGATTCCTCCCACTTTTTCCGTAGTACATTTCAGCCAAGACTTCCATTTCTAGACATGCATGAGGTCACCTGATATTTTTGTTGTTAGTGTTGTGTTGGTATGAGTATCACTGGCGTACTGGAGGGGGGGGGGGGGGGGGTTGGGGGGGGCGCCAGCCCCCCCCCCCCCCCAAATAAGTTTCAACCATGGTTATTTCTCAATTTTATATAAGTGTTATCACACGAATTTCATTACTTCTCCCTAGACTCCCTTCTGCTGTTAAGGAACGCATTCACAATTTCCCAAATAGCATGCATAGCAAGGCAGAAAACACGGATAATATCATATCAATACTAATGTGTTTTATGATATAACATTGGTTTTATCTGTTTATCTGACAATGGATTCAACTTTGATAATGAATATTCTTAGATTACCAAAACTAGACACGGGCTTTAAGTTTGCAGTCCCAAATAGTGTTCTTTTACAGAGTTGCCAACTATCAATACTGCAAAAAAAAACTCCTTTACCATGGGAGTGCACTTGCGTAGCCAGGGGGGGACGATGGGGGTGGTCACCCCTCCAAAACACCAACAAAAAGAAAGAAAAAGTAGAAGGAAAAAAAAGCAGAAAAAAAAGGTAAGAGAACGTAAGAAGAGCTGGAGCAGACAAGGAACAATTCAAAAAAGCGTCGGAGCTTCCGCGCTTCGCGCGGGAGGGGAAACTCCCCCATCCTGCACCCTCCCCCCTACGGAGCGCGCTTCGCGCGCTCACAACCGCCCCACTAAAATGAAATCCTAGCTACGCCACTGTGGAGGTGAAAACCCTGGTACCCCACCGCATCACACCCTCTCCATGCTCGTCCTTTTTATTCATAGTGTCTTTGTCTGTATTATTATCATAAGTAATAAAGTATTTTGTGTAACGCTGGCATTCGTTTGAAACTTAAGAAGATTATTTGGGCTGCATGTTTTCATAATCATGTTTCCAAGTTCATGAAAAAATATCCTTTTTCCGGTCGGTAGATTCATATGACACGTTATCCATAACAGTACATGTCATCAAACATGTCATCAAACGTTGGAGCTCTCCCCCCTCCCTGCACCCTCCCCCCTAGGGAGCGCGCTTCGCGCGCTCATTACGTGATTCACACGCTTCGCGTGCTCACTACCGCCCCACTAAAATGAAAACCTTTTGTTGGAAATGGAGAGAAAATAAAAATTGAACTGAACTGAAGTTGGAATTTAAGTCGAAAAAATGAAGCTCCGTAACGTGAAGGGGGGGGGGGGGGGTACCCCGGCTCGGTCGCTACACTGCCTCAGGGTTGGTCGCTTCGCCTCCTCGCAAAGATTGAGCCCCCCCAAATATTTTGGCTCATTACGCCACTGATGAGTATATGAATGATCTCGGGTTCATGGCTTCTTTGGCAGTACAGGAGTGTTTTTTTTTTTTTTTGGACAAGAGGGCATGCCACCAAGCGGAACGGGCCATTTCCAACTCTGATGGGGTGGGTCATCTTTTTTTTCTGTGATGAAGGTGGTTTATTCTCCATCTGTGATGATGGGTGTGTTATCTCCATCTCTAATCAGGCCCCTTCTAACCTGGGGGGTGCTGGGGGTGCTGCAGCACCCCCATGATTTTTGAGGGGGTGCACAGAGGGCTATCGGTGCTGGGGGTGCTGCAGCACCCCCTGAGTTTTATTAAGGTATCGGTATACAAAATTCCAATCGTTTTCTCGCTCATAAATCTAGAAATCAAATATTTTCAGGCAGCAAGCACTCTTATTTCACTGTGCACAGCGAGATGCCGGAATATCATATTTGAGAAGCGAGTGCCCAAATAGCTTCATATTCGGCAGATAGCTTATGGAGGATTATATCGTATTTTGATGACGACCATGAAAAAAGAGTTGGGGTTTTTCCCCGCTTGCTGCACTCCCTCGTATTATACAGGATGGTTGGGAAAGCAAACGAATTCGGCAAGTGAGGTGACCAAAATTTAGATATATTAGACAGGTATAGACAGGTTCTTACACCTGGGGGATGATTGCCGTTCACGAGACATCGAGGATCAATTTCGTATACAGATACACACACCACGCACACACGCACACACGCACCAACACTTACACCACACACACACACACACACACACACACACACACAAACACACACCACACACACATACGCCCGAATGCACCGGAGCAAATCCACTTTGAGGAGTGGGGGATGATAGACTTTTTTGCCGATTTTTTTTGTCGAACTCACACTTACCCCCCCCCCCCCTCACCCACCCGCACAGATCCCCTTACACACATTTCAATTTTTATTTTGCGAGCGAGCGAGCCAAAATAACTAATTTTCTGTCTTTCAATGCATTTTCAAACAGAAATTCTAATATATGATGAGCGAGTGAAACGAGCGAGCCAAAAATAACCACTTTTCTGGTTTTCAATCGCATTTCAAATAGAAATTCTAAAATATGATGGTGTTTATGACAGATTATTAAAATTTTACTAACTGATTAATTCAAATATCATTTTTCTTAAAAAGTGTGGGGGATATCGCCATCCCCCTATCAAAAAAGTGAGGGGGATATATCCCTCCATCCCCCCGGGATTTACGCCAATGCCCGAATGCACAGACATAAATAGAAGATATTCGCACCGTGACAAACAAATATAGAATATGAACTGACACACATTATTGCATATTTGTATCACGCTATTTATCTTTTTTTAATATATATATAATGTTGTTGTAACACCACTTCAGAAAAACTGTGATGGCGCAAAATTACCGAAAAGTAATATAATAACTACATAATCAGAATAATGATCGATATAGTTATGATAGTTATCATCATTTCAATCACATTAACGATGATGATGATAACTATTATTATTATTATCATAAGCATAATAATAATACATTACTAATCATTATCATTATTATTATTATTGTATTATTATTATTATTGTTGTTGTTGTTGTTATGGTTGTTATAATGATGATAAATTATTATTATCATTATTGCTGTTCCTATCATTTCTAAACATGTCAATTCAGTTTGATTGTAAACATCCTTCCCTAAAACCTGGGGGGATTATTGTACATGTCATCCCCCCACCTTGTGAGGTGGGGGGATGCATACCCCTCACCCCCTCCCGCTGTCTACGCCCCTGATTATAGGCCCATAGTGTATTTTGGTGACGAGTTATCACTTCTGCCTACATATTTATCCTCGTTCGTTGCGCTAGCTCGTATGATATTACATATAGGCAGGTTTCAGAGAGAAAAAAAAAAATTAGCAAGTGCGGTGACCAAATGTGAATTTTCTTAACATGTTAAGTGTATTTCGATGACAAAATAATGCTTCTATTGTCAAAAGAATATGTTTTTCCTCGCTCGGCTCGTAATATTATGAACATGTTGTTTGCGAGACAGCAAACAATTGGACCAGCGACGTGCCAAAATAAAGTCATATTATGGCAGCGCAGCAAGGTGACCACATCATTCAGATATCTAATAGGCCTACAGTGTATTCTGATGACAACATGACATTTCTTTAAACAAGGCTTGATGGCTACTTTAGGCTCATTCGTTCCGCTTCAGATATCTTATAGGCCCCCAGTGTATTTTGATGAAAAAAAGCATTTCGATCTTCTGAACAAGAAGTTTCAGGAAGTCCAGGACAATGGTTCATAATCTAGAAAGATGAGTCACCCCCCAAATGTTCCATTAAAATAATACAAATCTACATCTGCGATATTGTTTGAAATAATTTTTTGTGTTTTGTGCGAGAGGGAGGGGATACTTTGATTAGAATGATAATGCAACATAACTGTCGGAATATTTAGGTCTTACACCGCTTTTAATATGAACTGAACGATGACAATTCTTGCAGCGTATTTCTATGGCATATTGTAGATGTCAATTTTGGGGTACATGGATGCTTCAGGGGATTCGCCAAGAAGGAGTCCCCCGGGGGTATATGTGTCATTGAGGCCTGTACATCATCCGCGTAAATCACTTTCTTAAAAGTACCCTAAACGGGGATTAAATTAGGACGGAAATAATGTATTACATCTCCGAATTTTATACCCTTAACCGGGCCCTCAACGGGGATTTTATGCAAGGATTGCATCATTTTCTCCTAAGTAACATTTTTCCGGATTTTCCTCATTTTGAAACCCTTTTTCTGATTTTACCTGTTTTGATACCCTCAATTGGATCCCCGGGTTCCCCGCCCGGTGCTGAAAAACGACCCCTTTTCTACATTTTTGTTTATGCGGATGATGTACAGGTTTCACGGGAATTCCTTTGATTCCAGAGAGCTGAGAGGGGGTGGTCGTTGCAGAAATCAGGGTTGATTATATTACCTTTTGCAAGCACCTTATTGTAGGATTAAGTTTCAAACTACTCCTGCATGAAGTGCACATGCACTTCGGATGAATTTCTGGGTCATCATTATTTACATTTATGATATTACATTAACATACTTGCAAATTGCTTTATACCATGCCGTCTCCGGCAATTTCGCATTTCTCCCCTAGTACAGCCAAGATAAGTCATTGAGCCATAAATTTTTCCTTGTGTATCTATGTACAACTATGTATAAGAATGGTCAGCTTTGAAGGTTTTCAGCCCAATATTATACAGGATTCTTCTAAAAGAAATGACTCGAATATACCCCTGACCAAATTTCACCACAGCATGATAGATAGTCCCTTAAAGTTACTAAGAATATCCACTGTGCCAGTAAAATCATATGAATTAGATTAAGCGGTTAAAAGTTAGTAATATATTAGAGCAGATTTATGATGCTTTTGCCTACGTGCCTCAATCAGCAAATGAGTCTTAACCCCTGGGCTTTTTGAGCGATGCTATACTGGGGGGGGGGGGTGGAATCTGCCCCCCCCCCCTTGAGATCTCGGCCGTCGATCGTGCGATCGACGGCACGTGCACGCACGTGACGTCATCTACCAATTTCCGGAGGTAACATTACGAAATAATTTCATAGTTAATTAATTATGCTAATATTTGATAATCAGACTTTTTTTTTCACTATAAATCACTAGATGAAGCTCCAAATAGTTATTTTTTGGTAAATATCTTTGTAGTGATGTTAACAAGTATACATGAAAAAAATTGGAATCAAATTTAATTTCTTATGTATTTCAATGTTTTGGAAATTTCTTATGTATTTATTTTCGACTTTTTGTTTTGTTTTTTTGACAAAATTCATGGGCAATACTATTTGGATCATAACCAGACTAAAACTAATTGATTTTGATCATTAATAGTAAAAATAATCATACATTTATGAATTTTTGCTGAAAACACAATTTGTATTGGATTTGTACATGAAATCGCAATTTTGAGCAATTTTTGATCCGACACGCGAGTACAAAATATTGTGTAACTTCGTCGGACGTCCCGAAATTGGTCTCAAAAGATGCGCGAGATGCTACAGAAAAAAGTCATGCAGCGTCGTGGCGACATCTAAGCGTGTTGCGGACATATCACGTGAAAACGGGGGGGGGGGGGGGGGTAGATTCCACCCCCAGCCTTTTTAGGGTTAAGTGAGTCGTGGGGTTCGTGATGCTTAAGCTGTCCTTTTGGAGGATGGAGGTTTTTGAGAAAAACACGACCAAGTAAGTAAGTAGAACATTCCTAACCCTTATCAAATATTTTACGAAAATTTACTGAAACAATTTTTCAGATTAGGAGAGGGAAAAAAAGACAACTCATCTCAGTGAAAATTGACCATATTAGGTAGAACCGCCAAAAATATTTAGCGGCCTCTTATGGCTATGCCTGTATATCTGCCAAAATGTCTGCGGCCTCGAAGCGCCTATTGGTTGTGTGGTTAACGAACATACGTGACTTATTGACTAACTTCTGATTGAAAATGAGATTGATCTGTCAAGTCATGCATGAGTGAGCAGACATTAAAGGCAAAAATGTCACTTTTCAAAAGTCACAAGAGTCATTTTGGAGGGTTTGTGAAACGAGATTTTCTGGTGTTTGTTTAACTGCTGTTGATGTTTTTCAGGGTTGCGCCATGGTTAAGTGAGAACATTTTGAATTGAAGCAATAAATGCTAAAAATTTACTGTTTAATGCCGGAAAAATGACTACCCGGTATTTTCACATAATGTGCTGACTCGTGTTGGTTGATGCCAGTTCTTTCCATAAATTGAATGGATTTTGTAGATTTAGGAGGGCTGAACATCATTTTCCTCAAAAAACTGTGTTCACCCAACTGTCATAAACAGAAAAGTGTCAGAGATAGGCATCACTAGGTCAAACAATGGAAGAGACCAAATTGCTAAAGTTTTGTTTCACAGACCCCCCCCCCCCCCAAATGACTCTTGTGACTTTTGAAAAGTGACACTTGCCTTTAATGCCTGCTCACTCATGCATGACTTGACGGATCAATCTCATTTTCACACAGAAATTAGTCGGTAAGTCTAGGAACACTCCTGCCAAATTATTTTGCTCAAAATTTTTCGTTAAGAAGTTATGCTATTTGAATTAGGGGGGAGTTACTTTTTTTGTTGTGTTTAGATGAATCCTGACCGCGCGCAGTTGAAATTTATGCCTCCGCCATTGCCAGATCGGAAATATATGGCAAATTCATTTGATTTTTTATTTTCATGCATACATGACATCTATGACATGTCATTGATGACTGTTCTTGAATACTTTGTAACCAAACAAATCTAATGAGACCATCATGAGACCTTCCATATGCATACCTGAACGAAGTTTGAAGTTGAACCGTCGCAGAGGTTTTTAAGTTATTGCAAGAACAAGTTATTTCAGGTTTACACTGTATAATGACCTCTATGAGATATGACCTTTAACTTGAGACCCCAAATCTTGTCAGAAAACTCAGATCATTGTCCCTCTATATGCATACATGTGCCAAGTTTGAAGCTGCT
>CM057151.1:32891369-32994817 GCA_029962745.1 Echinometra lucunter
AGATTTATCTAGTAAATAACAAAATTAGTGATAATTTTCTTGATTACAGCAATAATCAATGTATCTAACTATTTGGTAGACCAGCATGAATAAATTCCGGGTGGCATGTCCTAAGGGAAGAGACTAACGAAGGGACAGGGAAAGAAGCAGCCCCAGAACCGAGGTAACAACCTCGCTTCGCCCGGAGGGACATCCTTAGATAGAAGGATGTAAAGGACTTAGGGGAACGCCAAAAGGCTGCCCGTAAGATGTCCTCCAAAGATGAACCCAAGAAATAGCCCAGGAGGTAGAGATACTCCTTGGTCATGAGCCCTCGGAGGATCCTCAGACATGAGAGCCTCAGAACCAGCCGCTGGATAGCTTCGACAATTCAGCGGGACACAGTCTTCTGCGTGAAGCGGGAGAAGGGAGGGTGACGGGAGATGAGGAAGAGCTGAGGGCCTTAGTCCTGTCCAAATACCACTTTAGAGCTGAACAGCTAGGCATCAAAGTTTATCCTCCTCAACGGAAGAAAATTCCAAGAGGGGGCTCAAGATTACTTCGATCTGACCAGAACTGTCTGTCTGATTCTTGGCAATGAAAGAAGGACGAGGGATAAGGCGAACACCTTGCCTTTCCATCTGATATGTCTAGGTGCTACGGAGAGAGCCTGGATAGTGCTTCTCCTTGACCGGAGGCAACAGCGATAAGAAAGGCGGTCTTAATTGAGAGGTGGTGAAGTGAAGCTTTGCACATCGGCTCAAAGGCGACTTGGCCAAAGCCTTCAACACGAAAGGAAGACTCCACGCAGGAGTCAATCGGCGATTTGCTGGTCGTTGTAAGAAGAACGACCTCAGTAACTGAGAAAAGAAGGGAGAGTTCGACACTCCCGAACCATCAGAGAAGCCCTGGTGGATAGCAGTAATCGCTGAACGATATCCACGCAAGGTCGAAAGAGATCTTTCCTTGTCGAAGAGGGAGATCAAAAGTCAGAGATAGCACCCACCTAGGCAGAGCGAGGGGAGATGCCTCTCCCCTCACACCACACAGAGAAAGCCTCTAATCTAGAGTTGTAAACAACTCACGTAGTTTCTCTGCGACTCTGAACTATAAACTGGGCGGCTCTCACTGAGAGACCTGCGGATCTCTCATCCTCCCCGATAGTGGCCAAGCGGTCAAGTGAAGAGCCTCTGGGCGGTGGTGGAGGATCCCCGATAGGGGTTGAGCTACAAGGTTCGCTCTCCAAGGAAGGGAGAGTGGCTGCCCGTCCAACAGAGACAGAAGTAGAGAAAACCAAGGTCTCCTCGGCCAACGGGTGCAATTAGTAGGACCCATGCCTGATCTTCCTGATTTTCCTCAGGACCTGAGTAATCAGGGCAAAAGGAGGGAAAGCGTAGCCCCGAAAGTTTCCCCAATGGAGGGAAAAGCATCGAGGGCCCAGGCATCCTGATCCTGCACTCGAGAGCAATACCTCGGGAGCCGATGATTAAAGGTTGTTGCGAACAGGTCCATTTCTAGAGGGGCCCACACCGAGTTGAGGTAATTGAAAACTTCTTGGTTCAGAGCCCACTCGGAGGGGAGGTGTCTGCCCCGAGACAGAAAATCCGCAATCAGATTGTCTTGGCCGGGGATGTATGAGACCGATACCATTTCCACAGTTTGGCAGCAAGATCGTTCAGAGTCCTGGAACGAGTTCCGCCTTGCCTGTTGATATAAGCGGCAACTGTGGTGTTGTCTGTTAATATTAGCACGGAACGATTCACAAGCATGGCCTGGAAATGGCGGAGAACAGGAAAAACCGACATCACTCCAGAGCATTGATATGATCGAGTTGGCTCCGTCGTAAAGCGTCTGCCTTTCGAACCAAAAGAACCGTGGGTTCGAGTCCAGCCAAGGCGGATGACTGAAGCCTACGTTGTGTGTTATCGTGCCCCTCCCCTGTTTTCATAGACGCAGGCTATGCTACAGGTGGAAAACACTTCCGTCCCTCGGATAGGACGTTAAATGGAGGTCCCGTGTAAAGGAGAGTCACCACCTTTGCACGTTAAAGATCCCACTGCACTATTCGTATAAGAGTAGGGGGCAACCCCGGTGTATGTGGTCCACCTGCACACCCCCAATCTGAGATATCGGGAGGAGAGACCTGAGGTTACAGTGATTCAATTCGCTTTTCCCCTCCCAGGCACAGGTGACGCCAAACCAATAATAATAATAATAATAATAATGTGGTAATGTGGACAGATGAGTCCAGTCCCCCGAAACCACCTGATTCGCACAGAGGCCGCCCCACCCCCAAAGTGAGGCATCCGTCGACATGGATATTGACGGAAGAGGTGTGCGGAGGGCTTGCCTTGACGAAGGAAGGTCTCTCTCGTCCAAGGTATAAGAAGACGTCTGATCTCTACAGTGAGAGGCAGCCACATCTTGAGTGAATCCACATTGGGCTTGTAGAACTTCAGAAGGTGAAATTGGAACGGCCACATGAGAAGCCGGCAGTCTGGAGGACATCGACCAAGGCTTGCCAAAAGGGCCCAGAAATTGGAGCCAACGGCCTGCGCGAACTTTGACGTAACAGCTGGAGAGTTCGGGCTAGAGCGACTATCGAGTGAACCCTTTCCCGACTGGGGCGAGGCAACTTGGCTCACGATTGTCTATCTCCGCACCAAAAATGGGCTTGCGGGGGGAGTCAACCTGACTTTTCCCAGTTGATTGTGAATCCCAACTTTCCATGGTACGGAGGAGGAGGTTCATCTGGGTGCGAAGAACGGACATGGAGCTCGTAACTAGGAGCCCGCGTCGTCCAGGTAAGTGAAAAGTGAAAAATTGACACCTGAGGAGGCGGCTAAGGCTGAGACTACTGAGTGAAGACTCGAGGTGCCGTGTTCAGGCCAAAGGGTAAGGCTTGAACCGAAAGGTTTCCCCCCGAAAGGCGAAACCGCAAGATCCTTTGAAGAGGGATGTATCGGGATGCGAAAGTAGGCATCTTTCAGATCCACTGAGATGGCCACATCTGACTGTTCGATAGCTGGAAGGATAGAGGCCAAGGTTTCCATATGGAAGTGTTCCGTAGGAATGAAGGTGTTAATGATCTTCATGTTCAAGATCATTCTGAGCTTCCCCGAATGTTTGGGAATAATGAAAACCGGGAGAGACACAGATGGGGGATGGTCTCTCACCCATGCTTCTCGCGCCCTTTCCAGCAGCCCTTGAATCTCTGAAGAGATGGGCTCCTGGAAAAGGGCGAGAGAGTCGGAGGGTCGAGGCGGATGACTCCGTAGGGGAGTGTTCTATGTTTATGTAGAAGCCTGCACGCACTATGGAGAGAACGTAAGCGTCTTCGGTTAATTTCTTCCCAAGCAGGAAGAAAGTACCGAAGACGACCCCTGACTCAGGCGCACCTTCAAACGTGCCGTTGGGGCTTGGGCCGAACTTTGGCCACAACCATGACCTTTTGCTCTTCTTCTCTTACCCTTGGATGAAGAGCTTGCCTTAGCTCCAAATGACTGTTGGCCATTGGGCAAGACCTCTGCGGTGGGAAAGTCTGAGCCCCCCTGGGTCGAGGTGGCGGAAACTGGCGGCCTGAGCCTTCCGCTTAGGAGCCAAGGCTTTGAGACGTCTAGAAAGTTCCGCTGCTGTGCTTGCTGCCGGAGTCCACTTCTTGTTGGGATCATCGCTGTCACCTTCCCTTCCGAAGAGGAGTTGTCAGAATGGGGAACATCCGCCAGAAGGGCAGGGATGTCCCGTTCCTCTATGCCCAGAGAGGAAAAGCACAGGTTTCCTTCTGGCATCAGTGGCCGAGGCCCCGTGATGGAAAGCTCCGATCATAATGCCCCTGTTTAAGATAAGAGGGCTTCTTCAAGGAGGCAATATGTTCCGAATCTGACACCTGGAGTTCCTGACTCCTCGCCCGAGCGAAAGGAGGGACCCCAGATATGCAGTAGACGAAGAGCAGATCTGGCTTGCTGCTCAATCAGATTCGGAAACCTTTCCGCCGCCCTGTGGGTGCCCGCTAATCGAAGCGAACCCCAGTCTCTTGCCTAGATGGATAAGATGTGGGGAAGGGACTTACACTCGAAGAAGTCAAGAGTGTCCTGGTCAGCAAAGGCAAAGTTCTTGGCCAAAGGGCGAACCTTGGACATGGAAGATGGGAGCTTGGAAGAAAGTCAGTGTAGACTTTCTTAAAGTCTTCCATCAGAGGTATGCCCTTGAAGGAACGCTCCCTCCTGAATATGAGGGACGAGTGTCCCTTATCTTCCCGATTAGTCAGATAGACTTCAGGAAGATATTTCTCTAGCAGGGCTTGAGCGTCGGTAGCCAGAGCGCGCTCTGACTGAGGGCTGACGTCTGCCTGCGAAGGGCATCATCCTCCGAGAATCCGTACTGAGAAGCCTGATCCAAGAAGGACGGGCTAAATACTACCAAGATCCCTCCCCAGGCAAAGCCCCAGTGCTGCTGGAAGGGGAGAAGCTCTAATCGGCGGGGCGGTCAAAGGCCGAGCGCAGTGGGGCTAGACCCGCATGTTGGGGCGACAAGACTCCAGTCAGGTTGGTATTCAACAGTTTGAGAGTTCGGATACCCGAGGAGTGAAACCAGATCCCAGCCCACTCTGAACAGTGGTAGGAGCTATATGGAAACCACGGTTTCTTCTACCCGGATAACCGGTAAAAAACGGCATCGGTAACCGGAACTGGAACCGAAACCTGAACCGGATCCGGATCCGGGTTGGGTAGGGTATCCGAGCCGAGTGTGATGAGGGTCCAGCCCTGGGGGCTACCCAACCACTTTGCTCTAGGAGGGCATGAGGACAAGACAAGATCTCCTTAGAACCACTCGGCTCTGAAGAAACAGCGGCCCGCGAGGGGCCCCTATTTTCTTCCTAGCTCCTCCCGACCCAGCCGGTATGGATACCGCCTGGCTCTGGGGACGAGCTCGCCCAGAGGCTTGGCAGAGGCTTGGCGCTTGCGTTACTGATGGAGCCAGTAGCAAGAGCCGCTTCAAAGAACGCCTACGGGGCGAGTTAACTTCAAGAAGCTTACGACTCTTTGATTTCTTTGTCGCCCCGCTTGAGAGCGCGGGGACTCCAAAGCCAAAAGAACCGACCCCTGAGTGGACGCTAGTCACGCTACTGAAGCCGAGAGGCTAGAGCTACCACAGGGTAGGGACAACCGGGGTCCGGGCTATGGCCCACAGTTACCACGGAAGGCGTGGGTACTAACTCTGAGGCAGGGCTTTCTCCTATCTCCCGTTGCCCCTTATTGCGTTGGACGGCAAGAGGGGCTTATCCCTGAACCGTTTGAGTTTATCGTCCGTATGGACTCTAAACTCAACGCGGGTCGGGTACCACCAGAGGTGAACCCTAACTACCAATGCTCGATGCTCCGGGGAGACAATGCTAGTGTTTATTTACAGCACATCAGTCATTCCTAATGAGTTTGCCTTACCAAAGAAACTAGTGCTGTTTTACATTGTTTTTTTTAACATTATGTGGAGGAGCGGGCAGAATTGCTTTTTGAAACATCAATTAATTGGGAGAGCTTTCAAATATTTTATTTTTTCAGGGAAACCCCCGGCATTAGTTGTTCTTATTTCCTTATAGTTTAGGTACCAAAATCACTCTCTTTATCACTTTTGTTTTGATGTTCTGTCACTCTCTTTATCATTTTGTTTGATGTTCTGGTTCTTGTAAATACATGTAAATAAAGTGCTTCCTTTTTCTTAGTAATTGCAAACAAGTTCCACATGTAGTAATACGTAATAAAACATTATTTCAGTTTAACCTTTCCTGAACCGGGTCCTGATCCTCTTGCACGTGGTGCTGAATGTGGCAGTTACCCCCATCATCTGATTCCTCCCACTTTTTCCGTAGTACATTTCAGCCAAGACTTCCATTTCTAGACTGCATGAGTCACTGATATTTTGTTGTTAGTGTTTTGTGTTGGTATGAGTATCACTGGCGTACTGGAGGGGGGGGGGGGGTTGGGGGGGGGGGCGCCAGCCCCCCCCCCCAAATAAGTTTCAACCATGGTTTATTTCAATTTTATATAAGTGTTATCACACGAATTTCATTACTTCTCCCTAGACTCCCTTTCTGCTGTTAAGGAACGCATTCACAATTTCCCCAATAGCATGCATAGCAAGGCAGAAAACACGGATAATATCATATCAATACTAATTGTGTTTATGATATAACACTTGGTTTTATCTGTTTATCTGACAATGATTCAAACTTTGATAATGAATATTCTTAGATTTACCAAAACTAGACACGGGCTTTAAGTTTGCAGTCCCAAATAGTGTTCTTTTACAGAGTTGCCAACTATCAATACTGCAAAAAAAAAACTCCTTTACCATGGGAGTGCACTTGCGTAGCCAGGGGGGGACGATGGGGGTGGTCACCCCTCCAAAACACCAACAAAAAGAAAGAAAAAGTAGAAGGAAAAAAAGCAGAAAAAAAAGGTAAGAGAACGTAAGAAGAGCTGGAGCAGACAAGGAACAATTCAAAAAAGCGTCGGAGCTTCCGCGCTTCGCGCGGGAGGGGAAAACTCCCCCATCCTGCCACCCTCCCCCCTACGGAGCGCGCTTCGCGCGCTCACAACCGCCCCACTAAAATGAAATCCTAGCTACGCCCACTGTGGAGGTGAAACCCTGGTACCCCACCGCATCACACCCTCTCCATGCTCGTCCTTTTTATTTCATAGTGTCTTTGTCTGTATTATTATCATAAGTAATAAAGTATTTTGTGTAACGCTGGCATTCGTTTGAAACTTAAGAAGATTATTTGGGCTGCATGTTTTCATAATCATGTTTCCAAGTTCATGAAAAAATATCCTTTTCCGGTCGGTAGATTCATATGACACGTTTATCCATAACAGTACATGTCATCAAACATGTCATCAAACGTTGGAGCTCTCCCCCCTCCCTGCACCCTCCCCCCTAGGGAGCGCGCTTCGCGCGCTCATTACGTGATTCACACGCTTCGCGTGCTCACTACCGCCCCACTAAAATGAAATCCTTTTGTTGGAAATGAGAGAAAATAAAAATTGAACTGAACTGAAGTTGGAATTTAAGTCGAAAAAATGAAGCTCCGTAACGTGAAGGGGGGGGGGGGGGGTACCCCGGCTCGGTCGCTACACTGCCTCAGGGTTGGTCGCTTCGCTCCTCGCAAAGATTGAGCCCCCCCAAATATTTTGGCTCATTACGCCACTGATGAGTATATGAATGATCTCGGTTCATGGCTTCTTTGGCAGTACAGGAGTGTTTTTTTTTTTTTTTGGACAAGAGGGCATGCCACCAAGCGGAACGGGCCATTTCCAACTCTGATGGGGTGGGTCATCTTTTTTTCTGTGATGAAAGGTGGTTTATCTCCATCTGTGATGATGGGTGTGTTATCTCCATCTCTAATCAGGCCCCTTCTAACCTGGGGGGTGCTGGGGGTGCTGCAGCACCCCCATGATTTTTGAGGGGGTGCACAGAGGGCTATCGGTGCTGGGGGTGCTGCAGCACCCCCTGAGTTTTATTAAGGTATCGGTATACAAAATTCCAATCGTTTTCTCGCTCATAAATCTAGAAATCAAATATTTTCAGGCAGCAAGCACTCTTATTTCACTGTGCACAGCGAGATGCCGGAATATCATATTTGAGAAGCGAGGTGCCCAAATAGCTTCATATTCGGCAGATAGCTTATGGAGGATTATATCGTATTTTGATGACGACCATGAAAAAAAGAGTTGGGGTTTTTCCCCGCTTGCTGCACTCCCTCGTATTATACAGGATGGTTGGGAAAGCAAACGAATTCGGCAAGTGAGGTGACCAAAATTTAGATATATTAGACAGGTATAGACAGGTTCTTACACCTGGGGGATGATTTGCCGTTCACGAGAAATCGAGGATCAATTTCGTATACAGATACACACACACGCACACACGCACACACGCACCAACACTTACACACACACACACACACACACACACACACACACACACAAACACACACCCACACACACATACGCCCGAATGCACCGGAGCAAATCCACTTTGAGGAGTGGGGGATGATAGACTTTTTTGCCGATTTTTTTTTGTCGAACTCACACTTACCCCCCCCCCCCCCCCCTCACCCACCCGCACAGATCCCCTTACACACATTTCAATTTTTATTTTGCGAGCGAGCGAGCCAAAATAACTAATTTTCTGGTCTTTCAATGCATTTTCAAACAGAAATTCTAATATATGATGAGCGAGTGAAACGAGCGAGCCAAAAATAACCACTTTTCTGGTTTTCAATCGCATTTTCAAATAGAAATTCTAAAATATGATGGTTGTTTATGACAGATTATTAAAATTTTACTAACTGATTAATTCAAATATCATTTTTTCCTTAAAAAGTGTGGGGGATATCGCCATCCCCCTATCAAAAAAGTGAGGGGGATATATCCCTCCATCCCCCCGGGATTTACGCCAATGCCCGAATGCACAGACATAAATAGAAGATATTCGCACCGTGACAAACAAATATAGAATATGAACTGACACACATTATTGCATATTTGTATCACGCTATTTATCTTTTTTTTAATATATATATAATGTTGTTGTAACACCACTTCAGAAAAACTGTGATGGCGCAAAAATTACCGAAAAGTAATATAAATAACTACATAAATCAGAATAATGATCGATATAGTTATGATAGTTATCATCATTTCAATCACATTAACGATGATGATGATAACTATTATTATTATTATCATAAGCATAATAATAATACATTACTAATCATTATCATTATTATTATTATTGTTATTATTATTATTATTGTTGTTGTTGTTGTTATGGTTGTTATAATGATGATAATTATTATTATTATCATTATTGCTGTTCCTATCATTTCTAAACATGTCAATTCAGTTTGATTGTAAACATCCTTCCCTAAAACCTGGGGGGATTATTGTACATGTCATCCCCCCACCTTGTGAGGTGGGGGGATGCATACCCCTCACCCCCCTCCCCGCTGTCTACGCCCCTGATTATAGGCCCATATAGTGTATTTTGGTGACGAGTTATCACTTCTGCCTACATATTTATCCTCGTTCGTTGCGCTAGCTCGTATGATATTACATATAGGCAGGTTTCAGAGAGAAAAAAAAAAAATTAGCAAGTGCGGTGACCAAATGTGAATTTTCTTAACATGTTAAGTGTATTTCGATGACAAAATAATGCTTCTATTGTCAAAAGAATATGTTTTTCCTCGCTCGGCTCGTAATATTTATGAACATGGTTGTTTTGCGAGACAGCAAACAATTGGACCAGCGACGTGCCAAAATAAAGTCATATTATGGCAGCGCAGCAAGGTGACCACATCATTCAGATATCTAATAGGCCTACAGTGTATTCTGATGACAACATGACATTTCTTTAAACAAGGCTTGATGGCTACTTTAGGCTCATTCGTTCCGCTTCAGATATCTTATAGGCCCCCAGTGTATTTTGATGAAAAAAAGCATTTCGATCTTCTGAACAAGAAGTTTCAGGAAGTCCAGGACAATGGTTCATAATCTAGAAAGATGAGTCACCCCCCAAATGTTCCATTAAAATAATACAAATCTACATCTGCGATATTGTTTGAAAATAATTTTTTGTGTTTTGTGCGAGAGGGAGGGGATACTTTGATTAGAATGATAATGCAACATAACTGTCGGAATATTTAGGTCTTACACCCGCTTTTAATATGAACTGAACGATGACAATTCTTGCAGCGTATTTCTATGGCATATTGTAGATGTCAATTTTGGGGTACATGGATGCTTCAGGGGATTCGCCAAGAAGGAGTCCCCCGGGGGTATATGTGTCATTGAGGCCTGTACATCATCCGCGTAAATCACTTTCTTAAAAGTACCCTAAACGGGGATTAAATTAGGACGGAAATAATGTATTACATCTCCGAATTTTATACCCTTAACCCGGGCCCTCAACGGGGATTTTATGCAAGGATTGCATCATTTTCTCCTAAGTAACATTTTTCCGGATTTTCCTCATTTTGAAACCCCTTTTTCTGATTTTACCTGTTTTTGATACCCTCAATTGGATCCCCGGGTTCCCCGCCCGGTGCTGAAAAACGACCCCTTTTCTACATTTTTGTTTATGCGGATGATGTACAGGTTTCACGGGAATTCCTTTGATTCCAGAGAGCTGAGAGGGGGTGGTCGTTGCAGAAATCAGGGTTGATTATATTACCTTTTGCCAAGCACCTTATTGTAGGATTAAGTTTCAAACTACTCCTGCATGAAGTGCACATGCACTTCGGATGAATTTCTGGGTCATCATTATTTACATTTATGATATTACATTAACATACTTGCAAATTGCTTTATACCATGCCGTCTCCGGCAATTTCGCATTTCTCCCCTAGTACAGCCAAGATAAGTCATTGAGCCATAAATTTTTCCTTGTGTATCTATGTACAACTATGTATAAGAATGGTCAGCTTTGAAGGTTTTCAGCCCAATATTATACAGGATTCTTCTAAAAGAAATGACTCGAATATACCCCTGACCAAATTTCACCACAGCATGATAGATAGTCCCTTAAAGTTACTAAGAATATCCACTGTGCCAGTAAAATCATATGAATTAGATTAAGCGGTTAAAAGTTAGTAATATATTAGAGCAGATTTATGATGCTTTTGCCTACGTGCCTCAATCAGCAAATGAGTCTTAACCCCTGGGCTTTTTGAGCGATGCTATACTGGGGGGGGGGGGGGGGGTGGAATCTGCCCCCCCCCCCTTGAGATCTCGGCCGTCGATCGTGCGATCGACGGCACGTGCACGCACGTGACGTCATCTACCAATTTCCGGAGTTAACATTTACGAAATAATTCATTAGTTAATTAATTATGCTAATTTATGCATGAATCAGACTTTTTTTTTCACTATAAATCACTAGATGAAGCTCCAAATAGTCTTATTTTTTGGTAAATACTCTTTGTAGTGATGTTAACAAGTATACATGAAAAAAATTGGAATCAAATTTAATTTCTTATGTATTTCAATGTTTTGGAAATTTCTTATGTATTTATTTTTCGACTTTTTGTTTTTGTTTTTTTGACAAAATTCATGGGCAATACTATTTGGATCATAACCAGACTAAAACTAATTGATTTTGATCATTAATAGTAAAAATAATCATACATTTATGAATTTTTGCTGAAAACACAATTTGTATTGGATTTGTACATGAAATCGCAATTTTGAGCAATTTTTGATCCGACACGCGAGTACAAAATATTGTGTAACTTCGGACGTCCCGAAATTGGTCTCAAAAGATGCGCGAGATGCTACAGAAAAAAGTCATGCAGCGTCGTGGCGACATCTAAGCGTGTTGCGGACATATCACGTGAAACGTCGGGGGGGGGGGGGGGGGTAGATTCCACCCCCAGCCTTTTTAGGGTTAAGTGAGTCGTGGGGTTCGTGATTGCTTAAGCTGTCCTTTTGGATGGAAGTTTTTGAGAAAAACACGACCAAGTACGTAAGTAGAACATTCCTAACCCTTATCAAATATTTTACTGAAAATTTTAAACAATTTATTTCAGATTAGGAGAGGGAAAAAAAAGAGAGAACCATCAGTGCCCTCATTTGACCATATTTAGGTAGAACCGCCAAAAATATTAAGCGGCCTCTTATGGCTATGCCTGTATATCTGCCAAAATGTCTGCGGCCTCGAAGCGCCTATTGGTTGTGTGGTTAACGAACATACGTGACTTATTGACTAACTTCTGATTGAAAATGAGATTGATCTGTCAAGTCATGCATGAGTGAGCAGACATTAAAGGCAAAAATGTCACTTTTCAAAAGTCACAAGAGTCATTTTGGAGGGTTTGTGAAACGAGATTTTTCTGGTGTTTGTTTAACTGCTGTTGATGTTTTTCAGGGTTGCGCCATGGTTAAGTGAGAACATTTTTAACGGTGAAGCAATAAATGCTAAAAATTTACTGTTTAATGCCGGAAAAATGACTACCCGGTATTTTCACATAATGTGCTGACTCGTGTTGGTTGATGCCAGTTCTTTCCATAAATTGAATGGATTTTGTAGATTTAGGAGGGCTGAACATCATTTTCCTCAAAAAACTGTGTTCACCCAACTGTCATAAACATGAAAAGTGTCAGAGATAGGCATCACTAGGTCAAACAATGGAAGAGACCAAATTTGCTAAAGTTTTGTTTCACAGACCCCCCCCCCCCCCAAATGACTCTTGTGACTTTTGAAAAGTGACACTTTTGCCTTTAATGCCTGCTCACTCATGCATGACTTGACGGATCAATCTCATTTTCACACAGAAATTAGTCGGTAAGTCTAGGAACACTCCTGCCAAATTATTTTGCTCAAAATTTTTTCGTTAAGAAGTTATGCTATTTTGAATTAGGGGGGAGTTACTTTTTTTGTTGTGTTTAGATGAATCCTTGACCGCGCGCAGTTGAAATTTATGCCTCCGCCATTGCCAGATCGGAAATATATGGCAAATTCATTTTGATTTTTTTATTTTCATGCATACATGACATCTATGACATGTCATTGATGACTGTTCTTGAATACTTTGTAACCAAACAAATCTAATGAGACCATCATGAGACCTTCCATATGCATACCTGAACGAAGTTTGAAGTTGAACCGTCGCAGAGTTTTTAAGTTATTGCAAGAACAAGTTATTTTCAGGTTTACACCTGTATAATGACCTCTATGAGATATGACCTTTAACCTTGAGACCCCCAAATCTTGTCAGAAAACTCAGATCATTGTCCCTCCTATATGCATACATGTGCCAAGTTTGAAGCTGCTCCATTAAATGGTTGTTATCGCGAGAAAGGACCATTTCTATGTACATAATGACCTCTATGACCTTTGACCTTGAGACCCCAAAATCTAATCAGATCATTGTCCTTCCCATCTGCATAAATGGACCAAGTCTGAAGTTGATCCATTGGTTGTTGAGTTATCGATCGCGAGACGGACCATTTCTATGTACGTAATGACCTCTATTACCTTTGACCTTGAGACCCAAAAATCTAATCAGATCATTGGCCCTCCCATATACATACATCAGCCAAGTTTGAAGTTGATCCGTCAAATGGTTGTTGAGTTATCGTGAGTACGACCCATTTCTATGTACATAATGACCTCTATGACCTTTGACCTTTGACCTTGAGACCCCCCAAAACTGATCAGATCACTGTCCCTCCCATAAGCATACATGAGCCAAGTTTGAAGTTGATCCGTCAAATGGTTAAGTTATTGCGAGAACGATAACGGGACAAACGGACGGACGGACGGCCAACCCGAAAAACATAGTGCCTCCGGCAACCACCTACGGTGGGAGGAGGCATAAAAAGTGTAAATTTTTTGCTAGATTGACCCCCTCTGGCTCCCGGTCTACAGGCAAAGGGGGCCTAAACTGATTAATCAATGCTGTTATTTATATTTGGGTTTCATATCTAAACACAACAAAAAAAGTAACTCCCCCCTAATTCAAAATAGCATAACTTTTTAACGAAAAAGTTTTGAGCAAAATAATTTGGCAGGAGTGTTCCTAGACTTACCGACTAATTTCTGTGTGAAAATGAGATTGATCCGTCAAGTCATGCATGAGTGAGCAGGCATTAAAGGCAAAAGTGTCACTTTTCAAAAGTCACAAGAGTCATTTGGGGGGTCTGTGAAACAAAACTACCGGGTAGTCATTTTTCCGGCATTAAGCAGTAAATTTTTAGCATTTATCGCTTCATCATTAAAATTTTTCTCACTTAACCATGGCGCAACCCTGAAAGACATCAACAGCAGTTAAACAAACACCAAAAAAATCTCATTTCACAAACCCCCCAAAATGACTCTTGTGACTTTTGAAAAGTGACATTTTTGTCTTTAATGTCTGCTCACTCATGCATGACTTGACAGATCAATCTCATTTTCAATCAAAAGTTAGTCAATAAGTGTAGGAACATTTCTACCAAATTATTTTCCTTAAAGCGTCTTTGTTAAAAATTTATGCTATTTTGAACTAGGGGGGAGTTACTTTTTTTGTTGTTGTGTTTAGTTTACTTCATCGTTGCTTTACTTACTGTAGGACTAACTTTTTAAAATCCAACTAATTAACTTTATTTTTATTTATTATCATCTTGTTTTCATTCATATATATGTTTAATTTGTATTTTGGGAATCTAATATTTTGTTAAAATGAGAACCTTTTGAAGCGGTTATAAAGTGAATATTTTTGAAATGGAAAGAAAATGAAAATAAAAATTTAATTCATTCTTGATGTGATTTAATGCTCGTTTTAAGAATCCATGACACATGTTCTGGCAACAATTACTCAGTCAATTCGTACACTAACCTGAACTTTAACCCTGATCATATGCATAATCCGAACCTTCACCCTACGACTGAACCAAACCCTACTGCAACCCTGACCCTAACCACGAATCTTTGACAAACTAAAGTCTGCAGCAAGTGTCCATTGAGCATGATGAGGTCACCCGTTTTCCATTACAGTTTCAGATCTTTCCTGAACTAAAGACAATTTTCACTCCCCTGTATTTTTCTTTTTCTCAATTATATCCTCTCATGCCAGTCCACAACTATTTTTGCAAACACTGATGAAATGAAATAACACAAACCAAAACAAAATGTACATTTGGTTTAATTTTAATAATTTATCAGCACTCCAATCCAGCAGTTTCAGCCTTTTCTAATGATCAATATTTCAAATTAAAGATCTTTACACCCTTATTGTTATAATTATTGTTGTACACTCAGCAGGAGCTCAGTTGGTACAACAGTCGTCTCGTAATCTGACTTGAAATCTAGTTGATGCACTAGTGCTCTTTACCAAGGTATTTATCCTCACTACCAGGTCCCTTGGAGAGGATTTAAAGCCACCTGACCTCTGGGGAGCGTTTCATGTAAGGACTTGTCGGATTTTTATCCGACAAAGTCTGTTTTATCCGACAGTTGCCATAGTAACGATGCTTCTCAGCCAATCAAAATCAAGGAAAGATGTCAGATCTGACAGCTTGTCAGACATCAAATGTTGATGAAATGCTCCCCTGGTTGCTTACTTTTAATAAAAGTATTCATGCTTTCTTAGCAGTCAGGTCAAACAAACCAAACCAAACCAAAACCAAAATCATTATTTAAGATAGAGAGAGAACTTGTGATGTAAAGAAATTAAACTACTAAACAAGATGAATGATCAAATCTTGTCTACACAGTTGGCATATATCTCCTTTTCAAAAATCAATTTCAATATTTTACAATTTTTTCAAATCTTTCCAATACTCTTTGATAGCCTACTATTTTTGCTTGCAAGGACTGACACCCATCAATATACACAAATGCATGAAGTACTTTCCTCTTTGATCCTCTAGCATACATGAACAAGTTAAATTTGATCTCAGGAAAATGTAGTTAGCCTTGAATCTTAGCAGCATGATTTGCAGAAATTTTCAAACAGGTTTGACCAGAACAAGCACACAGTGTACAGAGGACATATCTATTCATATTAGCCCACAAGCCCACAAAAGTCTTGAAATATATGTATTTCATGTGGTCTTCAAGAAAAGAATAACTAGATGTAATCTCTACTGCGAGCAGTCGAAATTAATGCCTCCACCACTACCAAATCTGAAATAGATGACATTGAACTTCTAAAATAAAAAAAAAAATTGATAACTTAATTAGATCAATGTCACTCCCATATGCATGTATGACTTTAGTTTGAACTTGGTTTGCTAAATGGTTCTTAAGTTATTGCAAGAACAAGCTATACAAACAAATCATCGCCACTTCCTAATTCATGAGCCAGGTTTCAAGATGTCAATTGTATTTGAAAGACAGTGTCAACCTTTTGCAGGCCTAAAATCTGAAATTCCATGAATCCTGTAGTATATTACATGTAAAGAGTCTCATTAATACTTTTTATGTAAACATGAATTTTCATGTATACAATGACCTCTATGACCTTTGACCTTGTGACCCGAAAATCTACTCAGATCATTACCGCTCCAATATGCATACATGAACCAAGTTTGAAGTTGATCCATCAACTGGCTTTTAAGTTATCACAAGAACAAGCCACTTTCATGTATACAATGACCTCTATGACCTTTGACATTTTGACCCAAAATCTAATCAGCTCATTGTCATTCCAATATGCATGCATGAGCCAAGTTTGAAGTTGATCTGTCAAATGGTTCTTAAGTTAACGTGAAAACGAGATATTTTCACATAAACAATCTCTATGACCTTTGACCTTTGACATTGTGACCCCAAAATCTTATCAGATCATTATCACTCCCATATGCATACAGGAGCCAAGTTTAAAGTTGATCCATCAAATGGTTAAGTTATTGTGAGAACAAGTTATTTTCATATATACAATGACCTCTATGACCTTTGACCTCGTGACCCCAAAATCTACTCAGATCATTGTACCTCCCATACGCAAACATGAGCCAATTTTGAAGTTGAGTCTGAATTTTGAGGGATTTATTACCACACTTAAACCAGGGTTAAGCTAAAACCTTGCTATCGGAATACAAAATCTTAGCCCAGGATTAAAATGACAAGTTAGACGGGGTTATTACCACACTTAGCCTGGGGTTAAGTTAAACCTGGATATCAGAATACGGGCCAGTGAATACAAATAGGGGGTTATCTTGAAAACAGTAGCTAAAATGAAGGTAACTAACATTACAAATACTATACATTATAAAGGGTTACACACTACCAATACATACTATTTCACTAAAATAATATTTCATTCTAGAACGTAAGAAGAAACTTTAGACTCTTCATATTTCAAAATATAAATCTGTATCTAATCCATCTCAGATACAAATAACTTAACTGATTTTTCAAAATCCATTTGCTGTTCCATTTGCAATGTCTTTTTGCTCTCCAAATCTACAGTAGCCTTACTGTCTTCACAGTGAAATGAACTAATGCTGAATCCAAGCTAGAGAAAGCACATGCTTTGGATGACTTAAACAAAAATCATGTTGGAGGTAAAAAGGGAGCACACATATATAAAAATGACAAATTACTAAGGGGCAGAGGGGAAAGATGCATGGGAAATCATAAAATGTAGTGGGTCATGCACCATGATTTTGCTCTGAGTCTATGCCTATAACAAAACAACCAGACACAAACAAAAAATGGTTGAAAGGATGTCAGCAGTTCTTACAAATTTTAACAAGTATGCAACAACCAATCATACTTCATCTTGCACTTTGTCTTCCATTGTAATTAACACCCATCTTCAACACCACAGTGGCATTTGATGTATTCATTTTCGGCATGTCTGTAAATTGTAAATTGACTCATACATTATGAATGCATATCCTAGTGTACGCAACCCTGATTTACACAAAGGTTACTCTAAAATACATGTAAATAGCTTCAGAGCTACACCTTAGTCAACTTAAATTTTATTTCATGGTAATGAGTAACTCATATTCTGTCCAATGACATAAAAATCAAACATTTGATCTTCACAACAGCTGAACTTTACAGTTTCTTAAAAAAAAGTCTTGTATTATGTTTTAGCTTATGCAACAGATCTGCAACAGACTTTTCAAGAACCCAGGTGTTCAGTCATCTGTGCAAGCAAAAAATATGAATAAGGTATCATTAGACAGAATACAAGCTACACTTTACCAGAACATAAAGCTCAAGGTCTCGGACTATAAGGGCATTTACACACAGGGAAAGACTGAAATTTGGATCGCATTCCGAGCAAGGAAGAAACGACTGCACATGCACAAAATTGGCATGGCCAGAGATTAACCGGGATTTCCCCAATCAAGTTTCGCGAGTCTGTGAGATACGATTTGGTTTACTCTGCTTACATAAACATGCTAAGAATGATGAGATTAAAAAGGAAAGATTTTTTTATCTCTATTCCATTTACACACATCACGCATGGCAAATAACTGCGATTTTTCTGTAAAATTGCACTACTTACTGGGAGTTGGATTGCTATTAGAATCATGATTACTAGTGAGATTTTTTCTGTCCACACACACAAAAGTGAAATTCTGATCACGATTTAATAGAAAATTGATTTTTAAATCTCACTTTTCCTTGTGTGTGAATGCTCCTATTGTAACTTCTAAAATGACGGTATCAAAGATGGGTATACTGGCTTTTCTTCATACCCACTGCACAGTGAATACCCAATCAAGCCTTGACTACTTAATACTCTTATTCTGCAAGGCTTGATGTGGTAGAACTTAACTCTTTGTGTGTTAACCTGTTTACCCCCTGTGTGTTGCATTATTTTAGCAGCGAATGCCATTCTGGGTTTACAGGGCCTCTGCTATTTTGAGGGCTCTTCGAGGGAGCAAGTTGACTCAGTCGTAAAGTGCCTGTCGAACCAAAGATCGTGGGTTCGAGTCCAACTCAGGCGGATGACTGGAGCCTACGTTGTGTGTTATCATGCCCCTCCCGTTTCATAGACGCAGGCTATGCTACAGTGGAAAACACTCTGTCCCTTGGATAGGACATTAAATGGAGGTCCAGTGTAAAGGAGAGTCACCACCTTTGCACGTTAAAGATCCTACTGCACTATTCGTATAAGAGTAGGGGGAAACCTCGGTGGTCCACCTGCACACGCCCCCAATCAGTGATACTGGGAGGAGAGACCCGAGGGTTGCAGTGATTCAATTCGCTTTTCGCCTCCCAGGCACAGGTGACGCCAAACCAAATAATAATAATAACTTTTTGCCCGTTGCATAAAACTTACTATAACAGTAACTTTGCTATTATAGTAACTCTTCATGGAATAGTGGATTTTTAGAATAGTGGCTGTTGAGCATGGCATGTTGCTCAACAGCCAATCAAAATCCAGTCTTCCATGCAGAGTTACCATAATAGCAAAGTTACTATTGTAGTAAGTTTTATGCAATGGGCCCCTTAATTGTTTGAAGATAAATGTTGCATAGCAAAGTTGTAAGATTTTTTATGGTCTTTTTAATCATATATAACTCATTCAATATATTAGTGTGCTTTGTCTGTATGATACCTGTGTTTCTAAACATATCCCTCTGACCTTTCCAATAAAACTTATGAACTCTATTTTGTTCCTTTGTCAGTGGCAGGTATTTATGTGCACAGATAATTGAATAAGCTTCACTTCACAGTGATACCAAGATTAACAAAATCTGACTAGAAGAAAAGCCCCTACAACAGAGAGAAGAACATATGATAGGGCCCATGGGAATGTACAATAGGGTGTGATTACTGTGTCAATAGGGATTTGTGTAGTGTGCACAGGTGGGAACGAAACGTAGGCCCGACAATGCAAAGTTGCGAACAAAACGCAAGAGGAGATGTGATGAATCCAAGTATACTGACTTGTAGGCTAAGGGTTCGCAGATTTGGAGGCTGATGGGCCTGGACCAGGACTAGATTAGATAAGAGCTGGTGTGATTGTACCAACACTCTCACCAAACCCAACTCTGTATCCCTCACCTTGGCAGTAGCCTGGAGTAGAGAGAGAGAAAGAGAAAGAAAAAGAAAGAGAGAGAGAGAGGTCTTTGAATGGCATGTAAGCGTGTACAAAGTACTGTAATGTACAGTGGAATCTTTATATAGTGTCCCCCAAGAAACTATACACTTTTAAAATGGCCCATAAATAAAATTTTTTATTGAATTTTGCGAAAATTCTTATATTCCGGGATGTCCCAGAAAAAGTGGAACGGTGGATTTTCGGTACTTTACCTTCAAAAAGTAGAAAATATATTTACATCAGTGGGTAAAGCATCGTCTACCGAAGAAAATGATATGAAGATCATTGAATTTGGTGGTGTAATTTGTATTCTATGCCCATTTCTTAAAATACAGCCATTTTCAAATTTTTGGTGACTGATAAGAGTAGCTTTGTGTCGGGATGGCCTTTCATAATACAATGCTTCAGGGAAGTCCACTGATGCATTTCAGCAACAAAACGTGCCAAACACATGCCATATGAAAGGCCATTCCCCCCCCGACACAATTCTGCTCTCCACTGTCACTAAAAACAGGCGAAATTACAAAATTACTGTATTTTAAGAAATGGGCAAAGAATCATAATAACTTCACCAAATTTAATGATCTTGGTATCATTCTCTTTGTTACAAGATGCTTTACCTACTAAAGTAAAAAGATGATCTACTGTACTGAAAATCCACTGTTCCGCTTTTTCTGGGACACCTGGTATATGGATAGCTGAAAGTCTCTTCTATCATATGACACCAAAAAGTCTGAAAATGTGTTATGCTTGAGTGAGCACCGCTCACTTTTGTAAAGGACATGAAAATTAGGTTGCGCAGGAATTAGGTATCCACAATGGGTGAAGTGAAAAGTTATCGAGTTTAGAAATTGCTGATTGTCTGATGAGTTTATCATAAATCATGATGGATATGGGTTTGTGGAGTGAATGACATGGCTTATGAATTCAAAAGTTTATGCATGAGTGATTATGTATTGTCTGTTTAATCACAATTTGATTATGGAAGTTGTTTTGACATAAAGTATTATCTGGTGTTGATGTCTGTGGTAATTGCAGCAGTGCACCTGGTAGTTCGTGTGGAAGGGGGGGGGGGGGTTGGTTGTGTGTGTGGGTGTGTGTGACGTGTCACAGGTGTTTTTCATTGTCATAGGTCCATCTGTAGGCATTTTGCTCCATTCCAAACCATTCATCCATTCTTTCCTTGCCCAAAACTCACTTGCCATAAAGAAAGTTGGCTAATTAATACCCATTTCGTTGATTGATTGATTGATTGATTGATTGATTGATTGATTGGTTGTTCGGTTGACTGACTGGTTGTTTGATTGTTTTTTGGTTGTTTGAATGATTCATGATTGATTGATTGATCAATGAATAGTATGATTGATTGAATCAGTGTTTGACTGTTCAACTGATTGATTAAATTAGTGCCTGATTGATTGATTGATTGAATCTGTGTTTGATTTATTGAATGATTGGATCAGTGTTTGATTCTGAATGATCAAATTTCTGATCCTGAATAATGGTGTCATAAACCAAGCCATACCCAGCAGAAATCTCAATCCTAATAATTTATCAATTAATAATTTATTATCAATTACCACAGATCAACAGTGGGTAATGCTTTTAAAACTACCACAGTCAAATTATGATCACCAATGCATAAACTTTTGATTACATAACACCAAGCCATACACCACACAAAGCAATTTTTAAGCTGGAGAACTTCTCATCTTAGCCAAAATGGATAGTAAATTCCTGCACCACCTAATTCTCGTGTCCTTTACAAAAGTGGGCAGTGCTCACTCAAGCATGAAATACTTATGGAATTTTTTTTGGTCATATGATAGAAGAGACCTTCACCTATCCATATATGGCTCATTCTCCGCTAAAGTGTGCAAAACCGAAAATTTGGTGTCGCCAATATTCCAATGTCATTTGCTGCTTTGAAAAGCGTACTAGAAATCACTTAAATGCTTCTAAACATTATGAGGACTTCCTTAGTTAAAAATAAACACAATCAGGTGTGGTTGTCTAGCTTTTGATACTGATTTCTGTTGTCAAATGTTAACAACAGCACCAAACATTCTATTTTACTTGCCTCTTTCTCTCCACATAGTTAAATATCAGATATCATTTGCATATATCAATAGTGCATGATATCTTTGAAACATATTAAGCAATATTATCAACTTTTTAATGACTTTTTTTTCCAATGATTTTTTACATCTGTTGCCAAATTTGTTGCCAGATATGTTACCAGTTTTCTAACCAACATCCAAGAATAAAAATAGCTGAACCAAGAAATTAGAATATGTAATATAAAATCCCAAAGATATACTTTATTATATTCAATTACCTTCATTTCTCATACTTGAACTTTTAATTCACAAAGTGAACCAATGTTTTCAAAAACCAGTTTTCCACATTTTTATTTTGATAGATACATTACCAATATTTTATGCCACCAACGGTAACAGCTAATGTAGTATCAGTAAAATTGTATGCTATGTTATACTCCTTCGGGCAGCACATCATTACAACATAAAAGTTTAGTAAAAGTGAGGAATATGCAGTAGTTATTTCTCTTGGAATAAAATGACTGAGCATATACGTTACCCGTCAGATATGCTACGCTAGATATGTTACGGAATTGCTATATGTTATAAAGATCACAAATAATTAGAGTTTGGAACCCCAAAAATCATTCAAAGGGGCAATCTGACGTAAAATTTGTCACATGTACAGAGCTTTATTTCTTCCTCAAGAAATAACTACTAGAAAACTTGGAAGCTGCCTTTTGTAATGTTCCTGGCAAAGAACTGATACATTACCATGAGAAGGAACACACAAAAAGAAGCTTAGCAAAATAAATGAAGAGAGGAAACACATTCATTTTATCTTTTTGTTTTCCAATGCCATTCAACAAAGTAAATATTGCGTTAGATTCCATGACTATGGGAAAATTTAGTTTGTCTTTTGTTGTTAAAGCCCTTACCAGATACGTTACCACAATCAAAATGGTTGTATATTGTAATCAAGGTTCACACAAGATATACCTCCGTATGAAATTGTGAAAATATGTTCTACTAAGCTTGTTTATAACTTTTAGGGAAAGTAGTGCATTGTCAGGTAAAGTAATGGTTAAAAAATGTAAGAGGGGTAAATCTGAATAAGGGGATTATTTGGCAAACAGGATCATAGTTAGCTTCCTCTTAGTAAGCGGATTTTATTGGTTTCAACATGAAAAAAAAACATCCATCATGTTTCAAATAAATTGGGAAATGTTAAAATTGTATCTTTAGACATCTTAATTATAGATTTTATTATCAAATATATTATTTTTATACTTGAATCATTTTAAAGAAATATTTATGCCATTCTTTACCAGATACGTTACCAAAGGCAACTCCAAGGTTTAGAGGAGTTATTTTTTTGACAAAAACAAGGAATCCTTGTAGGTTTGGCAAATTTCGCATCGGATTGGCCCTTCGCATGATTTTAAGGGTTTAATTCTCGTAACTGCTTACAATTAGTACTATACATATATAAAGTGAAACAAAAGCTTGCATCAGCTTCTGATGGAATACACATTTCAACGCAATGCAACACAAATTATTTCTACACTTGAACATTTTTTAGAATTTGGTGATAAGTATTTTTCATTTTTTTTTAAAAAGACACAATTCTTCAATGGAATTAGACGTGTTTTCCTGCACAGAAAGTGAAGCAAAATGATAAATTTGTTTCCAGTGTAGTAGCCCATAAGAAAGTGATAGCCTTTGGTAACATACCTGTTTTGTGAATAAAATGCATACTTCATGCTCATATTTCAAGTCATTGTACTCCATGAAGGGAAAACATTTAGAATGTTGTTTCATATCCAGCATATTTTCAAGTTTATAAAAACACATTGGTTTGCAGAATAATTGATACTTATATTTTTGTCTTCACTCAAATGAAAATGAAGACTTTATCTGAGAATGGGCCACATATAAAAATTTCCCCCAAATTCACTAAAATGTTTATTTGGGTACCATATTAAAAGTGTATCGTTTGGGGGGGACATTCGGTAGAGCTCTACAGTAACAATATCCTTGCATGCAAGGTAATGTCGCTTATTCAATCTATTCATATACTTCCCTTTACCCTTACATTATAAAACGAACAAGTAACTTTTGTGGTAAGGTTGGTCCTGGTCATAAAGTTTCGTACTACTCTGGTGAAAGATTAAATAAAAGTAAGTTCAAACATCACTTACATCTATCTCCAAAATCCCCCATTGTACTATCTTTCAAAATATAATAAAAATATGGTATATGAATCATTAAAATCATCTGCCACACTTGGACCTTGTAGCAAATAAGCCTTGAGCTATAAAACTATAAATGAAGGCTAATTAAATGAATGCTTGACATCCAGCTCAACTGTGTTCATATTTCAAAGAGCCATTCTTTACAGGGGGACATTCCTGTTGTGACACTATTTTTAAAATGGTAAAAATAAAAGAATGAAAGAGTTTACTAGTTATCTTAACACACAACCAGAATTCAAGCTTCTCTTCAGGTAAGGAACACATGCTCACCTGACAGGATGACTGTATCTCCATCTTTGAGAAACTTCCTGATGACACCATTACCAAGATTTACTTCCTTAGTTCCCTTCCAGCACAGCTCCAGCATACATCCATAACTGTCTGGAGTCTGTAATGAAATGAATAACAAAATGAATAATAAGTCATATAATAATGAGTTGCTCATTGGCTTAATTCAACAATATTTTGCCAGACGGCAAGCCAATTTCCGGTGTCAGGGTGACGATGACGTCACGCCATGGGGAACGATGGTAACGTTAAACTGGGAGGTGAAGAATAATTTCCCTAAATCCTACGAAATCCACGAAATGGACTGCTGAGAGTTAGTATATTTATTATGAAAAAGAGTGGAACTACGGACCCGAGTATTAGAGAACCATATTTGTTAAGATCTAGTAGGAAAACAAGGTTGCAGCGCACCCAAAATCGAGCAGCAAAGATTATTTTGAAAGCAAGGAAGCAGGATAGGGCAACTCCTTTGTTGAAACAGTTACATTGGTTGCCTGCTGAGAAAAGAATTTCTTGCAAGGTTGCTTTAATTGTTTATAAGTGTATACATAAACTGGCACCCAAGTACCTTTATACTTTGCTGTCATCACCACACCGGTCGAATTACAGACTGTGCTCTAGTGAAGAAACATCAATTTTACACGTTCCTAAAGTTTATTCGAAGAAGGGTGAAGCCAGCTTTGATTTTTGCGGTCCAAAACTATGGAATAGTTTGCCAGCGCACGTACGGTCATGTTCATCTGTAGAATTATTTAAGCAGAATCTAAAGACTTATCTGTTTGTATTATAGTTGTGTAATCTTGGAGAGCTGTAAGTGTATGTAAAGCGCATAGAGCAGTTTGTAATTGATTATGCGCTATATAAGTGACAGTTTATTATTATTATTACTATTTGTTTTATTCAAGTCTTTCTTTGTTACAGTTTCACGGAGTGATTTGCGATGGAATACTGAAAAAAGACAAATTAAAGTACGACACTCCTGTGAAACCAGAGTTTAATGTTTCTGTTAGTGTGATCTCCTACAAGCAGGCACAAGACCTCTGTACCAAACTTGAACGAAATCCGTCGAGAAATGTGACCAGCAGAGCACACACAAGCAGACCCTCAAAAATCAACCTTATTGTGTATCAAGACAGAACAAGTGAGGGCTCTACCACCAAAAGCTATAGGCGGCTAGATTTTTTCATGATATACCTCTATACCAAATTTGAATAAAATCTGTGAAGAAATGTGGCCAGTATCACGGACACAAGAACATGATGCGGTGGCGTAATGCTGCTGAATCCAAAGTATCCTCCTGCATACTGCCAGGGGATACAATTCTGCTCAATGAATTAAAGCATACAGTACATCACTAGTTTTCTGTAATAAATAAAGATCTTTAAAATCTGAATTCTAAACAAAAACTACTCCAGCGTACATTCATAACCTTTCTTGAGTTTGTCACAGAACATAGGTCTTTCAAGTCAGAATTCTAAACCCAGACTCCTCACATTTCTGCAATAGCCTCCTATCATAACCAAAATCATTAATTCTAAGGGCTGTACAAGAAAGTAAATGTTTGCAAAATGGGTTTTTATCAGGTATGTGGATGATTATAATCACACCTGCAGAAAGGTCTTGCAAAGACAAAAGCTATGAGAAAAATGAAGGAGAAAAAAAAAAAAACAAAGGAAGGGGAAAACAGAAGATGAAGGAGGAAGAAACCTACCGGTCCACTAAGTGTTCCTGTTCCCATGAGGTCTCCTGGTTGAGCATTACACCCCGTCACTGTATGATGAGCTAGCTGCTGCTTCATTGTCCAATACATATGCTAAAATAGAAACATATAACAATGAAGCTAACAATAATGATGAAATTGAGTCCATCATATGATTTATTAATACCATTAGTATGAAGTTCTATGACACATGAAAAGGGTATTTATCTAAAGTGTTTCAATGTCAAAGGTTTAGAACCTTCCTCAGACATGTCCTAGGATACTGAACTTAACTGCAAATTTGATGATCCCCAGATGATGTTTTTAGCAATGAGTGATTGGTATGTGGTGATTACGTGGCAAATAAATATCAGGCAAGTGATATGAGCCTTCATTTATCCAAATTTTGTTGAAGGAGCACTCATCCAAGAGAATAAGGCATTTAACTTTGGTCACTGTGGCAATGAAGCTGTAATTCAAGGGTGTAGTGAGAATGGTGATAACATAGTACACCTCACATACTAACCTTAAAGTTTGAACGTGAAACAACTGCGGGCTCTTGCATCTCAGCACCTACAAGAAAACAATTACGAACTTTATACCTGGGAAGCGTTTCATGAAGATTTTAGCCAGTGATTTTCACTGACAACTGTTATAAGCTACTGAAAATTAGTCAGTAAAAATTACCGACAAGACTCTTCATGAAATGCTCCCCAGGTCTATTCAGTGATAGCAGTTATCAATCATTAGTACCTCTTGCTGCCCAAGGTTGACAAGATGGGTACTTACATTAAACAAAATACATAAAAGAGTGCTGCAGTAACTTGGTACCAGGTATACACTGAACTAATGGGAATGGAATGCCTTTTCGGAATATCATTCTGAACAATACTTGATTCATTTCTAATTTACAAGTGATACCAGCTAAGGGATCTGGAATGTCATACAAGAGTTCTTGGGTAACATCCTTGCTTAGTGCTTACATTATTAGACAAAGCGCTTTACTTCCATGCGTTCCTTTACCCAAGTGTAGTAAACAGGTAACAGGAAATGCTGGGGTAATAACTGCAAGAGGCTCAGGAAGAACAGATAAAGACTCCAATCCTGGATAATTAAGGCTACACTATCATCATAATGATTACCACATGAAGATGAATCAAACTTTTACTAAAGATCTGACATGCAACATTAACATTAGATCGAGACGCTGCTTGTGTAAAACTGCAGGATGAATGGTAGCCAGAGGTCACCAGCTGGAATAGAAATGTTATATCGTACGTACCCTTGATAGCTGCAGAAATGCTGATGTCAAAGTTAAAGGGGTCATCATGCAGAAGGTATGGAAGAGGTGTAGGATCCTGAATGGAGATAGACATATGTAAGAAAGAAACATTAAAAGATTTAAAATAAAAATCAACAAATAAAATATCCGTTCAATAACACAAATAGCACTTGCACTAGACATGGTGGAAACAGAGTTGTAATAAAATAATTTCTACTGTTTTCTTCACATTTATGAAGATGTTACGATATGAGACTGATTAAAGACCCACATGTTACAAATATGATTAATTAAATAGCAAATAATTAATTACACTTTTTCATTATGACAGGAAATGCAACAATAATTAGATAGAATCTTGAATGCATGCAGTCAAAATTAATGCCTCTGTCCTTTGCCAGATCTGAAATATATCACACATTCCTCCTGCCGAATTTTCAAAAATTCTCATTGGAGAATTTAACCAGTTATCACTCAATGGTATGAGCCAAAATACTATTGTTAATACAATTACTACAATGTATGGTCATGGATTGTATTAACGAACGTGTACATTTACGTATTCAAAATAAAAATTTTCTACGTGTAGAACTATGCTCAATTCTCCACTAGGGAAGTCAATTGAAAGATGACAAAACGAGATGTATACAAGTGATCATTTTCACGTAAAAACAAGAAAAAAGGACTTTTTATGTATATAATGATCAGTTTAAAGTTGATCGCAAGAACAAGCCATTTTCATGTTTACAATCTCTATGACCTTTGACCCTGCGACCCCAAAATCTCATCAGATCATTGTCATTCCCATATACATCATGTATGTTTGTGCCGCTCACATCGAGAGCGGGGCCATTTTGAAAGGCTCAGGATATGATTGACCTATCCTACCACCATTCCCATTATGTAAGAGCACTGATGAGTGAAACATCGCGAGGTTGCCTCTAGTGTTTGAGATCTGCAATGCTTTGGTATGAGCTCTAAAATTTAATAGGATAATATTCATGATATTACGACTACTAAAAATATACACATGGTAAAACCTGGGGGGTGTTTCACAAAGCTGTTCGTAGAGTTACGCATGACTTTACGAATGACTTGAATATGAAGTGCCAAATGGGATGCCAAAAAATTTCCTGACGTGTTAACAAAGTGTGACTGCATTTCATATATTTTAACTAAATTGTGGCAAAAAAATGTACTTTGCAAAAAAATGTTTGTAAACAATAGTAACGTCATTCTGCGCTTGCATATTTCACCTTTAGCTGATGCGATTTATGATTTAGAATGGTTCATGAAGCCATTTGTAACTTTACGAACAGCTTTATGAACACCCCCTGGTATACGTTGCTGACGATGCTTCATAGATAATATCTATCAAAAAGATGTTTACAGGCAAAATCTCAAAATGAAACTAAACTCGAAAAGTTTGCCATCCAGTGGCATTGGCTCTCTGAAAGAAATATTTTTTTGAACAAAATTATCTCCTTTGAAAAGCAATGCATGCATCCCCAGTTCAAAATGGCACCGCTCAGGAAGCGCCTACTGGTTGTGTAGTGAACGAACATACGTAACATGCATGAGCCAAGATTGAAGTTGTTCTGTTAAATTGTTCTTAAGCTATCGCAAGAACGAGCCATTTTCACATAAGCAATGACCTCTATGACAGAGCTGCCAACTTTAATATTCACCTTTTAGGAAAAATTTGCTGAGAAATCAGGAAGATCTTTCTCAATTACACATAATCCAATGGAGGTATTCAATGTATGAATCAGGGAGACATTGAAAATAATTACAGTCATTCAATTTTCAGGGAGTCTCCCTGACAATCAGGAAGACTTCTTAAAGAAATGTATCATTTAAAGAATAAGAAGTCAGCTGGAGTTGACAGAATAGATTTATATACAGTGTGTCCCAGAATAAACAAAACCGAGATTGATTATGTTTAATCATATCTTAATCACAGTTACGATTAACAAGTGTCACATATTTGTAAAGCTTAGACTCTCTTCTTTCATGCGATGTCACTCATATGATATATATTTCATGCATGAGTGAATAAAGACAATGAGAAGTTGGGTAACCAAAAGTTCCTTTGGCCAACGAAGTTTGAATTTCAAAGAGATAATCACATTTTTAGAAAGTTCATTTTCTGCCCTTTTGCTTGACACCTCAGTCTGGAAAAATGACACAGGGATGACAGAGATAGCTTAAATTGAAATATTGATCATTTCCTTGAATTTTAAAATAATTTGTTTCTTAACTTCTCACTAATTGTTCACACCAATTATTCGCATGAATGGATGCGGAGATGGCAATGTTTGATCTAAAAGCTTTCGTGTAGAAGACTCCTTCTATCTCACCCTCCTCATCCTCATTGTCCATCACTACCCCATCCCACCCCCCATCCCCAATCCCTCCCCGAACCTCAAACTCTATGGCTGGAATTCACAAAGGTGGTTTAAATTTAGTCCATGGTTTAGGCAAATTTTGTGGCACAAGTGCGCTTGATTTAGCGCGTACACTAAGATAGGTCCAATGATAAACGCGCGCGGGTGGCAAAGGGCGCTAGATTTATGCTTGTTGCCATGGCTTAGACCACAGTTTATGTAAATTCATGCTTAGATTAATTTACATAAACCGTTGTCTAAACCATGGCAACAAGCATGAATTTACATAAACCGTGGTCTAAACCATGGTAACAAGCGTAAATTTGGCGCCCTTTGCCACACGCGCGCGTTTATCATTGGACCTTTCTTAGTGTACGCGCTAAATCAAGCGCACTTACACCACAAAATTTGCCTAAACCATGGACTAATTTAAACCACCTTTGTGAATTCCGGCCTATGATTCCCCAAGCTCCCTCTCCCTCCCTCGTTATGTGTGTGTGATGGTGTGTGTATTGTGTTATGGTCGTGTTATCTAATGGATAGATTTAGTGAAACATAACCGATAAATTGCATGTTAAAACCCATTTCTCCCACCCTCCTCCTCATTCCCACCCCATCATTAACCCCACTCGGAGCTCCAAACCATTAACTCTTCACTCCTTCACACTTCCTCTCGCTCCCTCTGTATGCGTGTTTGTGTGTTGATGTTATGGTCGTTTATTCATCTAATGCATTTATTTAGTCAAACACCACTGTATATAGCTGCACACTTAAACAGAATTAATTTCTTTCCATAAAAGCTATTCATAAATGGAACCAGACATGACACTGCTAGACAGACAGCAACAACAGCAACTTGCTGAAGGTTCTCGAGCTCAGAACTTCCCTCTTTTGTTACTAGAAACACTCGTTGACCAATCTGTTGTTAACTGCAAGGTGAATTATGTTAATTAAAACATACTTCATTATTAATCAGCTGTTATTATTTTTGTGAGGTTTTGTACTCGCCACTCCATTTTCATACCTTGGAATTATACCTTGGAAGTAGGCAAAAAGTTATACAAAAACTTATTTGCTTCTCAGTATCCACTGTCCAGTAATGAATATTGACTTTAGAATAGGTGCTGTGCAGTTCTGGATGTGCATAGACAATTAAATACTTCAGCAGGATTGAACTTGTTTTTCCTCTGAGACCAGAACTTGTCTAGATTTGACTTGAACGAGTTCAGTGACGGATTTTCTGCAACATATGATGGAAGACTGTTCCACTCTGTAACTACTCTTTGTGAAAAAGAGCACTGCCTCAGTTTGGACTTTACATGTTTCTTCTGAAGTCTAAACTGGTGACCTCTTGTTATGGTGACCAAAGAACGGTGAAAAAAAGTAGATGGCTGAAGGTCATCGATTCCATGCATTATCTTGTAGACCTGTAACATGTCACTTCCATGACGTCTGTATGCTAATGAAGGCAGATTTAGTTGCCCGACGCTGAACTTTTTCCACTTTGAGAATATATTTCTTCAGATGAGGGTGCCACACAGGAGAACAGTATTCTAGCGTTGGTCGCACAATTGGCTTGTACAATTGTGTGAAACCCTTATTGTCCATAGAAGAAAAGGTTTTCGCTTAATAATTCCCACATTACGATTTACATCATTAGGAGCAGTGTCAATGTGGTTTGAAAATGACATTATCTCATCAAACAAAACTCCAAGATCCTTTTCATGTTGAACAGCAGGTATTAGTTTGTTTGCATCATACATAACATATTCACATAAGGGATTATTTCTTCCCTAGTGGATAACTTTACACTTCTCGACGTTGAAAGGAAGTTGCCATGTTTTGGACCATGTTAGAAGATTAGTTAGCTCTGCTTGAAGAATCATGATGCCATCGCTATTTGTAACTGATGAATAGAGCTTCGTATCATCGGCAAAAAGCTTGACATTACACTTGTTAGACTGGATAACATCAGGTAGATTGTTTATATAGAGTAAGAAGAGGGCTGGCCCGAGCACGCTACCCTTGATTTCTCAATGATTAACCATGCATGAAGTCTTTTGTCTTCTTTGTTCACTGCTAGGACAGGCAGCGAATGCAAACGGATTCATCATGGAAATGCAAGCATCACTTTACACGAACAGAGCTTAGTCATCTCCGACTCATTTTCATCCATTGAGGAGTCATATTAAAGAGCAGAAAATGAACTATTCAGAAGTATTATTTTCATATCACAGTAAGAGATATATTTTCATATCTATCTCTTTGAATTTGAGGTATGGTTTGGCAAGGACATTTTGGTAGCCCTTCCCCATATTGTTTTAGTTCATTCATGCATGAAGTATATATCATATGAGTGGTATCTAATGAAAGAAGAGGGTCTAAGCTTTGCAAATATGTACTAGTTATTTATCATAATTGTGATTAAGATATAAATAAACATCGATACATCTCGGTTTCGTTTTTTTCTGGGACACTCTGTATATTAAAAACGTGTGCTTTGGAAATTGTAAGACCTGTCACGTACTTAATCAATAGATCATTATCTGAAGGTAGAGTTCCCTCAAGATGGAAAGTAGCTAAAGTCATACCCCTTCATAAAAAGGGTGATAAACTTGTAGATGATAACTACAGACCAATATCTTTGTTATTCTGTATGTCCAAAATACTAGAAAAGATTGTGCAAGAGCAACTGATTTGATTTCTGCAGAAAAACAATATACAGTCAACTCTGCCTAAGTCGAATTTCTTGGGACTGACGAAAATGCTTCGACTTAGAGAAAATTCAACTTATGAGGGGTCAAAAACAATAGAAAATAAAGGAATGGGACCAAGTACAGACCTTCAACTTAGGTGATTATTCGACTTAAGCAACTTCGACTTAGGCAGAGTTGACTGTATTGACCAAAAATCAATTGGGATTCAGACCGAAGCATTCTACTTCCACCGCACTTATAATGGTCACGGATGAATGGCTTCATTCAGTTGATAAGGGCTCATATACAGGGGCACTTTTTGTGGATCTATGAAAGGCTTTTGATTCAATTGATCACATAATTCTTCTTAGAAAACTGTCTAGTATTGGCATAAATGGCATAATGCTGAAGTGGTTTTCTGATTATCTAACCAAAAAATCTTTACTTCTATAAACAATATTACTTCTCATGAATTGATACTAAAGCACGGTGTCCCTCAGGGGGTCCATACTTGGTCCCATTTTATTTTTGATATACATCAATGATTTATCTAATACGCTACATTATTGCCATCTATATATTAAAATGATAAGCCAGACCCTGGCCAATTCCTTTTACGGCTATAGATATTTTTCCTCGACCGCGTCCGCCCTTGCCCTTGTGGGGAAACCGTGACATAATTCCACGGCACATGTCTTCCTTATACCGCATGCCACACCGACCTCGTCATCGTCGTCGACGTCACTAAATCTGATTGGGGAGATTTGGGGGAACGATCAGCTGAAGGAAGGGCCGCTTTCCGTGGAGACCCCTTACCGCTGATGGCGAAAACAGCTGTGCCCTCTGGCGTGGTCCCTCCCCATAGACATATAATCAAGAGATCAACAACTTCAGTAGGGCGAGTAGCAACTTGCATGTGCAACCCATACTGGCCAACCTGCGTGAGGTATCTCCTAAATCCGACGCTCTGTTATCTTTGTTTACATAGTTTATCCATGCCATGCTCTTATGAGTTGACAAACTTTCTTACACTCAGTACAATTATAGGGTCTAAGTAACTTATAACTCCGATTGAGGTGAGTATGATTGTAATTACGATTAAATCTCGGGAATTTGAACACACTATAAAAAGGATTGTAAACAGCTTTTTGAATACGATACGGTTGGAGAGGGTGTGTAGGTTAATGTATCATTGAGGTCTGTATTTTTATAGACGGTGATAGGCCTCTTAAACTTCGTTCAGAGTGTTGTTGCTCGCTCATGTAGTGCAGCACGTCGATTCATGTTTTCAGGTGGGCAGGTTCGAACCCGCGTTGAGGTTAGGTTTTTTTTTTTTTTTTTTAATTTTTTTCTTTTTGACACGTTTAAAAACAGTTTTAAAACGCGGGTACGTTCATGCAATCATTCGCCGGCTGTAAGACTTAATAATGAGTAAGATCGCCAAACTGAACAGGAAAAGTTGTGTTTTCATTTTGCCATAATCATTGCTTGAAAGCAGCGAGATTTCAAACACGTTTAAAAAATGAACATGGAAGAATGGTTTCAAAAAAGATAAAAAGGAAAATTAACGAGAAATGGAACTATAAAGCTAAGTAGATAAAAAAACAAGGGAAGACATGATGGAAGAAAAAAAAAAAAGTAGGCCCCCTACCCTTATAGTATAAGAGAACTTGGACTGAAGAGAAATAAGTTTAGTAAAGGGAACTTGGACTAAAGACAAGATAAATCAAGGTTAATGGGGATAGAAAAATTAAGAAATATATAGGAAGGATAGAAGAAAAGACGAATAAAAGACAGATAAAAACAAAAAGAAAAAAGAATTGAAATAAAGAAATAGGTCTACATAGGAAGGATGGAAGAAAAGGTGAAAGAAAATTAAGGAAGACAGAAAGGAGGATAAAAATAAAGAAAAACATAAAGGAACGACAGAAAAGACAGAAAAACAATATTAGCCTCCATACAGAAGAAGATAAAGGAAGAAGGAAAGGAAAAGGCGACAAAGAATGAATTGAGGAAAGACAGAGAATTAAGAAAAAATAAATAGGTCTATATACATAAGGGAAAGACAAAAGAAACTGGTAAAATAAGCGAAAAATAAAGGAAACATGAGGAAAGAACAATATCAGATTGAAAAGTGATATCAAAGAATAAAATGTAAAGATAAAGGGTGACAGAAAGGAAGTGACAAGAAGGAATAATGTGAGGAAATTAAGACACAGAAAAGAAAAATAGACCAATAAAATATCATGGAATGAGTACGACATTAACAATGTGGCAATGAATTCATATTTAATTTTTCATCTTTCGTTTAATAAAAGGCCATACAAGCCTATCTAACTTAGCGCAACTCAAAGAGGGCGAGGCCTCTGAATAGAGCTTTCTAGCCATACTTTATTTTGAACTTTGATTTACTTTGATTTCTAACTTTGCTTATATTCATTTGTTTGTTTTATATGTTTACATTTGATGTATTTTTTAATATTACGGAAAATAAAACCAAGTATCTGTACCAAGGATCAATTTCATTTACACACAGAAGTTAGTCAATGATTGTAGGAACATTCAGGGCAAATTATTTTATGCATAACTTCTTTGTTCAAAAGTTATGCTATTTTGAATTAGGAGGGGTTACTTTTTTTTTGGTTGTGTTTCTAACAAAAGTACATGTATCTATAATTCTTTTACTCCAGCACCTGAATGTAACTCACCCATTACCCTCTCTTAAATGCTGTGGATAGACAGTTTTAATGCATTTGCCATCGTACCCGAACTGTAACAAAACTTGTATGCATGTCCAAATGACAGAAGATGAGAGAGAATAAACATTTCAAAAGAACGATGAAGAAGCCCCCATTAATGATGAAATTTGATAAAATAGTGCTAGGTCAGGCAAGACTGTTCGTAATTTTTTGTACAGTGAAACAAACATTGCAGTCAGACCACTGTGCATTTCAAAAGCGCTTATTTTATAAAACTTGTATGCATGTCCAAAGGACATTTATGAATATTCATGAGCAGAAGGGTATGGTAGGAAACTGCTGATTACTTCGCTACCTCTTTGGATTTTGACGATTTTAATTCTAAATTGAAGAATAATAATTCTACCAATTTTAGTTTATAATTTAAGAATTTCGAGAAAAATTTTTAAAATAAAGAAACCATTCATGCAAGTAAATAAGCTACATAGGATAGATAAAACAGAGTGAAAAATATTGGTCCTTCTGCTTGTATCTTCAGATATTCCAAATTAGTATTTGCTAGCAAAAAGAAGCAGAAACTTGTTTCCTCGACAGCATGAGCTTACATTCCTTACATTTAAATTTTCCTGAAAATCAAAAAGAAAGGTCTTGTCTTTGTACACAAAGGCTTGCCGAATTAGGAATTGCCTTTATGAAAAGAAGGAATGTTCTTTCTTCATCAAGCGTTTGCATGACTTTTTGCAAGCTCCTCTCCTAGTAGCTCACACTTTTCCTTGCCAAAAAAATGAAGTAAATTACCAGTCGTTATTTCTAAACTTCAAATTGCCCTCACTTTCTTTTGAGAACCATTTGTAAGCTGATACATGTATTTATCTTTAGTTTCAAAAGTGTGTTGTAAAACTGAATATCAAAACCAGTTTGGTTACATTAAAAGTAGTAGGTCAAATCGTTTCTGCATCAAATTTGGAAAGTGAGCGAGTAGAACTGTCAACAAAGCTTATGCATCGGAGCACAAATCTCCTTTGTATACTATTTTCCTGAAGGCATTTTTATCAGATGTTGGAGTGCATAAGCCTGTTGTAAATTTTCAAACAGTACCACCTGGCAAACAACATACCACTTACCTGGCAATACAGGGCCCTAGAAACATTTAATTGATGATTTTTTCACTAAGAGCCCAAGGAGACGCCCTTTCAGAAAGAACTTTTGAACCGTACACGGTGCTCGAGCTCTAACAGGTGTCCCAAAAAAGCTTAACGGCAGCTTCATATGAGTATTTTGCTTTCGAAAAGTATTTGTACATCATTGGGAGTACTGGGTAAGATCACTGAAATTGGTTAAGTAAGTTTGATTCTATTTGACTTTTTATTCATATAAGGTCGTTTTCAAATTTCGCATGTTATTGCAACCAATGAGTAAAGGTTGTGTCGAGAATCGTCTTTCATATGGCATGTAACATGTTACAATGGGTGAAGAACACCTATGGTGATTGATGCATATCAACAAAAGAAACATGTGAAACGGCAATTTTAGGAAACGGGCAAAGATGATCTTGGTATTTTTCTCTCCGGTAGAAGATGCTTTACAAATGATGTAAAAAAAGTAATATAATTTTTGAAGGCAAAGTAGGCCCCCTGTGCTGAACATCTGCCTTTCCGCTTTTTGGGACACTCGGTATAGATGAATCCGGTTTCAAAACACTGTAACTCATGTCGGCCATAACTGGGGGGCTTCCAGAGAAGAACAAAAGCTGATTCAATGGGTTGTGCAATGAGCCAGGTGCGTTGCTGTGTCAGTGCATAAATTATCTTTTGTCAGGCATACTTGAAGCACCTCAGTTAAAAATTACCATTAAAAACAGCACTCAAACCACATTGGTCTATAGATCTCATGCCGGCAGGTAAGAGGGGGGTTAGTGCAGTGGTCTGTATACACGTGCGCTCACCAGAGAGCAGGCGTTCTCTCTCTCTCCCTCCCTCTTTCAAGGTCGCTTCTCTGGCAGGGAATTACATTCAGGTAGCAGAAGTGCAATGAGGGTTTGAGGTTTAAACAGAAGATTTTTGTCATGTTTCAAACAAGATTAGAATTATCAAACCATACGACATGGAGTGACATGATGTTGGAGGTGTGTGTGCGTCTGGTTGTGTTTGTGCTTTGAAGGGAATTGGTAAAATGATAAAGTTTCTGGAAGAACGTTTGACTTATTGTTCTTTCGAACAGAGTTTTATTTTCAGGATTGAACTATTCTACCTTGGAGTCCACTCGACAGCACATAATCTGACTGTTCTGAGGTTTAGACGTTAGTGGTCATCGTGAGTCGTCGCCCATGTTGCCAACATGAATGCATTATGTAGGCTCTCCATTCAACTACAAAGTCAAAGTGGCATTTTTGTTTGCGGTTTCATCATAATGCGTGGCCCCTTCTGCGAACTGATATATTCTCAGGGAGTTTTTCAAATACTTTGTTTTCCTTGTATGCATGAGTGTGCTTTGGTGTGTGGATGCGTACTTTAACGAGTCAGTGCTCGTTTCCAGACAAATGAACAAATTGTTCTACCAGTTCGTAGGTACTTGAGTAAAATGCATCTTTACTTATGTTATATCACAGATTATGAAACAATCAACTGATTTAGCTTTATGCAACAATGGTATGAAGCCTTTAGGATTGCGAATGTATACAAGAAAAGGATTATGACTTGATCAAAATACTTAAACTAAATTCAAAGACAGTCTTAAAGCCTGTCTGTTGCGTCTTTAAACCTAAGTTTTCCTTAGCTAATATTCTATAGTCTCTTAACTGGGCCTTGATAATTACAAAAGAATTGTTGGTCACAAGAAATGGCTACATATTTCTTGGGACAAAAAAAAAAATCAAGCCTAGCTCATACATGTCCAGTAAAGCACTGCAGCATATTAAAATGAAATGAGTGCAATGTTTTCTACCACACACTGATAAATGAGTAAAAGAAACATATTTTTAGCAACTTTTTAGTAGCTGCTTTTTTCATCCAAATTTGCTACTCGTTCATGTGTTAAATGGTATTCACATTGCACTAGCAGTTTACTCATCTGAATGAGGCTTTAATGGTGCATTTTTTTTTCTGTGCCTGGTGATTACTGGCTACAAAAACAAAGTTTCTTTTAAAAAAAAGATCAAGGCTCATTCATACGTACTATAATAAACAACTGCAACAAAAATTTTCACGTTTATGCAGACTTTATCCTGCTACACAGATAAGGGCATCAAACCTGCTACCTTTGTTTTCTGTAGCTTCTTTTTCTTTCATCCCTACTTTCCATTCATTCACACATACTTAGCAGCGGTTCACTGCACCACATGTGAACTGGGCTTCATAAATGTAATCTTTTTCTGTACCTGAGGATTGTTGGCTACAAGGAATGGCTCTAAGGCATCAATGGTCACGATCCAGGGAGAGATAGTGGTTGCAAAGTTCTTACCTAGGAAGGGTCCCAGAGGGACATACTCCCACTTCTGGATATCTCTTGCTGATGTTGAGAGGGGAAAAGGTAGTTAGAGAATAAAAAACATGACACAATTACACAGAAACATACCGAGACTCATAATTTCATTTTTAATTGATAACCGACATGACCATAGAGACATTACAAGAAATCAACAAAAGACCAACTTCTGAGAAAAACAAAATTTTCAGCAGACAGACTGTTCTTGAAAGGGTCATTACCTGGATAGATAACATTAAAAAAAAAAAGCTAACAAAAAAAACAACGTAACAATATCATTAAGAGTACCCCACTCTCCTAGTTCAGACCCTCAGACAAGGATTTGCATCTGCTAATTACATAGTTGTTTTCCAACTTGTCTAAAATTTGAATGGATATAATAAGAACTTACCACTCCAATCATTCATCATGACCATACCAAAGATATGTTCATGAGCATTGCCAACAGGGATGGGTTCACCCAGCTTGTTACCTGGTCCAACAAAGAATGCCTAAAGAATTGTAAGCAAAGCAAGGAAAAGTAATGATGATATAAAGTATGCTTCTTAAAAGCAATATCTCACTAAATAAACATGACTAAACATATGAAGAATATATCATAAAAAGGCATTTTTTCATGTTTTTTATGACCCACATTCATGATGATGGAGCTGGAGACAAATCAAAACCAACAAAAGTGATTTATGCATGAGAGTAGTGACAAACACAATGAATATCATTCATTGATCCTCCCTTTGCTTCCATTTCTGTGGAAGAGAGGGGAGGGGGTCAAGTGCAAAAACCAAGGCTTTCAATTCAAAACATGAAAATCTCGTTCATGGTGGCAACAGAGAGACTTTACCGTAATGGCTAAAATTCAAATGTTAGAGATTTTTGTATGTTTAAAGTTAATGTTTGTAGCGTCACTTACTCCAAGTCCTCATTCTGTTTTTCATGAACTTGAAATAAAGTGACTTGAATTTTCATGAAGAGGAAAAGACAAAGTAAAACGGACGATGAAGTTTCTTGATTAAAAGAATGGGGGACTTAAAATGATGAATTTGGAATTGTTTATCAAAGTTCAAAGAATCAATTGAAAATGGATGCATATTTCACAAGCAGAGGTCAGAGGTGAAACATATTGCAGATAAAATATATATTTGAGAAAATTCCCTTCAGTTGAAAAAGGCAAATGCATTTAACAGAAGAAAGGAAAAAGGAATTAGATATGAAAATAAATTGTATTCATGGTTTCAGATAAAATAGTCCCATTAAGTGAAATTGTTTCAGAGATTATATCCACCTATTCTCAATAGTAAACTAGAAGTCTCCCCTGTAGTCAACAAGTTAAAAGAATTATTTGATTTATCTAACAGAGACAGTGAAAATATTTTTCTCAGACCAAGGAAGTGTACTTAAAATAGTAAGCTTAGGGAATTTCAATTCAAAATTTTACATAGGATTATTTACACGAATCTGGATTTATATCAGTTTGGCCTGGCTCCCAGTAATTTATGCTCCTTTTGCAAAAGATAAGTAGAAACCTATTGTCATGTATTTCATGAATGTGAACAGATTCGGTCGCTATGGAGGATAAAAGGTGATGCACTTATCTTGCCGATTTCAAAAGAATCAAACTGGGAAGGAATCTTTCATGGTGTGTCTTTGGGCAATGTGGGGAAGACGTATTTATTGAATCATGTAATCAATAAAACATTTGATATTTCAAAGTAGAGAGAGAAATATACCTCCTAATAGCCAAGAAGTGAAAGAAATATTGGTAGGAAATCAAGTTGGAAAAAAGAAGAAGATAGCACTAGATCGTAACACCCTATCATTACATTTAAAGAAATGGGAGGCTTTTGATTTCAGATGAACGGTGGAGTCTTTTGGATGTGAAGTGTTACTAGTATGCATAAGACAAAAAAAGAGAGGTTTGTTGTGTCATTGGGTGTCCGCAGATTCTCACACTTCTTGTAATTCACGGATTGCAAAAGAGGCGCTCAGGGATTGCGGAGGGAAAGGGGGGTTGCCCGTGCATGGCTGAAGGGGGAGGGGTGAGGTATTTTTCTGGAATCTTCGGGTGCATCTATCTTTTTCCCTTTTTCATCTTTTTATCTTTTCCTTTTATTTCTTTAAAAAAAAAATTCTTTAAAGAATCTTTCAGAGAGAGAAAAAAAGAAAAGGACCAGTTATATATTACTACACTGTGAATAAGCTAAGATTTGAAGTGAATTACAAGTACACGTTTGTATAAATTCTTTGTTCTTCTTTGATTGTATACATTGTTTTTTTTTACTGGTACAGTGGTATGTATGAATTTACTTTTAAATTGTAAAAAGATTTTTCTTTAAGGTATCTTATATTCATGATTGTAATTTGTTTGGTATGTTTGTACATGTACATATTGATGTCACTGAAAGAAAAGAAAATAGTATTTAAAACAACCAAAAAAAAAAATGCAAATTTTGACTGATAAATTGAAGGGCATCATGGACAATCACTCATCTGTGTTTTATCCTAATCTTTTGTTCATTTTGTTTTATTATAATCAAATTTAATTACATTGTTCATGACTTCTGTTCGCAAACTACTTTTGAAATTACTCAATATCATTCCCCCATCATTCATGCAAGGATGTATATCATATCTGATATCATATGAAAGAGGAAGAAATGATCTGACATAATACAAATTTATCAGGATGTAACTATTTCTAATTTTGATGGGGAAAAGTTGAATTTCCTTATGCATGAAACACACTGGACAGCTGTTCCCTTAACTTTTCTACTATTGCATGCATTCTTAAGCCCTGCAAACAAGGATGGGTTAACCTAGTTTGTTTCCTGGTCCAACAAAGAACACATGTACCTGACAAATTATGACAACTCCAGCTAAAAACTCCTCCTCCTCCTATTACTACCATCACCACCACCACCACCACTACTACTACTACTTAACTACCACCACTACTACTACCACCACCACCACCACCACCACTACTACTACTACCACCACCGCTACTACTACCACTGCCACTACTACTACTACTACCGCTACTACTGCTACTACTACTACCACCACTACTACGACTACTACCACTACCACTACTACCGCTACTACTACCGCTACTACTGCTACTTCTACTACTACTACCACCACCACCTCCACCACCACTACCACTACCACTACCACTGCTACTAATACTACTGCTACTACTATTACTACCACTACCACTACTACTACCGCTACTACTGCTACTTCTACTACTACTACCACTACCACTACCACTACTACTGCTACTTCTACTACTACCACTACTACTACTACCACCACCACCACCACCACCACTACCACTAATACTACTACCACTACTACTGCTACTACCACTACCACTACTACTACCACTACTACTATGACTTCTACTACTACCACTACCACTACCACTACTACTGCTACTTCTACTACTACTGCTACTACTACCACTACTACTACTGCTACTACTACCACTACTACTACCACTACTACTATGACTTCTACTACCACTACTACTACCACTACTACTACCACTACTACTGCTACTTCTACTACTACTACTACTACTACTACTACTACTACTACTACTACTACTACTACCACTACTACTACCATTACTAATACCACTACTACTACCGCTACTACTACTTCTACTACCACTACTACTATGACTTCTACTACTACCACTACTACTACCACTACTACTGTCACTTCTTCTACTACTACTACTACCACTAATACTACTACTACTAATTCAATTTCTACTACTACAACTACTACTCTTGCTGCTGCTACTGCCACTACTACAATCACTGCAACTACTCCTATTATAGAAGTAATAATAATTCAGAGAAGAGGAAGAAAGAAAGGGAAGTGGAAGAAAGAAGAGAGAAGAAAAAGAAAGGAGAGGAAAAAGAAAAAGCAGAAAAGAGTAGTGGTCATAATCATAACCATGAGAGTTGTATTTTAAGGTGTCTTTCCTCAAGTCATACCCACCATCTCAAGTTCAAAGTCCATGAGCCTACAAGCAGTGAATACGGGAGGTTTGTCTGCAAGGAGATAATCATCATATCATAAAAACAGAGGAAAAAGAAAAGGAAGATCACAAAAAAAAGAGAAAGAAAATAAAGGAAGAAAAGGATAAGACAGGAGGAGGACAAAAAAAGAGGGAAGAAAAAGAAGAAAAGGAAGAAGATAAAAAAAAGAAAAGGAATCTCGACTGCGTGCAGTCAAAGTTAATGCCTCCGCTATTGCCAGATCAGAAATAATTCACACATTGAACTTCTAAATTTTCAAAAAAAACTTTGAAAACCTGATCAGATCAATGCCATTCCCATATGCATATATGAGTTTAGTATGAACTTGGTTTGTTAATTGGTTCTTAACTTATCAAAAGAACATGCCATCCAAAACAAATCATTGTCACTTCCAAATTCATAAGCCAAGTTTGAAGTTGGTCTGTCAATTGGATTTTAAAGACAGTGTCAATCTTTTGCAGGTAAATCTGACATTCCATGAATCCAAAAGTTATTGTGAGAACAACCCATTTTATGTATATAATGAACTCTGTGACCTTATGACCCCCAAATCTGATCAAATCACCGTCGCTCCTTTATGCATACATGAGCTTAGTCAATTGTTTAAGATATCACAAGAACAAGCCCTTTTCATGTATACAATGACCTCTATAACCTTTGACCTTTGAATGCCTGACCCCAAAATCTAATTAGATAATTGTCACTCCAATATGCATACATGAGACCAGTCTGAAGTTGGTCCGTCAAATGATTCCTTAGTTATCGCGAGAATGAGCCATTTTCATGTATACAATGACCTCTATGACCTTTGACCTTGTGACCCGAAAATCTACTCAGATCATTACCGCTCCAATATGCATACATGAACCAAGTTTGAAGATGATCCATCAAATGGTTCTTAAGTTATCTTGAGAATGAGCCATTTTCATGTATACAATGACCTCTATGACCTTTGACTGTGTGACCCCCAAATCTAATTTTTGTCACTCCAATATGCATACATGAGACCAGTCTGAAGTTGGTCCGTGGAATGATTCTTTAGTTATCACGAGAACAAGCCATTTTCATGTATGCAATGACCTCTATGACCTTTGACCTTTGACTTCATGATCCCCATATCTACGTGAGCCAAGTTTGAAATTGATTCAGCAAATGGTTCTTAAGTTATTGCAAGAACGAAAACGGGACAGATGGACGGACGGACAAAGGTACGGACAGACAACCCGAAAACATAAATGCCTCCAGCACCCACCTTTGGTGGGCAGAGGCATAAAAATGTGATCTTATCCATGCAGGGTAGCCCTGGGGGGATATATCTCATTGAGTCCTGTACATCATCTGTGTAAACAAAAACGTAGAAAAAGGGTTGTTTTTCAGCACCAGGCGGGGAAAACGGGGATCCAGTTAAGGGTATCAAAATCAGGAAAATCTGGGAAAAGGTTATTAAATTAGGAGATCTTGATGCAATCCTTGAATAAAATCCCTGTTAAGGGTATAAAAATCAGAGATGTAATATACTATTTCTCTGTTTAGGGTATTAAAATCACTCCTACTTCTGTCCTACTTTAATCCCCGTTTAGGGTGCTTTTCAGAAAGTGATTTACGCGAATGATGTACAGGCCTCAATGAAACATATCCTCCCTGGGGGGGGGGGGGGTAGCCTCTATAGCATTAACATTGTTCTTGAATTAAAGGCAAAGTCCACCCCAGAAGTATCACTGTTTAAATAAAAGGAGTTAAATTTGAACAGTATTTTGAAAGAGAAATGAGCAAAATCGGTCAAAGAATAAGAAAATTACACTCATTTACATTTTCTAGTAAATTACTCTCAGCTCTGCAAATTGGCAACATCGATGACGTCATATGCGAGCAGCTCTCCATTCACTTTGTACATGAAATTTAATATTTTCTCAATTTTCTTGGAAGTTACACATTTTCTTACCCCAACAGTCAATGTATGTTCAGAACAGTTCTGTGTTACTCGAGTATGGACTCGAGTCCAATTTTTGACGACTTGAACTCGAGTCCAGTTTTTCTCCCTTTGACTCGGACTTGGACTCGGTCCCAGAAATCGTGACTCGGCAACGAGTCATGCACGAGTCCAAGCAGTAGCGGCCGCATTGTGTTGCGCCTTTTCTACTGTATTGACATTCAATACATTTTTGTTTGTATTTTGCAGTACTAGAATTTTGTTGCTTGATGAATTAAAATATGTATAGGCCTACTGTAATGTACTCCACTACTCTTTATTCAGTGTGTTTTACATTCAATGGCCTACTACTATGTGTTGCACTAGTTGTAAGCTGAGCATGCATAATCTATGCTCGCTAGCGTACATAGCCAGTCTGTAGTGTTTAATAGCAGGAGCAGCTACCTAGCTCGCAGCAGCATCACCGATCAGTACGGTGAGCTGCGCTGCTACGGCCCCGTCACATATTAGCGGAACTAGCCAACGTATGCCCAACATATTCGCAAATTTTGATATACGTTCTCGTAAGTTGTCATTCGTTCATAACACGTTTGACGTACATGGTATTTATTAGCTGTTGTAGGTCTTCGCAGTAATCGCAGAGACATGCTGGAGCCGATTTTCTATTTTGGACATGTTCAAAAATGTAGAACCAGATTTTGGCCAAAAATTTGAGCGTATTTGAGCATATCTGGACTTTTAAAAAAAATAGATGTTCGCTAGGCATACGCTAGTGGGGCCTTTATATCAGTTGCAAAACTTACAAAAATTGCGCGTGCATAATTATATGTGACCATGGTTGGTCGACCACTCGTCCTCTGGGTTGGGGGGGTTGGACGTACCTGAGGTCGGACAGCTCGCCCCGAGTATCCAAGAAATATAAAGAGTTGGAACCAGCAAAATTATCTTGTTATAAAAGTTTGTTATATCTGAACTCTCTATTATGAGGTTCCATTGTAGATGTAATTTGTTTTCATGTTTAGGAAGATGTCCAATGTAATGTGAACTAGATGTGACTCGGACTCAATTTTTTTTTTGACTCGGACTTGGACTCTGAGGTGATGACTCGGACTCGAACTCGGACTTTGAGGCTATGACTCGGACTCGGACTCAGAGGTGATGACGTGGACTCGGACTCGGGTTTTACAATGAGTCCAAGCAGTAGCGGCCGCATTGTGTTGCGCCTTTTCTACTGTATTGACATTCAATACATTTTTGTTTGTATATTGCAGTACTAGAATTTTGTTGCTTAATGAATTAAAATGCATACAGGCCTACTGTAATGTACTCCACTACTCTTTATTCAGTGTGTTTTACATTCAGCGGCCTACTAATATGTGTTGCACTAGCTGTGAGCTGAGCATGCATAATTTATGCTCGCTAGCGTACATAGCCAGTCCGTAGCGTTTAATAGCAGTAGCAGCTAGCTAGCTCAGTCGCAGCAGCATCACTGATCGGTACGGTGAGCTGCGCTGCTAAGGCCCCGTCACATATTAGCAGATCTAGCCAAGGTATGCCCAAAGTATTCGCAAATTTTGATATATTCAGACTCGGACTCAGGTTTTACAACTCGGACTTGGACTCGGACACAGCACTGGTTCAGAAGAATTGCTTTTTACATGGGGTGTGAAAATGTGTAACTTCAAAGAAAATTGAAATAATGTAAAATTTCATGTACAAAGTGAATGGAGAGCTGCTCGCATATGATGTCATCAGTGTTGCCAATTTGCAGAGCCGAGAGTAATTTACTAGAAAATGTAAATGAGTGTAATTTTCTTATTCTTTGACCGATTTTGCTCATTTCTCTTTCAAAATACTGTTCAAATTTAACTCCTTTTATTTAAACAGTGATACTTCTGGGGTGGACTGTCCCTTTAACCCATTCATGACAGAGGTCCACATTTTGTGGTTTGGCCTAATATCTTTTGATGCAAAGCCCTAAAAATCATACCAAATACATGAGCAGAAAGAGCAAAAAATTCTACACAAACTGGGCCCATTTTGGTTGCGTTAATATTCGTTGTTTGATGCTGAAAATTTTTTAAAGGAAAATAAGCATTAAAATCCTTAAATTGGCAATGTGATAGAAAGTTTGAAATCACCGTTTTCCCCTGCAAATTGGCAACTTTTTGACTTCTCATCATAATTTCCGTCAATCTATATTCATTTCAGATACATGACGTTTTATAAGAAAATGTAGCAATAAAATACAAATGTTGGATTTGCCAATTTGAAGAATAAAAGCTGATCAAATTAGGCGTTAAATAATTCCTGTCAAGAATGGGTTAAGGGCCCCTACAATCATATCATTACCCCAGCATAAGCTGAGCTCCCAGATAGGCCGATCATTATTGTACAATCATTATTGTACAATCCCTACTAAGCTTGTTGTACACAAGTCACAGCCATCATACTATTGCACATGTACCATTCAAAATGTACCATTGCACAGCCTGTATGACGTCACAGCATAAAGATTGCTTGTTTTATTTCTTTTGTCAAGTCACAATTAGCTTGCGCAGTATACACATATTCAACTTTTAAGGAAAAGCAAGTCAGGCACTACACTATCATAAGATACACACACAGACACGCATTTTGCAGTTGGAACTTCTTTCCCATTTTTAAACTTTGATTTGTAAACCAAAACTTTACTATTTTTCTTGATTCTCATCAATTTTTCATCAAACTTCCGAGGTGTTGTATAATACAAATAGCAAATATTCTAATTTCATGCAATGGTACAAGTATTTTGTATTCAGTGAAAGAGCGACGTAAATTCCATTCAATGGGGCAAAGTCAAGTTGAATAGAAACCTGCTCTTTCAACTTAGGCCTCACCTCATGTTTATTTGCTATTTGTATATCATTCAAGGAATTTTTTTACAGGTACTCATTTACTTTAAAGCCCCACTACAGCTCAGGTCAGACCAAAAGTATGAAGTCAATCAATTTTCACAACTCCACAATACTTGGTAATGTGTTGGACACTAAATAATTAAATATCTTGGACTTGCCCCTGCATTAAAGTAAGAAGACAGTTGTAAACTGACTTTGAGCTGAATGCCTTACCATCTGGTTTAGTTTGTCCACAAGGTCTACGGACTGAGGTACCAGAGATAACTACAGAGGATGCACGACCGTGGTATGCAACAGGCAGATGTTTCCTGAAAGAATAGGATACTTCATTGAGAATTGGGTCTGTCCATGAAACTGGGTTAAAAAGTGTGACATTCCTTAGAAATTTGAAAATGCAAATTCTTTGAATGTTGTTAGTGTTTTTATTTCAAATGTGCTTTTTCAAAGAACATTGGTCAGGGTGCATGCTTTCAAGGAAAGAGACTATGTGCATGGCAGGTCAAGAATAAAATCCTATGTCAATGTGTGTGAAAATTACCTACTTCTACATGGACACCGGTGTCCATGTAGAGTCAGTAACTAATATTGTCTGAGTTTTCTTGAGATAAAGTGGTACATATCTCCAAGTGTCTCACATAGTTTCTCATAACCACTTACTTCTAAATGAAAAGTAAATAATCTGAAATAATTCATGCTCATAAACATTATATACAGATCAATCCTCATTCTGTGTTATCAGAATACTGCCACCACAGGGTGGACACCACAGTTTATTTGTTTTATATTTTCATTTATTTATCTTATACCTCCTAAATTACTGTACAGGAGCAAAGTCCTATTGAAATATTTCCCCCGAGAGTTATTTTCCTTTCAGGAACTTTTGAGTTTGTTTTTACCAGAGCAGTGCCACTGCTTCAAAGATACCGACTCTACACTGGACATCACATTAATTACTGCATACATTTTCTTTACCTGGATAAAATGTAAAGCTGATTCAGAGACCTTTTTGTTGTCAAATTTACTAATGCACGTACTTTGATAACAAGGGACTGAATCTGATTGTCATTCCTGTAAAAATGAGCTACTTTTACCGACTCTACATTGAAGTATAGGTTGGACACCACGTGTAGTGGCGGTATCAATTTAATTTTACAAGGCACCATTCCAGATCAGCCAAGAAATTTCATGTCAACACATTATATTTTGTAAGAGCTTAAATGTAAAATTTTATTCCTTTTCTAAAATATCTTAATGATATTATGACTTCAAAATGTTTTATCTTTTTTTGTATGTCACACTTGTTCACTAAAATTTAGGGGTGGATACCACACAATTATAACACATAAAAAATGAAGTAAGAGTGTCATGTCTGGTTGAATTTACAAATAGCTTTTATGGAAACAAGAAACCGGTAAGAAAATAATTTTGTTTTGAAAGTGTTGACAACTATGCAGTGGTGTTTGATTAAATAAATTCATAAGACACACATACACGTATATGCATACAGAGGGAGAGAGAGAGGAAGAGTGAGGGGGTGAAGAGTTAATGGTTTTGGGTTGCAAGTGGGGTTGGGGATGGGGTGGGGATGAGAAGGGTGGGAGGGATGGGTTTCAACATGCAAGTTATGCGGTTATGCAGTGGTGTTGAACTAAATCTATTCATCAGATGAACAAACGAACATAACACAATACACACACGCACACGCACATAAAGAGGGAGACAGAGGGAGCTTGAGGGAGTTTAGAGTTTGAGGTTCCAGGAGGGATTGGGGATGGGGGTGGGGGTGGGGTGGTAATGGACAATGAGGATGAGGATGGAGGGATGGGAGGGAAGGGTTTCTACACAAAAGTTTTCAGACCATGCTTGACTATCTCCGCACCATTAATGCGAAAAACCAGTGAGAAGTTAAAGGCATTGGCTAACTTTGTGAGCAGCCGATTTAAAAAATTCTCAAAATAAGATGAAACGTGTATGAGTACTTGTATTTGTACTAAAAAACCCTGAAACCAACCATAATTTGGAATGAAAAACTGTAAGACGCAAACCGTGATTTTATTATTTTTGGTCTCAGAGACAACAAATAAGAAGACCGTTTTGCTCGAGTTAAAAAAAAAAAAGTAATCTGCCTCCCTCTGCGTGATATGCCACTACACACAGGACAGTCGGGTGAGCCATGCGCACTCCTTATGTCTTGTCTGTGCAACCGAACGTTATACATGTATATTTTTCAAACATTGCTTCACATTTCTAATATTTAAAAATACTTCCTGTGGATATTATACTTCGAAACTTTCAGACTGGTATTTTTACACTATAACCCTTATGTTTATCCCATTTTCAAGTAGCAAAATCAGTTGTTTTTTAATTATAACAATGTTAACCAGTGCCTTTAAAGGGGTTGCTTAACTTAGTTCCTTTCCACAAAAAAAGTGATGACTTGGCTAATGCCGCCATAATTTCAAACATTAGGGTCATACAGGAATCAGCATGAATTTATAGGCCAATCGCGCATCTTTTTATCAAGATATTTATGATTATAGATTTATATTTTTAGGCGTACGGCCAAAAGGTTAAAACTTATAACGGTTGGCATACCTCCCTCACAGGCATATCGATCTCTACCTCAGCTCAGCTTTGGACAGCTGTGGCTTGCAAGGCATATAGCGCTAGCGCTCTGGCAATATCCCATTGCAGTGCAGAGCAGTGCATGCACAGTGCACGTACGTAGTAGCTTCTAGGTACACGTATCCCGCATACACAAGCTCTCTGCACAACAAGTTTTCGACATGGGGATGGCGATGATCGCTGAAAATTCTTTTCAAGATTGATGCAAGTTGCTTGTTCGAAAATATTTCTGTATTTTCAATTATGTGTAAATTCCAACAAACTTACCACAAAAATACGGAAGCGGTTGTATCTGTGACTTGGTATCATTTTTCTTACGAACCAAGGCAGTGTAACTGTTAGTGTCATAAAATTGGACCACCAACCGATCTTGATCTTCATGTATGTTCTGGTTGAATCGTAGATCGTTTGATCAAGTCTCTAACGTTAGAAGATACTTTGAATTCAGTTCAAATTGTCAGTTTTGCAATAAAATAGGTATTATTCAAGTAAACTAACAGTAGTGTGTTAATCTTTTATAAAATGTATGCCGTGCTGAGCTGAATCATGAATAGAAGTTTTCGATGGTGATAGGCAAATGACTGCACAATCACCATTGGTTTCCAGGCAATGTCTACGCCAGAGCTCCGGCGTGTCTGGCCTGGGCCGGGGTCGATTGACTGATGAGTTGTGAAAGGGCTTGTGTAGGCTGTAACTGTTGGCACTGCAGGTGAACTGAGAAAAATAAGGATTTGAAAATGTTCATTGATCACTCAGTGTCACAGATATATCTATTTTTGTTTCTGTTTACCTTCCATTCTTTGATTAAAATGAATTTTCTGTCTCCCATTTTTCAAGTTAGTGAATGTATGACGACTGTATTGACAAATCAAGTGAGTCGTAGAGTCTGTGTGTGTAGGTTCCCGGGCTCTGAGTAGACAGAAAAATCTTTCATGTATGGGGAATTTTTAAATAAAATTGACATTTGTTGTGTAGCCAGATGTAGTCTAAGCAGAACAACCGTTGACATCAGAGACTGATGCTTTCCGGTCTAGGCTCCAAGCAGCAGCTTGTACAGAAACATGGGGAGGGGTGTTTAAAAATTGGGGGGGGGGTAAAGACTGAAAGAAAAAATGAAGGATTTTTTTTCTTTCTTTGTTTTTTTTTTTCTTTTATTTTTTCTTTTGAAAAATCTTTTCAACTTTTTCCTAGTGAAACGCATTTCAACTGTATTCATTTAGTTATAGTTTTAATATTTTGTCATTGTCTCCGATTCATCCTCAGCACTTAGATGACGCATTCACTTGTCCAACTAGGATGAAAGGTGCTCTCTGTTCTGTCACCTGTCCAGTTGTGGAGGGATCATTGCTGGTACAGTGCTTGCTTGTGAACAGATGATATTGATGAGTTGGTCATATAAAGCCATTTACCTGTTTTGTTTTTCTCTAGTTTGTTAATGAGTCAACACTCAATTAGGCATCTTATTTTTATGTCGTTGTGTGAAAGAACGTGTCCACAACGCAAAATGGAAAATTATTGAAATTCAAATTTTTCAATGATTGGTAATTTCACAGGTAGCATGTAGACCTTGTGAATCGCTATTAATCTTCTTGTGGCATGATCTTTGCTAAAATTCTATTCCAATATGTCGAAATATATGTAAATGCAGTTTTGTATTTAGCATTCTGGACACATTCTCCTGCACGACATAAAGACAAAAAGCCTCATATGAATACCGGTGGCAGTGGGCATTTTTTTCCTTTTTCTTTATCATGTTTTATTGGGGGGTGGGTGTGGTGGATCAATCCGTAACTGCTTCTAGGCAGCATACTGTATACGCCAATATTTTCGCGTACAGATATTTTCGCGAATCACAGGCTCACAGACATTTTCGCGAGTTAAGTTCGCGAGCGCAAGAGCAAGACTTGCAGCAAACTTGTTTGTGCATGAATGAGCCATATCGGCAGATCCAGAGGATTACAATTTCTGTGTGTCTGTGTGTGTGTGTTATGCTACATACACACTGGGTGAAGGACTGCTGCAGTGCACTTTCCACATGCATAGTGCATAGTTTTAGGCAATGACAACTGTACTGTGTGCCGATGACGCTGCGCTGAGAGCTAGGTAAAAAGCAAATTTACGTGTGGATATTTTCGCGTGTTGTTAAATTCGCGACAGGTGAGTGATTCGCGAAATTCGCGAAAATAAAACCACCGCGAAAATTTCAGCTTATACAGTAAGTGTTTGTTCCTAGCAGCAATTTAACCCCCCCCCCCCCACAAAAAAAGAAAACGATGGGGGTATCCATTCCCATTTCAATTTTTTAACATATTTCCATTTCATGACCTTAGCTTTCAAACTGTATAAAAATACTTATTCATTTACGGAAGCTCTCTGTGATTTTAACAACGTGATTTCCTCACGTTAATTCTTATGTATTTCTTTGTTTTTTTGGCCAGAGAGCTTTTTCAGTTTACAAGAGCTCTTTTAGAGCTTATGTGAGCTAAATCTTTCACCGCTCCCTTGTAATTTTCCACTGCTTTCAAGACTTTTTTTTTAGCCTTTTTTAATCCACATTTTAAGTTCTGAAATATTTTTTTCTACTAAGTATTACTACATAGTGAAAGATTTAGGAGGACTATTGTATTTTTAGCGTGAATCCTCCGGTAGAACAGTACCCCATAATGAAAATTATGAAGTTTCAAATCCAGGCCTCCACACATTAATTTTTGTTTTGTTTTTGTTTTGTTTTGTTCAGTAAGCCCTGTTGACACTGATATTTTATGGGTCTGAAATTATTATTATTATTATTTTTTTATTTTATTTTTTTTTTTGGGGGGGGGGGTTGCCCTGCTAGTGCCAACCCATGATTTATTACATTAAAATTAATACTAGTATATCTTTAAAATCATGATGCAGATATATGTACTTTGATTCAATATTATAAGAGCATATTAGGTGAATTACACTTATTTATTTTTCCTTTTCAATTTCAGAACCTTGATGACTGGATGCAAAAAGTACTTCAACAAGACCAGCATTCTTCCTTTGATCTCCAGGGTGGTATTCTGAGCGTCATTTTATCTCTAAAATTTTTTATTTCATTTTTAAGATGAAATCAGTATTCTGAGACCACTTTAAAATCTCAGATTTGATCTTCATTTCATTTCAGTCCCTCATCTCCACCACGCGTACCTATACAGCTAAAGATAAATGCGCAGCTTTTGCTCTTGTGCCCTCTTACTTTGAAGAAAAAGAAAAAATGAAACTTAAGATAGGGTGGAGCTATTTCATCTCTTGGACGTCCAGTATGTACAATATTTCTGGATAAATTTGCTATTAGTCTTCAGATAAAAAATAAAGAAAATGGCATAATCATCGACTGTAATACTCTAGTAACATTCCCGTATGATGATTGAATTGAATTTAATGATTTTTATTGACTAATATCAGCCTTGAAATGATCCTTGAAAAGGCATGCTGATATCTTGGAAAGTACCGAAGGTATTTTTCTCCGAAATACAAGACAAAACGCGTTTGCGTTTGAATGCAAGCACAAACAGCATATTGAAATTTGTACAAATAACGCAACCGCGCTCTTCTGCCCCACCTACTGGTGGAAAGCAATTTAATTGGCTGAGCAAGATGAGAGTGCAATTTAACAACATCTCTTATTGGTTTAATACTGCATCATAAATGGGTGTTTCCTAGATGAGATAAAATGTAGATGAAATGGTTTCGCAGAATACAGATTTAAGAAGATTTTAAGGGCATTTTATCTCACCGATTTTATCTAAGATAAAATTTCAGATTTCATCTGAGATAAAATGGATCTCAGAATACCACCCCTGGATTGTAATAATCTTATAAGGAAAATAAAAGAAATAGTTTTTAACCCTCTTTGTGCTGGGCTACTTTAAAGCTGTCAGACTTGGCGGGGGGGGGGGGGGGGGGGGAGGTGAGGCCTTTTGTTGATCCTTGAGAATCGCGTGAGGATTCATCATGCACATCCATCACCATCTTCATTAAATATAATTTTTTGCAAGTTTTATGCATGCATATCATATATTATGAGTGATAATCAAGAATGGAACACCATGGAGAAGTCTTTTATTCAAACATTGAAACTATTTTAGGAAATAAATTTGAAATTTATTTTGATTCATTGACATTTACAAATTTTCTTGTTTACCAAATTATTTGATGTATTTCTTTGTTTTTCAACTGTTTTTGTTGTTGAAATGTGCTGTTTCTGGGTGTTATCTGGACAACTCTTCAGTTAGAATTAATAACTGCTTTTAAAAAGATTTTAGGTGATAATCGATAGATATTAGAAATTGTATAGTTTCCCATTCATTTGGTACACAAAGCTCAGAAATTGTTTAGGGCTGGCATTAAGTTACAAAAGGTCAAAGGACTCAGTAAACTGTACAAAGGATTTCCGTGAACTTGGTGTCAATAGATAGGCATTTCATTTGGCATTTCATATTCAAGTCGTTCATAAAGTCATTTGTAAGTTTAAGAACAGCTTTATCAAACAGCCCCCAGGGGAGCGCTTAATCGAGTGTCTTGGCAGTAACTTTTACCAACAAATTTGCTCCCGGCCAATCAGATGCAAGGATTTCAGTAGCGTAAAACAGTTGTCAGTAAAAATCACAGACAAGACTATTCATGAAATGCTACCCAGGTTTCAGACGACAGAAGAGAGGATTTGAGAGAGGTATAATGAAACATACTGGTATACCATCAGTGGGTGAAAGACGGGAATTTGGAGTAAAAAGAGGACAGATGGATACAGGAGGAGAGATGGTGAAATAATGAGAAGAGAGATTAGGAGAATAAAAAGAATGACTTAGGATGGGAGGGGGGGGGGATGAGTGAGAGAGAGGGATTGGGGATGGGGTAAAAGGAAAGAGATACTGAATTAGAAGAATAGTACAGACAAAGGAGACTAAGAAGAGGAAGCGTCAAGAGCTATAACTAGATGAATCCTTGACCGCACGCGGTCGAAATGTATGCCTCCGCCATTGCCAGATCGGAAATATATGGCACATTCATGTTGATTTTTTCATTTTCGTGTATAAAATGACATCTTTGACCTTGTGACCCCCCAAATCTAAAGAGACTATCATGAGACTTCCATATGCATACATAGCCAAGTTTGGAGATGAACCGTCAAACGGTTCTTAAGTTATCGCAAGAACAAAAATGGGACGAACGGACGGACGTATGGACGACCTGATAACATCGCAGGAACAAGCAATTTTCATGCATACAATGACCTCTATGACCTTTGACATTTAACCTTGAGACCCCAAAATCTAAGCACATCACTGTCCCTCCCATATGCATAAATGTGCCAAGTATGAAGTTGCTCCGTCAAATGGTTGTTGAGTTATCACGAGAACGGACCATTTCTATGTACATAATGACCTCTATGGCCTTTGACCTTTGACCTTGAGACCCAAAACTCTAATTAGAGCATTGTCCCTCCTATATGCATACATGAATCAAGTTTGAAGTTGATCCATCAAATGGTTACGTTATCATGAGAATGAACCATTTCTATGTACATAATGACCTCTATGACATTTGACCTTTTACCTTTGACCTTGAGACCCCAAAATCTAATCAGATCATTTTTCCTCCCGTATGCATACATGTGCCAAGTTTGAAGTTGATCCGTCAAACGATTCTTAAGTTATTGCGAGAACGAAAATGGGACGGACGGAAGGACAGACGGACGACCCAAAAACATAATGCCTCCGGCAACCACCTACGGTGGGCAGAGGCATAAAAATGAAGAACTAAAAGGTTTGATATCTTTTAATTTCTCTGCTAACTCGAGATGGAGGTTCTTTCTCTAATTTCATATAGTATTTTTGCTTTTTTTTCCCCCTCCTCCTACTAGTCACAGCTATCTCTTTGTATATTTTTTGCTCTTGAGACTATTTTCCACTATCACAATGATAGAATGTTTCTCAAACTTTCTCACATAATCTAAAATCTGTTGCTTTAGCTCAGATATCTCTGATCTGGGTTCTGACCCCCTTCCCAACTTTTTCCTTCACTTCATTTACTGATCACCTATTTCTTTGCCTTTGCTTTCTCTTCCAAAGTCATCCCTGGGCAGTTATCCTTCAACATTATTGTCTCTTTCTCACCCGTTATCTCCCTTTATTTACTTTTTATTATTGCTCTTTTTAAGCTCTTTATCCTGTTTCCTTTACTTGCTCAAGATTGGATTTTCCCCCCTAATATTCTACCTTCTCCTCTCTTTTTTGCAAAGTTATCTTTTACTCACCCATATTCCCTTTTCTCCAGCTCCCTCTCAAATCTGTGTCATCTGTTGCTTTCCCTATTTAGTTCGATTCTTTCTAAGTTGTCATTTATTCACCCAGGATTCAGTAAAAGAAGGGCACAATATTTAGAAAATATTTAAAAGGAGGGGGGGGGGACATCAAATTGGGTTGTGCACTCGACTTGTATGCATGCCACTTGGCTTGAGGGGGGGGGGCACGGACCAGATATGCCCCCCTTCCTCCAATCCACGCCACTACACTCACTCATGTTCATTCTTCTCCCTCTGGAAAATCTTGCTTTCTCCTCTCTTTATCTCCTCTTTATACAAAGTGGAACCTTGTTATAAAAAACACTGCAATAGCAAACTCTTGTTATAAGAAGTAATTTTGGTGGTCCAAATTCTTTGTATATTTCATTGTTTTCTTAGCCCTAGATAACATAGGGTTTCGATACAAAGAGGTAATTTTCTTGGTCCCAAGGAGTTTGTTATAGTAAGGTTCCACTGCAGCTCTTTTAATTTCTGTTACCAACAAGCATAATGCCATAAAATTCTAGTGATAAACTAGTGGTCAGACATTTGCTCAACAACACTTGCTCCTGGCTTTATTTCATTAAAATACAATGAAATAGATCATCAAAAGCACATTCCTGAACATGAATATGGCGAAAATTTTAAAAACATTTAGTCAAATTAATATACCAGTTCATGAAGATGTCGGAAAACTGGTTAATTGTTGTGTTTTTAGAGGTTGTAAATGTATGAAGATATTTAAATAAAAGTTCAATCTCTCCATAATTGATTCAGAAGACAAAGCACAATCAACCAGCGTATGGTTTGTGAATTTTCAAGAGAGGTCTAACGCCCAGTGTTGTCACTCTATATTCAATGGTGTAACCATGATTGTTCGGCAACCAAGAATTTGACCCCTATTTCGTGGTGTTTAAAGTACATTTTCAGCAGTTTTTAACCCTTTTTGGCACAAAATTGGTACAAATTGGCCTATAAAAAACACCCCTATTTTTCACACTTTTTGCAGACAAGGACCAGAAAAAAAAAATTTCGAGTAGAGGTCTACAAACTAAAAAACATCCTTTTTTTCAATTTCGAGTACAAGCTCATGAAAACCCTTTTTTTTTCAAAATTGCAAACATGCTAAAAAAAGGACCCCTTATTACGCGAAATTCAAATGATCATGTGTACACGAAGTCAATACAGAGTGACAACACCGGGGTCTAACGCTAGTACACTTCAACTTAAAAGATAATAGCTAAACATTGGTGATATCAATTTCAAAGATTAACGTGCAATTTATAACAAATAGGGTCTACATCCAGTCGCTGGTTTCATTCAGTTATTCAAAACATGTAAGAAAATCAAATATAGACAATCAAGCACAATAAAAGCTAAATATAACCTGCACTGGAATTAAATAAAAGGAATGAATATTTAAGTCTAGCTAAGACTGCAAAAACAACAACAAAAAAAAAAACTAGATGAATCTTCGACCACGCGTGGTCGAACTTTATGCCTCCGCCATTACCAAATCAGAAATAAATGGCACTTCACGTTGATTTATTTTCATTTATACAATGACATCTTTGACCATTGACCTTGAGATCCCAAAATTTAATCAGATCATTGTCTCTTCCATATGCATACCTGTGCCAAGTTTGAAGTTGATCCATCAAATGGTTCTTGAGTTATCACGAGAGAGAACCATTTCTATGTACATAATGACCTCCATGACCTTTGACCTTTGACCTTGAGACCCCCAAATCTAATCAGATCATTGTCCCTCCCATATACATGTGTAGTTTGAGGTTGATCGGTCAAATGGTTGTTGGGTTATGGTGAAAAACTAACCATTTCTATGTACATAATGACCTTTATGACCATTGACCTTTGACCTTGTGACCCCAAAATCTAATCACATCATTGTCCCTTCCATGTGCATACATGAGCCAAGTTTGAAGCCAATCTGTCAAATGGTTCTTAAGTTATCACGAGAACGAGCCATTTTTATGTGTATTATTACCTCTATGACCTTGAGACTACTCGGTTCATTGTCCCTTCCATATGCACACACGAGCCAAGTTTGAAGTTGATCTGTCAAACGGTTCTTAAGTTATCGCGAGAACGAAAAAGGGACGGACAGACGAACGACCCGAAAACATAATGCCTCCGGCTACCACCTATGGTGGGCGGAGGCATAAAAACACTAGGACTTTCTAGTAAAAAGTATCTGATTGTCCTATAACAAATGCAGAGATGAAATGACAAGGTAGGAAGAAAAATACTAAACAGGAAAAGTCACTCAACAGTGGACAAGGTTTACAGAAAATAGTAAACACTGGAATGAATAAATGAAATATGCTATTGATATGTCTACTGCAATAACCTGGTCAATGTTTACAAAAATAAACAAAATACCTTGCAAGTAGAGGAATAGTCAATATAAAGTTGAAAATATGTCCATCAGTCTGCTCAGTGTGATAATCAATGCAAGAGTTCACACAGGACAAAAATTGCGAGATAAACAAGCTGAAAGTGAAAGTTTGTTGATGATGTCGAAGTTGGAGACTGACGATGTCGATAATGCTCTCGATGATGTAAAGTCAGATGATTGCGACAACGCGAGGATGACAGTCTATGCTGGATGAGTGATGGATCAAATTGCGAAGACAATGATGATGTCGATGTCAACTAAGGACTGCTCGCGAAAGTGATAATGATGTCGACTATTAGTCTAAGGTAGTAGAGAAGCAGTGCTGTGATCAAGCCTAGCCAGGATGCTATCTCGGCAGCTGAGATCAGTGAGAGCAGGTAAGGCGATCGCTGCTGTGGATGAGCATCTATGAAATGCGAAGATGTGAGACCCAACACCAACAGGCACACATGGGACTGGAGCAGGTGAAAAATGAAGAGTTGCAACTCCAACACCAATCCGTGCAGTTGGGACTACAGAGCAAAATGTAGACTATTGTACGATAGTGTAGAACTGATACAAATACACAGCAGTTGTTATCAGTGCGAAGAAAATTAAAATTTTGTCAGAAAGAAGGTCACCTTATTGCATGCAACTAAAGTCCAACTATACTTTCTGACTAGCAAAAAGGAAAACAGAGGGGCTTCAGCTTTTTGTGTCCACATTTTTTTTTGGGTGCATTGCAGTTGTATGTAAAAAGTCTGATAAAAGGGACAGTAAACTGCGTGCAACATCTGTGCTTAGCAGAGGCGAGTCTTTGTACATGTAAGTGCTTCCACAACTTGAAATTGAAATTCCTTTTTTGAGCTCCCGAAATTCATTAGATTTGGACATAATTCCTTGAATTGATGTTGTGAGCCAAATTGTCTATATTTGTGTGGTACAAGCTTGCGTTGTTTCACTGAGCATGTAGAATATTGCTTAGCTGCTCTTTTTATGTGCCACCGGTGTAAAGCCACTTTGGGGAGTGGGGGGAGGGGTCGACTTTTTTGCTGATTTTTTTTTCTGTCAAACTCACACTTAAGTATAAACACACACCCTTATCCACCTGCACAGACCCTCTTTCACATGTTTTGATTTTTATTTTGCGAGCAGGCAATCCAAAATAACCATACTTTTCTGGTTTGTAATCACATTTTCAAATAGAAATTGTAAAATATGATGAGCGAGCAAAGAAATAACCACTTTTCTGGTTTTTAATGGCATTTTCAAATAGATATTCTAAAATATGATGAGCGAGCGAAGCGAGCGAGCCCAAAAATAACCACTTTTCTGGTTTTCAATCGCATTGTCAGATATAAATTCCAAAATAAGACGGTTGTTTATGAGAGATTACTAAAAGTTCTACTAACTGATTGATTCGAATATCATTTCTTCCTTAAAAAGTGGGGGGGGGGGGGGGGGAGGGATATTTGTACATGCCATCCTCCACCCTCTTGAAAAAGTTGGGGGGATATATCCCCCCATCCCCCCGGGATTTACGCCAATGCTATGAGCACAGAGAAGAACCAGAATTAACCTAAACGTTCACTTTGCACAGCTCACCAACATTGTGCGAGCGTGCCCGACGGCCAGTATGCATAAAAGGAAGTAGCCCAGTACAAAAGAATGTATAGCGCAACAGCCTGGCATGTACCCCTAAATAAACTTGGAATAGTAATCCTGAGGCATGTGTATCACAGTGTATGATGTGTACGCGTAGGACGGTTTCGCTAGTCTGCCATCCAGTCTTTTATTGCATGAGATATTGCACACTTTTTCAGATTTATTATCATTTTATTTTTTTATTTTCCTTGAAATTTAATCAACTTCCTTGAATTCTACTCCGATTTCCTTAAATATTCCTAGATATTCCTTGACTTTTTTCAGTTTTCCTCGTAACTGCTTGAATTTGTAAAATTCCTTTAAAAATTCCTTCTGGCGTCAAAAATTCCTTAGAATTCGCTAAAACAAGGAAAATTCCTGGAAAGTGGAAGCACTGGTACATGTACCTCTTGGTTGGAGCTGTAAGCTGAGGTACAAGCAACAGTATGCTGTGGAAGGGAGTTCCAGAGCCTTATTGCATCGGGGAGGAAGCTCCCTGTGCTTTTGTAACGTCTGCCACTTGAGCTGGTTCATCATAGCTGCTAAGGTACTTGTTCTCTGGTGGGCATATCGCCGTTGAATCATTTTGAGGTTCTGGATGTTGGATTGTGTATGAGGGTCCAAGATTATGCTGGCATACTCCATGACTGGTTATAAAAGGGTACTGTAGCACAGTGAAGATTTGAAGCCAGTGAAGACAATAACTGAGAGATGATGTGAACACTGAGCAGCTCTGAACCCATTCATTTCAAGCACCAATACTTGACACACAGAGGTCTGTGTAGACAGTGTAGATGTTGATGACCTGTTTCAAAGCAAATGAGATAAAAAGATTGAGACTGTCAAATTCTTTTAAAAAAAAATCTGTGATTAGCAAAAGTATTGCTCAACATGTAGTAAAGCAAGTCTCCATCATACAAAACAGTGTGTATGACGTAATAGACAACGAAACCAATGAAAATTTAATTAGGCCAAGGCCTTCGATCTCAGAACAGCCTAGATACCAGTACATTCCTTTTTGTTGGGGGTGCATGTGTTCCTCCAAAATAATGTTTCGAATTCGGATGCAGATGTTACTGCATATATAGATTTAGCTGAGGTCGGATTTTGGATCTATCCAAATTCATTGTTTTTAAAACATTCTGAAATTGGATTAGAAAAAGCAGAAATATCACTGAAGGTGATGAATAATCCCTTGAAATTTCTTGAAAAACAACGAAATGAACTGAAAGAGACAGACAGACAAGGCCTCATAGAGTAGACAGTGCTGAAAAAGGTATCCCCCCTCCCTCCCAAAAAAGTGGACTGAAAAAAAAAGAAAAAATAACCAAGTAAATCCATCGAAAGACTGTCTGGGAGATAGAGTGACTGCGCAGTACCCACAATGTTCTGATCCACAAAATAGTTCTGAATTGGACCTTGGTACAATAATTTTCAATAAAACATCTGCATTTTATATGTGAATGGGTGTAAATCTGATTTCCTGACATTATCTTTAGCCCGATTAAATCAACTTTCAGTTTCAAGAAATGAATGCTTCCCCCTCCCCCTCATTTCATGATCAGGATGATCAGACTAAAGTCCACTAGTACTAGAGTCTAACTGTTAGACACTCTTGATCATCATTTTTTTTCTCCATTAGTGATAATGAAGGTACTACTATCAAAGGTTTTACTTTCATTCATGATCGACACAGAATAATCATGCACCATGGATGTCTGGCTGACGAGTCACAAGTCACTAGCCATCAATCAGCTACGCCTACGGCAGCACTCCGTGGCGAGATTTGGCCCTCTCTCTGGTGGAGCTGTGCTGCCGGCAGTGCGGTGTTATTTATATACTGGCCCTTGAACGGATGATCCCCGACCCCCGATATAAGAAAAAAAAAAACCTGATGGGGCTATGTAATGCTGTCCGTTTATGGAGAATATTACAAGTTCGATTTTTTTAAGCATGTTTTCTGAGTGATACCTACCGCAAATACCTATTCCTGGTTCAAAGTCAAAGATGATCGTGGTGGTCAGGTGTTTGGCCAATTTCCGCTGCGACGGCAGCTAGCTACATAGCATATATCACAGTGCGGCTAGTGATCGACGCAAAACATCGACATGGACGGACGTCTACGCATACGTTGCGATCGCTTGCATATATATGCATAGTGGCGTGGCTACATTTCCTCGCACAGATCACTACGTCTAGTTTGGTAGAGATCGATGGTGCATAGCGTTCATGTCATCAATATCTCAGAATGAACGCATGAGGATGCTCGTTCAAACAGCATTTTAAACATCAAACTGCAGTTAATTCTGACCAATTTTTACATTCTAACCGTAATCTACTTTCTCTTTTTTTGAGAGTAAATAAAATCTATTTTGTCTCTTACTTTCAGATTTTGGTAATTACATATATAGAAAGATATTTACATACAATTTACCCATTTTCGAGCTCATTTTCGTCAATTTTGCAAAGCTACTAAATATCTTTAAGGGACAAATAATTTTGAAAATTACGATAATGCAATCAATAGTTTGATTCAAATTATCTCTGTCATTCCTGGATCATTTTTCTAGATTGAGGTGTCAAACGAAAGGGCAGAAAATGAACTTTCTAGAAATGTGAAAATCTCTTCAAAATCCAAACATCGCTGGCCAAACAAATTTTTGGTAGCCCTACTTTCACAATGTCTTAATTCACTCATGCATGAAATACGTATCATATGAGTGGCATTGTATGAAAGAAGAGGGTCTTAGCTTTACAAATATGTGCCATTTATTAATCATAACTGTGATTAAGATATGATTAAATATTGATCAATCTCGGCTTCGTTTTTTCTGGGACACACTGTACAACTCAAAATATTAAAATGATATATTACTAAGTGAATACCATTTTAAATAAGTAGTTACCAAGTGTACACGTACTTCAAGGTAAAGTCAGGCTTGAGTCAACTACTGATCATACAATTGCATACAAAAGTAAATGATAAAAAGTTACTGGGTAAAAAATCACATTATGCATTAAATGCGAGTATTATGGCATCGTATGATTTTGGAACCATTGAAATAATAACAAGTTGAATCAATCTCGCTAAAAATCATGTTCAGTCATAAGCATTGCACAGAAATAAAGGTACACAGGACCACACATTCATATGGCACCAAAATGTGTTCAAATTTCTTTACTCTGTTCTCTGCTGTATCATAACATAAACTTGTCGCATGATATTGCCAATACGATAAATGTAATGAAAGGGAAAGCAAACAAATTACCTTTAAGCTTCCCCATCAAGAAAATTATTACTGATTTTGTTATTTACTAGATATATCTATGTATCTACCTATGTGCTAGTCCCTCTGGGTCTAGCCGTCTTCGAGAAAAGTTTTAAGTCACAACGCGCATGCCCCGCCCGAGTATAGTACCTTCCAATCCACCAAGAGCGCACACACAGGCGCCATATTCTTCCTCTTCCGAACGTGTTAACGACAGTGTCTCGGACATGTTGCCAGGCAAGGAGAGGGGTAGGAGGGAGGGACATAGGTAGATACATAGATTTATCTAGTAAATAACAAAATTAGTAATAATTTTCTTGATTTACAGCAAATAAATCAATGTATCTACCTATTTGCTAGACCAGCACGGAATAAATTCCGGGTATGTCCTAAGGGAAGAGACTAACGAAGGGACATGGGCGAAGAAGCAGCTCAAAGTACCGAGGTAGCAAACCTCGCTTTGCCCGAAGGGACATCCTTAAGATAGAAGGATGTAAAGTAATTAGGGAAACGCCAAAAGGCTGCCCGTAAGATGTCCTCAAAAGGAGAACCCAAGAAAAGAGCCCAGGAGGTAGAGATACTCCTGGTGTCATGAGCCCTCAGAGGATCCTCAGACATGAGAGCCTCGGAACCAGCCGCTTGGATAGCTTTGACAATCCAGTGGGACACAGTCTCGCATGAAGCGGGAGAGTGAGGGTGATGAGAAAGAGCTGATCTTTCGAACGGAGGGCCTTAGTCCTGTCCAAATACCACTTTAGAGCCCGAACAGGGAATCAAAGCTTATCCTCAATGGAAGAACATTCCAAGAGGGGGCTCAAGAATACTTCGATCTGACCAGAACTGTCTGCCTGATTCTTGGCAATGAAAGAAGGATGAGGGATAAGGCGAACACCTTGCCTTTCCCATCTGATATGTTCAGGTGCTACGGAGAGAGCCTGGATAGTGCTTCTCCTTTGACAGGAGGCAACAGCGATAAGAAAGGCGGTCTTAATCGACAGGTGGTGAAGTGAAGCTTTGCACATCGGCTCAAAAGGCAACTTGGCCAAAGCCTTCAACACCAAAGGAAGACTCCACGCAGGAGTCAATCGGCGATTTGCTGGTCGTTGTAAGAAGAATGACCTCAGCAACTGAGACAAGAAGGGAGAGTTGGACACTCCCCAATCATCAGAGAAGCCCTGGTGGATAGCAGCAATCGCTGAATGATATCCACGCAAGGTCGAAAGATATCTTCCCTTGTTGAAGAGGAAGATCAGAAAGTCAGAGATAGCACCCACCAAGGCAGAGCGAGGGGAGATGCCACTCTCCTCACACCACATAGAGAAAGCCTCTAATCTAGAGTTGTAAACAAGATTAAAGATTCTCTGTGACTCTGAACTATACACTGGGCGGCTCTCTCTGAGAGACCTGCCGATCTCGCATCCTCCCCGATAGAGGCCAAGCGGTCAAGTGAAGAGCCGCTGGGCGGTGGTGGAGGATCCCCAATAGGGGTTGAGCTACAAGGTCCGCCCTCCGAGGAAGGGAAAGTGGCTGCCCGTCCAACAGAAGTAGAGGAAACCAAGGTCTCCTCGGCCATCAGGGTGCAATTAGTAGGACCCATGCCGATTTTCCTGAATTTTCCTCCGGACTTGAGGAATCAGGGCAAAAGGAGGGAAAGCGTAGCCCTGAAAGTTTCCCCAGTGGAGGGAAAAAGCATCGGGGGCCCAGGCATCCTGATCCTGCACTCGAGAGCAATACCTCGGAAGCCCATGATTGAGGGATGTTGCAAACAGGTCCATTTCTAGAGGGGCCCACACTGAGTTGAGGTAATTGAAAACCTCTTGGTTCAGAGCCCACTTGGAGGGGAGGTGTCTGCCAAGAGACAGAAAATCCGCAATCAGATTGTCATGGCCTGGGATGTAGGAGGCTATCGGAAAGATCTGATGACACCGACATCATTTCCACAGTTTGGCGGCAAGATCGTTCAGAGTCCTGGAACGAGTTCCGCCTTGCCTGTTGATATAAGCGGCAACTGTGGTGTTGTCCGTTAAAACTAGCACGGAACGATTCACAAGCATGGCCTGGAAATTGAGGAGAAACAGGAAAACCGCCATCAACTCCAGAGCATTGATATGGGGTAAGGTGGACAGATGTGACCAGTCCCCCGAAACCACCTGATTCGCACCCCCAAAGTGAGGCATCTGTCGAAATGGATATTAACGGAAGAGGCGGGGCGGAGGGGCTTGCCTTGACGAAGGATGGTCTCCCCGGCCAAGGTATAAGAAGACGTCTGATCTCTACTGTGAGAGACAGCCATGTCTTGAGTGAATCCCCATTGGGCTTGTAGAACTTCAGAAGGTGAAGTTGGAACGGCCGCATGAGAAGCCGGCAGTCCGGGAGGACATCGACAAGGCTTGCCAAATGATCCAGAAATTGGAGTGAACGGCCTGCGCGAACTCGTCGTAACAGCCGGAGAGTTCGGGCTAGAGCGACTATCGAGTGGACCCTTTCCCGACTGGGGCGGGCAACTTGGTTCACGATGTCTATCTCCGCACCCAGATAGATGGACTTGCGGGTGGAAGTCAGCTCTGACTTCTTCCAGTTGATTATGCACCCCAACCTTTCTGTGGTACGGTGGAGAAGGTTCATCTGGGTGGGAAGAACGGACACGGAGCTTGCAACTAGGAGCCAGTAGTCCAGGTAAGTGAAAAGTCTTAAGCCTTGACACCTGAGGAAGGCAGCCAAGGCTGAGACTACTCGAGTGAAGACTCAAGGTGCGGGTTTCAGGCCAAAGGGTAAGGCTTTGAACCGGAAGGTTTCCCCCGAAAGCCGAAACCCTGAAGATACCTTGAAGAGGGATGTATCGGGATGTGAAAGTAGGCATCTTTCAGATCCACTGAGATGGCCACATCTGACTGCTTGATAGCCAGAAGGATAGAGGCCAAGGTTTCCATACGAAAGTGTTTCGTAGGAAAAAAGATGTTTATGATCTTCATGTTCAAGATCATTCTGAGCTTCCCCGAGCATTTGGGAATAATGAAAACTGGGGAGAGACACAGATGGGGATGGTCTCTCACATATTCTCTCACCTTTTCCAGCATCCCTTGAGTCTCTGAAGATATGTGCTCCTGGAAAAGGGGCAAGGTCGGAGGGTCGAGGCAGATGACTCCAGTGGGGGAGTGGTTCTATTTTTATGTAGAAGCCTCCTCACACTATGGAGAGCACGGAAGCGTCTTTGGTTATTTCTTCCCAAGCGGGAAGGAAGTACCCCAACGCTCAGGGCGCACCTTCAAATGCGCGTGGGTCGAGGCAGCAGAACTGGCGCCTGAGCCTTCGGCTTAGGAGCCAGGGCTTTAAGGCGTTCCGCCGCTTGCTTGCAGGAGTCCACTTCTTGTTGGATCACCGCCGTCACCTTCCCTCCGAAGAGGAATTGGCCAGAGTGGGGAACATCCACCACCAGGGCGGGGATGTCCCCTTGCCCAGAGAGGAAAGCACAAGTTTCCTTATGGCATCAGTGGCCAGAGCCGCCGTGATGGAAAGCTCCGACCATAATGTCCGCTAAAGACAAGAGGGCTTCTTCAAAAAGCAAGATGTCCGAATCTGACACCTGGAGTTCCTGCCTCCTGGCTCGAAGCGAGAGGAGGGAACCCAGATAGACAGTAAGCCAAAGAGCAGACCTGGCTTGCCGCTCTATCAAGCTCGGAAACCTCTCCGACGCCCTGTGGGGCCCGCTACTGAAGCCTCTTGCCTAAATGAATTAGGTCTGGAGAGAGGGACTTACTCTCGAAGAAATCAAGAGTGTCCTGGTCGGAGAAGGCAAATTCCTTGTCCAAGGGGCAAACCTAGGACCTGGAAGATGGAAGCTTCGAAGAAAAGTCAGCATAGACTTTCTTAAAGCCTTCCATCGGAGGTATGCCCTTAGAGGAATGCCCTTCGAGGAATGCTCCCTCCTGAACAGGAGGGACGAGGGTCCCTTATCTTCCCGATTAGTCGCATAGACTTCAGGAAGATATTTCTCTAGCAGGGCTAGAGCATCGGTAGCCAGAGCATGCTCTGCCTGAGGGCCGACGTCCGCCTGCGAAGAGGCATCATCCTCCGAGAATCCGGACTGAGAAGCCTGAACCCAAGAAGTGCGGGCTAAATAGTTTCCTCCCCAGGTGGAGCACCTAGTGCCGCTGGAAGGGGAGAAGCTCCAACTGGGCGGTCAAAGGCTGAGCGCGGTTGGGCTAGGCCTGCAATTGGGCGACAAGACTCCCGTCTGTTGGTATTCAACAGTTGAGGGTCGGATACCCGAGAAGTGAAACTGGATCCCAGCCCAGTGTTCACAGTGGTAGAAGCTATTGGGAAAATACGGTTTCTACCCGGGTAACCGATAACCGGAATCGCTAACCAAAAAATCGGTATCCGGAACCGAGAACCCGGTTATCAGGAATCGGGTCGGGTATCCGAGTCGAGTGTGGTGGAGGGTCCAGCCGGGGGGCCACCCAACCACTTTGCTCTAGGAGGGTTATGAGACAAGACAAAATCTCCTTAGAACTACTGGGCTCTGAAGAAACAGTGGCCCGCAAGGGGCCCCTATATTTCTTCCTAGCTCCCCCCGACCCAGTCAGTATGGACAACGCCTGGCTCTGGGGAACTAGCTCCTCCCCGCCGGGAGGTCGGGTAGAGGCTTGGCGCTTGCGTTTACTGACAGAGCCAGTAGCAAGAGCCACTTCCAAAGAACGCCTAAGGGTCGGTTTACCTTCAAGAAGCTTACGACTCCTTGATTTCTTCGTCGCCCCGCTTGAGAGCGCGGGGGACTCCAAAGCCAAAAGAACCGACCCCTGAGTGGACGCTACTGAAGCCGAGGGGCTAGAGCTACCACAGGGTAGGGACGAACTGGGGTCAGGTGTATGGCCCACGGTTACCACGGGATGTGTGGGTACTAACTCTGAGGCAGAGCTTTCTCCTATCCTGTTGCCCCTTATTGCGTTGGACGGCAAAGAGGGGCTTATCCCTGAACCGTTTGAGTTTATCGTCCGTACGGACTCTAAACTCAACGCGGGTCAAGTACCACCAGAGGTGAACCTTAACTTATACCCTGTTTAAATCTACATCACTCGGTGTCACACCAGATGACTGTCCGGGGTAAAGTCGCGGTGAAATTCCTTCCCAAACACAAGGTAACAAAAGCAAGGACCGTTCAAATCAGATCGCACATCTGCGGTAATCGCGAGGTGCGTTGTCATGGTAAAATGTCCAGTGAGGGAAAAGCGCGTGCTGCACTGTCGTGTTGAAATGAAGAAGAAATAATAGAAGTAGGCCTACCGAACGTAATTGTGTTACTTCGTAAATTAATCTTTCATTTGCGAACTCAATGTCGACAGCTACAGAGACAAGCTTATACTCGAACATGTGTAGCGAGTCGCTTATACATTGAATATATCGGTATTTGTCATTAAAAAACCCCCTAAACATTAGATTGATCAACATACAGAATGAAAATCAATATCGAATATCAAAAAAAAATTGTATACTTTTTTATGGGGACTTTATTGAAAGCTTAAGGTGAAACACACTGTTTTTGCCAATACATGTTCGCCCTCATTGTTTACATGTGCTCACCTAAGCGAGCGCTTGGACGAGAGGACTTTTGTTTTCTACCCCGCGAGCGTTTAAATCTATGCTCAAACAGGGGATCACGCCGGATGACTGAGGAAGTTGTGCCGTGTCGTGCTAGGCCGTCTAGCGTGATTTTCACCTCGCGTTTACCTCGCGTTTGTGCTTTGTCCTTTGTGCCGAGACTATTTAAATCTACAGTGGACAAAGGATGACACGACGTAACCTCCGGAGGTTACCTCGCGTTTTTGGTAGATTTAAACGGGGTATTACTAATGCTCGATGCTCCGGGGAAGAAAATGCTAGAGCGAGAGCCAGATCTCACCCCCAATTCCCCCAGAGCTAGGCGCGTCCCCGTGGGGGGGGGGGGGGGGTGGTGGTGCACGTGGTAGAAGCCATGGACTTCATAGACATAATGAATCTGAAATGAGAAATGCGAGAGGGGTTAACCCAAACGCAGAGAAAAAAATACAAGACGTAGGAACGCTTAACAAAAGGCAGCTACAGAAGAATGATAAAGAGTCAAATCCAAAGGAGGGCCGAATAAATTACCAAGCGAGGAGTTAGATAATAACTAAGTAAGAACCACTCCACGCTCGATACAAACAGCTGCCTAAACTGTAAAAGGAATTAGACGTAAAAAAAAAAAAAAAAAAAGACGTCTAAAGATGGCAGCTAATACGGAACAAAAATGAATAGGCCAACACTCCAAAGAGAGGAGAGCCAAAAATTCAAAAGCTGCCTAAGAATAATAAGAATAAAAGCACATAAACAAGAACAACCCCAGCGGAGAGGGAACACAACAGACAGGGAATGTGTGTGACTCAGACACCATTTGAAAAGAAAAGAATGTGCCGAAGGGGAAGAAACGACGGCAAATAAACTAAAGCAAATACCGTCAAGAGCTGTGACTAACGAAAAATCCGTCAGACCAACTAAGAATTAATAATTGGACAGAATAAGAATATCGAGCAAGCCCAAAAAGTGCTAAAATTGTGATAAATGCAATTAAGGCGCGGACTTATCTCAATAAGGTGTGATCTCTATGACAGCAAGAGAGGAAGAGGAAGAATATGGGGCCTGTACTTTAATACGCTGTTGGTGGATGGGAAGGTACTATACTCGGGAGGGGCATGCGCGTTGTGACTTAAAACTTTTCTCGAATGACGGCTAGACCCAGAGGGACTAGCAAATTGGTAGATACATTGATTTATTGCTGTAAATAACTCTTTATAACGAGAAGCTCGAAATCAGGGAAAGGGTAAAGATAATTTGTGAGCTTTTTCATTTTGTTCATGTGAATGTACTAGTAGACATGTTTCCTGAAAAGGACTGCTCTTCAAATTACCCTCATATTCAAGATATGATGAGAAATAGCCAACATGTTTGGGCTGAACACTCATGCCACCTTTTTGTATGGTCCTATGCACTCTATTCTACTTGTGTGCCTTGTGGGAAAAGTGAGTTAATTTCTAATCAATTTGATGCTTCCAAAATCTCACACCAGACACCTGTTTTATGTACAACTAAGCTACCTTTCCCAGTTGCTTGGTGACAGTTTCATTCACAATGCATCACATGACTAGAACTCAATTTTATCTTTAAGGATTGCTATTTACCAGTTTGGCTGCAGTGCATTATCTGGTCCTCTGAACATGGTGCCAGTATTGGTAGCATGGTATTCAGATGAGAAGAAATCAGTGTAGTCTCCAATAGATGCAGGAACATGCATCACAGCTTCACTCTGGGGAACAAATGCTCTGAAAAACATGAAACAAAATTTCAAATATCCTCTGCTTAATTACTTTTTCTTAGAATAAATATTCTATTACAAGTACAAAAAGCTAAACTTGATCATGGTGCTTCCAAAATACAAGTGAATGAGTATTTATGTCCCTGCCGGAAGTGTAGATCGTTGGAAAGGTGTTAATTTTTGTAATTTCTGATAGAGCATAGAATAGAAGAATAGAGGTGAAGCAGCATTTTTGTGATTTTGGATAAATTTGCATAATTAATGATTTTCAAAATTCTGTGTAGAAGATTTGAAGCCTCCATCAAGCCCTATCAGATATAACAAAATCCGCTGCGAAATGAGAAGCATTTTTTCGGTATGTGATTTTGAATAAATTTGCTTAAATTTGCATAATTAATGAATTTCAAAATTTTGTGTAGAGGTTTTGAAGCCACCACCAAGCCCTATCAGCTAAAACAAATAGAACTGAAATTGGCCAAGAAAGGACAGAGAAGCAAATTTATCATTTTGAGCACACACTCAAACAGTACAGAGCCTGTTTCATAGTCGTGAACTTCATACGGTGGGGAAAACAAGCAGTAAGAGCTACTACAATAAAAACTTCAGTCATGGTGAACGAGAAATATCACTGAAGGTGATCAATACTGCCCCCCCCCCCCAATGTGTGTGCTAAATTTCCCGAGCATTGCCCGAAAAATGAGGAAGTAGTTCGATTCTCACTATTTCCCCAATTTATTGCCCTAAGATGCTGTTAGCATGGCAATGCAGTTCCAAACACATCAAACAAATATGTCTTGCACATCTTCACCACAAGACCAATGTGTGTGCCAAATTTCATGAGCATTGCTCAAAAAATGGGGAAGTACATTGTAGTTCGTTCTGCAAGATTTCCCAATTTATTGCCATAATACGCCCCTGCCATGTTTTTTTCATGGCAATGCAGTTTCTTAAATTTAAAAAAATGTGTCTTGCATATCTTCAGCCGAAGACCAATGTGCGTGACAAATTTCCTGAGCTTTGCTCAAAAAATGAGGAAGTACATTGTAGTTTGATCCGCAAGACTTCCCACTGATTCACTGCCATAATGTGCGGTTGCCATGCTGTTAACATGGCAACACAGTTTCTGACACATTCAAGAAATACGTCTTGCACATCTTCAGCCGAAAACCAGTGTGTGTGTCGAATTTCATGAGTATTGCTCGAAAAATGAGTAGTTCAATCCACAAGATATGCAACAGACCGATAGCCCGACCGCCCAATATCATATCAGGGAAAAATATACACGGGGGCTCAGGGCGAAACCAAATCAAGAAGATCAATGATGTCTTCAAAGGTGATTTTGGTTCTTTCACTAAGAGTTGTGTCATTATCCAATCTCTGTTTGATGACAAGAAGGGCCTCGTGAATTGGAGTCTTGGTAAACAGAGATACGACGTCATGTGAGATGAAAACTTCATCGTCTTGTATAACAAATTCCTTGAGGCTTTCTACAAGGTCTCAAGTGTCTTTCACATGATGTTCAGTAAGACCCACTAATGGCTGGAGAATATCTGCCAATGACTTCGACAAATTATAAAGTATTGAGCCTGTATAGTCAACAATTGGTCGGAGTGGTAAACCCTGCTTGTGTATCTTTGGGGTACAGTAAAGTCGCGGAATAGACTCTTGCGTTGGGTAAAGATATTTGTATTGTGCCTCTGTAATCTTTCCATCTTTTTTGAGAGTTTGCAATGACTGGATTAATTACCAACTTTTTTTTTTTCAACTTAAAAAACAGGATGGTTCATACTCTAAGTAAAGGTTCAAGTCCCCATAAAGTTCTCATTCAAGTAATGAGGATGTACCTCTGCGATATTGTTTGAAAAACAATTTTTCGTGCGGTTAATTGGAGGAATGGTATATAAGACTAATAATACAGAGATATGGGCAGCAAAAATGGGTCCTATCCCCCCCCCCCCCCCCACTTATTTAGCCTATCCTTCACGTATGTTTGAAACTCCACACCCTTTCCCCACTCGGTTGCTTTGCTCTGTGGTCGAGGATATTCAGCATCAGTCATCCCCCCCAACCGCGAACACAAATCGACATCCATGCATCACGTGATGCAAATTAAACCAAACAAAATGCGTATTATACATACACTATTTACTGTTATACCAATAGTGCATGGTCTATCGTGCACTATTCTGTCATGCATATTCTGTCATGCACTATACTGGATTATATGCATGACAAATCCTTAATCATCCCGAGTGCATTTCGGCCTTGGTAAAATAGAACTGCACAAGGGATAATTTAGTATTTGAAGTTCATACAGACCAGTAATGGTGCATCAATACAGCATACACTATTTATCATAGTCCATAGACCCCTAACGTACATTTTTAAGAGCATTTTGGTCAGGCTTTCTCGATTGCATCTATATTGCCTAGCCAGCTTCGCTCAAATGCGTGCAGTTAAAAACAATGGTAGCAATGGGTATGTGCAAGGAGTTTTTGATGCGCAGTCCCATACACTTTACGGGCAGTTCCAGCGTTATGGACATTCTATTTCGCAAGATTTTTGCAACTTCAAAAGGTTATCAAAATAAAACAACCTTTTCATTCTGAACGAATATAATGGAATCATGCACAAAAAAAACCCTTAGTTATCTAACCATGTAAAAACGGGTAGTTATAGTGCACGATCATGCACTATATAAAAAATTTTTGCACGTCACCTGATGCAAATCTAACCAATCACAGTGCATATTATACATATTTACTATACTGGATTATGTGCATGACAAATACCACATTATCCTGACTGCAGTTTTGTTTCCCCGAGGCCGCAGGGGCCGAGGTGAAATAGACCTCCACGAGATATAATTTAGTATTTGGAGTTCATGTAGTCCAGTAATGGTGCATCAATAGAACATGCACTATTTGTAATAGTAAATAGACCTCTAATGTATCTAGTGTACCACATTTTAAAGAGTGTTTGGGCCAGGCTTTCCCCATTACTTTTAGGTTGCCTAGCTGGTTTTGCTCAAAAGTGCACAGATAAAAACAATGGTAGCAATGGGTACGTGCAAGGAGTTTTTGATGCGCAGTCCCATACACTTCATGGGCAGTTTCAGCGTTACGGACATTACATTTTGCAAGATTTTTGCAACTTCAAAAGGTTATCAAAATAAAACAACCTTTTCATTCTGAACAAATATAATGGAATCATGCACAAAAAACCTTAGTTACAAACAGTGAAAGTTTCAATCCCTTTCAGTACATCTACTGCATTTTATGTCTTCGTTATGGATATTACATTTTTTGGACACAACTTTTTGCATGTAAATACATTCATTGAAAAGTCTGTGAGTTTAAGCACACAGACAATTTTAATCATAAATTGAAAGGTAAGGAAATGCTTAATTAGAATAAAGTTAAATTTAGTGGAACAGATAAAACATGTAGGCTCTAGAGCTATGATTTTGGCTTAACGGACATTACATTTTAAGCGTTACGGACATAACAGATTTGTCCACTTTCCTTGCACAGAAAGGGTCACATGCTTGTATTAATATTTTTTATTCTTTACCTGGATGGTAATTTATACACATTTCAAAATTTTGCCATAGCACTTTCATGAGATCTTTCATTTAAGGAGTACACCCCTACTTCATAAGTTTGACTTTTCAATTATGTTTTGTTAAAGGTTCATAATTCTAACATGCAAGATATAAAATGTGGAGTCCCTCAGGGTAGCCTACTGGGCCCACTGTTGTTTACCCTTTACATTAATGATTTCTGTAGGTCATCCCAAATTCTGTCACTTATCTTGTTTGCTGATGACTCCAACTTATTTTTCTCCCACCAGTGCCCACAAACTTTAGTCAATGTTATTAACTTTGAACTCATTAAAGTTACTGAATGGATAAGAGCTAATAGATTATCTTTGAATCTCAAGAAAACAAAATATATGTTATTCAGTAATTCCATAAATGCATTACCAATGAACATTATTTTTGATGATACTCCCTTAGAAATTGTTCCACATACAAAATTTCTTGGAATTATAGTTGACAACAAACTTTCTTGGAAAAATCACATTGAAAATATATGCAAAATAATTTCACGAAATATAGGTATTATCAACAGACTGAAATTTTTTATTCCTTCGACATCACTTATTATGCTTTATTCATCTTTAATTTTACCCTATTTGAATTATGGGATTCTTGCTTGGGGAAATACCCATCAATATCTATTAGACAGATTGTTACTTTTGCAAAAAAAGGCACTTCGTGTTATTCATAGCTCTGCCTTCCGTTCACACACGGATCCGTTGTTCTTTGAGAGTAAAATATTGAAAGTCAGAGACCTGTATTTATTCCAGTTAGGGCAATTTATAAACAACTATAATAATAATGCTCTTCCCCATATTTTTGATGCCATGTTCCTTAAATATCAATCTTACCATAACTATCCCACGAGACGCTCTTACGAATTTCATTTACCTTTCTGCAGAACTTTACTAGCCAAAAACACATTCATATACAACGGTCCCAAATTCTGGAACTCTCTTAGTAATGATATTAAAGATAGTGTCTCTTTGAATACATTTAAACATAAGCTCAAACTTTTCCTGCTTCATTCTTACAACAGTCAACAATGGAACTGAGATTTCAATTTTGGTTACGTCTAATCAAGGTCATCGCACTATCCTATACATACGTAATTCCCACCTGACTATTCTTTTTATATTTCAGTCTGGTTGTCGGTCATGTTATGTCATGTTGGTCTGTGGCAGCCCATCTCCCATTTCCTCCTTTTAATTTCTTGCTATTTTCTCCTCTTTTCCCCCTTGTGTTCCCTGTCTGTTTGTCTTGTCTTCTCTTGTCTTGTCCCTCTTTCGTCTTGTCTTGTCTGATGTTATCTTGTCTTATTTCTCCCTTTTCCTATTGTTCTTCTCTTCTTTGTCTCAAATGCGCAACGCATCGTTCATCTGGCGGAGTCCTCACTGTGTGACTGAATCTGCAACTGTAATATATACTGCTGTTTCACCTACCTCTGTATCACACTTTCTTCTGTTTTCTTTTCTTTACTTTCCTTTTTCTTTCTTGAGGAATCCACGTCACTACAAGCATTGCTTTTTTGTGGATTTCTCTTTTCCAATATCATATTTTTCTTTTAATACACTATGTCAAGCAGACATTTAATTTGTTTTGATGTTAATTAGAGGAAAAATGTTGTATGTTTGTTTAGTTATTATATTTCTGCTTAAAAGAAGAAAAAAAAAATATGTCTTGTGTTATATTGGAAATAAAACCTGAACCTGAAATTATATTGGAATCTAAAAGACTTATTTGTGTCTGCAATGGAATGGTAACCTATAAATGACTTTATAGATAAGCCTTTTGACTTTCTTTAACAATTATAGTAACTAAAAATGTTATATCGAAGAAAACATTACAGACATTACACTTTTCATTAACATCTATACCCATGGCTTAACCTAACTCTATACTAATAAACCACTGCAATTCTAATGAAAACAAATGCCCAATAGTTCAACTAAAGTTCAATATGTCTTTTTGCACATTGAAGGATCTACTTTTCTTGTTTTTAACAGTTTGTTGCAAATATGTGCACAGTCTTGTCAAGTGTCAGAAAAGTCTGTTTAGAGAATATATCCAATGTCACAAGTAAATATTAATGTAAAGGCCAGGACCTCCATTTATAAGCCTGTTTGGACCCAATCAACAAAGAAACATCTAAAGAATCATGATTGTTTATAGCAAACAGTTTTCAGACACACATCCTAAACTCTTTATAAAAAATATTGTGTAGATGCTCAGTTTGGCGATGTTATGTCTGGAATGCTTTTTTAAAACGAATTATGCAGATTCTTAAAAAATTCCCTTGATATGTTGTGTGAATCATATTTTAGCTTTGCATTTGAATTTAGAACAAACTCATTCCTTCATACTGCTTATAGCTATGATTTTAAAACACAATTTCACATACAGACTAGGTATTTGTGACTACATGACCATGAACTAGATGATTTCATTTGCTATACTTTTCCCTGAGAGTAGCATTGTCCCTGAGAGTAGGATCATCTGATGACAGAAGTCTCTGCATAGTAGCTCTGGCTTCCTTCCAAGCTGGTCTTCCAAGGGCCATGAAGCTGTTCAGAGTTTCCTGAATAAATTTAAAAAAAAAAAATTAAAAAAAATTGTGGATTCTTGTCTAGTGCTCATGTCTATTACATTTGCCACTCCTGGCACTCTAGCATTATTACCCAGGCTTTAACCTAGCTGCCAGAGAGCACTCATTCATTTTAAAGGAATTAATTCCTACCAGGTACAAGTTCACTTCAATTGGGTCAAGGGTGGTAAATGTAGATTAATTTCTTGCCAAAGGCCATTAGTACAGTACCGAGTATTTGAACCATGTACCTTGTGGTTCAAGGTCCAGACAAGTGACTTATCCACTAGGCAACACTTCCACTGTTTCTTAAAGGTAATAAACAGTAGTGGTAGCAAAATGAAAGTTGGCATGAAACTGCTCAAATATATAGCCTCATATTGTTCGGCTTGATATTATAGCCATTTCTAAACAAATATTTTTCAAAAAAACGTCAACTATGTTCGAAATTAGTCATTCTTCATCAGTTCATGTTGTAATTTTCATTCCACCTAACAAAGTAGTTAAATATTCAAATTGCCACCTTTCCCACTACTTCTTAATACCTTTAACTCCTTCCATGTTGTCGGGAGCAATTCAAACATAGAAATACAAAGATAAACTGCATATCTGAGGAGAGAATATGTCTTTTTTTATCATCCAGAATCAAAACAGCTACATGGGCTTTTAGGATGCTCATTGGATTGTTTTAGGTGGTCTGTCGTAATCGACAGATCACCTCTTGATTTCACTGGAATTTTTTAATGTTTTGAAGCATCTTTTTCACCTTGATTTTCACATATTTCCCAAATATATTATCCAAATGAATACAAGAATGTGAAAGTGTGATATTTACTCTTTTCAGTGGTGTATCAACCAATGATTTTACTTGATGATAAAGTAGTTAAATTCTTCCAGAAAGAAAGTCTCATAATTCATGAGATTTGACAGGGTGGAAGATTTGGCCACAAGAGCATTTTCGTGAATCCTGCTTATTTGCTCATTAGTATATGACCTGCAGACTGGCTGGATATCTTCATTACAAAAGGTCATATCTCAATCATCTTTGACACGATTAAAGTCGACATCAGTGCGCAGGTCATATACATGTAAAATGTAAAAATGCTGTTTATCATTATTCACACTCCTGATACTATTATCAACAATTTCCAACAATTTGGACTTGATTTCAAATGACCATAATGTCGCATGCGCGTGCCAAAGTTCAAAATCCGTGCGTACGTCTATTGGGCAAATAACATAAAAACTGAAAAAAAAAATGTCTTTTTATAATCTGCCATAGCTCCTCAGAATGGTCAACACCCCCCCTTTTTTTTTTTTACATATTCTGAAAGCTTATGACTTCTAGATATGAATCCATGTGGCCCTTTCATAGTTAGAATGTGGTCAATCTCATCTGAACTAAAAAATTCAATTTATAACTTATGACATCATATTTTCTGTATTCAATTGCATCAACAGCATCATAGTCCAATTTTGGGATAAAAGGAACCATATCATTTTTTCTCGTTATGCGTGCATGGGAGGTGACTTTTTCCTCAAATCTTGATTCTACATTCTAGTCTTCTTTGAGTAATGTTGTTATTTCTGCTTGATTTTCGCTGTGCTTCGTATATGGACAATACGCACAAAGATTACTCTCGATGAAAATACTTATAAATACCAATTTGAAATCTGCTGGCTGGGAATGAACCTTCTCACCATTGTTTGATTACCTGAAAACAATGTAAACCATACTGTAAACCATAATCTTGCCATCGTCACTGTAATTTACATGCATGCTACAAAATACAAGTATTACTGTTGCAGTCTTCTTCTTCTACTACTTCTGCTTCTTCTTTTCTCTTTACTCTAAACGCTCTCCCCTCCGCTCTCCTATATATTTTAATATTTGTGCTAAGTTGTTCAGGCGAGTCCATGACAAGCCCTTGCTTTTAAGGACCTCACCTTCTTCCTTGATATATTTTATTGTAATATATTATGTTACTATGTATTTAAAAAAAAAAGACTGTTAACTCCTGCAAGTCAAGTGGAAGAAAATAAATGTTTTTTTGAATTGAATTGAATTGAATTGAACAAAAATTGAATATGTTGTAGCTGAGAAATTTCTCTACAAGGAAATTGACATTTATCTTTTAATCAGATGTTGAGATCATGGCCACATTTTTACTGCAAAATGTGATATGAGAATCCCATTTACCATCTACATGTTATCTTGTTATCTCGATGGGCTACATTGTGGTCTATTGGTGAAAGCACTTGCTCTCCAATCTCGCGACCTGGATTCCAGTCTGGGTGCTACTGCATAAAACTTTGCCATCAACTACCATGGTAATGTTGCTCAACAGCTAATCAAAATCCAGTATTCCATGAAAGTTACCATTGATGGCACAGTTACTACAATAGCAAGTTTTATGCAACGGCACCCTGGGCAAGTCAAAATTTTTTTTTTTGACCTTTCATTTTACCATCCTCTTTGACTATTGTAACACATACAATCACAAACAATGTAATAAACTGCATTATTTTGCGTGTTATGTCTACTGGAAAACAGTGTGCAGCAGTTTCTGTACAACCCTCTGTGTGAACACTGTTACGATAATGAGATGGATTAAAGGCTCACCATGAACAAATAATGATTAAAACTAAAACTAAATTATGTTATTACAGTATCTTACTATGTGACAACAAAAAACAATTACCATCATCGAACTCAATACCATTCGAAACAAACACTGACAACGCACATCAACGTAAACAAGACAGATACGCAAGCTTCGCACGACATCACGGCAACAGGATGGAAGAGCAATCTACTGTGCATTGAAATCGGTTCACGTGGGCTCATAACCCCACAGAATAAAGGTCGCCTGAAAGAAGTACTTAAACTCAGTAGTCATTCAGCTAGATATCCAGATTTTAGGGACCAAATAGTTAAGACCGTTCCATTCAAGTCATATGTAATATTCCAAGGAAGATGTGAGCCAGCATGGCAGATTGACCAATACATGAAAGTGTAATTAATTTGACTATGTATTATCACCCATATATTATTATAATAGACTTACCAAGGTTTATGAATGTAATTAGTTAGTTAATACCAAATAAATTTCCTGTCCAATAGAAAAGAGTTAATGTATTCGATTATGTTGATGTATATTCAAATTTGAAATTGTCTATTTAATATTATAACTCCAGAATTATACCGGCATATTATCATAGTAGAATCCACCCAATTTGACGAATAGAAACAGTTATTATATTAATCTGAATATGTTTCATACTAGAGAGTTTCGGTAGTACATTTATGGCCCTATTCTCTTTTCTTCTCCCAACTCACATTCTCCCCCCTCTCTCTCACTCTCTTTTTCCCTCTCTATCTCCCCTCTTCTCTCTCTCTATCTACCCCACTGCTCCTTGTTACACCATTATGCATGCATATTGTTACATGTTATGTATTCATATTGTATTATATTTGGCATATTCGTGACATGAGCCCTGCTATATACCATGAAGCTAACCTTAACCCTTAACCCCAATCCTAAATCTTAAACCTAATATCCTAAAACCTAACCCTAACTCTAAACCTAACCTCTACACACATAAAATGGGAGGCAGGGTCCATTTCACGACATTGCCCTATATTGTTATATCATATTGTTATATTATATTGTATTGTATTGTATTATTATAATTGCATGTTACAATCGTGAATATGACCTGCCAGCTAACCCAATGGGTTGCCAGGCCTGTTTTTTATACGTTACACATGATCTGTAATAAAGACATGATATACCACCAGCAGAAAGGACTTACATGTGCTTACACTACAAAGGATGGCTGGGAGATTTAGTGTCCAATATATAGGTGGTTATAATCCTGAATAAATCCAAAAAGGGCTGACGAAAATCCTTGGGTTAAAGTCCACAACGATGGCAGTGATGACGATATCCGAAGTGGGATCAGTGTCCACAAACTGAGCTGGGCTAAATTTCCATAATATGACTGAAGACAAAGTCGATGGCAAACAACTGGTATCCACTTTAATATCCAAGTCAAAGTTGAAACATTCTCTACAACAGGTTGACAACACTGGTGAGCACTGAGAATTTCCTCTTTAAAATAGCAAACAGCTCGTGGAAGCAGGGAGGTTAATTCTACTTTTCTGAGAGACTTCCCAGCCTTTTAAGTAAATGTTCTAGAATTATCCAGCCATATCTTTTTTAATAACAATCTTGCTCCTTCCAGTAAACAGACCAGCAGCTAGGTGACTTTTGATTATGTGAACGAGATACCAACATCTGAGCCTTGGAACACCTGGGGAGGAACCCCGCATACACCAGACTGGGCATCTGCTGTTGCACCTCTGCTGCATGTGGCCCCTGGGGCCTTTTAAAAGGGGCCAAAAAGGGGGTTTGATCATGTGAACAAGGAACCACTTGAAACCCACGGCAGATTTTGCAGCTTATCACACAGATTACGGAATGGCCAAAGACAGACGAATTTTCTGCTCTTTTGTGCCCAGCAGACGCCCCCAAAGAGTGGCCTTAGGGCCCTTTTCGTATATTTGACCAGGTTAAACATCCTATACCACTTAAAACTAAGTTGAAATAGTCAGATTGATCTTATCGACTACCGAATGGGCCATGGCAGACAAATTTCTTGCTGCTTTGTACCTGGAAAACGCCCCAAAAGAGTGGCTCGAGGGCCCTTTCTGTATGCTTGTCTTTGCTTGACCCAGGTCAAACATCTTATACCACTTAAAACCAATTTGAAAAGGTCAGATCAATCTCATCGACTACCGAACGGGTCATGGCAGACAAATTCCCTGCTGCTTTGTGCCCGGCAGATGCCCCTAAGTAGTGGCCCGAGCGTCTCTTTCGTATGTTTGACCTAGTTAACATCCTTGGTATCACTAACAACCTGTTAAATGGTCATGTCGACCTTGAAATCTACCGAAAGGGCCATGACAAACAGATTTTCTGCTCCTTAGTGCCTGCCAGAAGTCTTAAAGGGGGCTTCAAAAGGGTTCTAGACCAAACAAATGAGGTACAACTTGAAAGAAATTAAAAATAAATGCATGAATTCACCCCTCACAAAATAAAAATGGAATGGACAATGCAAGACAAATTTTCTACTGTTTTGTCTCTTTTAGGTCCATGAGACGACTCAAAACGTGACCCAAAGGCACCTTTCCGTAGTCTTGACCCCGTGAAATATTCAAGAAAGTCCTACCATCTAACACCAATTAGCTGAGGCTAGTCCGTAGAATAAGAAATGGGTCTTTACCAGTCAACTTTTCTACTGCTTATAAGCAGCCAGACATCAAATGGGGCCTCATGCAGTCAAACAAGAAAGCTATATTGCTTAAAAAATATATTGCTGCTGTTGGTACACGCAGGATGACTATAAGCAATGCTAATTGGATGGTATACCATAAATCACTGTGCTTGTACTATGCATACCTTAAGTCTTTTTTATTTTTTAAGAAAGGATACCAACTATAGGAATACAAACAGAGAGTGTCCCATGGTAGAGTTAGACAGATTTCCTGGTGTTTTGTGCATGCCAGATTCCCAAGTATTAAATATGGGCTATACAGCGTGTCCCAGAATAAACGAAACTGAGATTGATCGATGTTTAATCATATCTTAATCACAGTTATGATTAATAAGTGGAAAATCTTGTAAAGCTTAGACCCTCTTCTTTTGTGCGATGCCACTCATATGGTATATATTTCACGCATGAGTGAATAAAGACAGTTAGAAGTTGGGTAACAAAAAATTCGTTTGGCCAACAATGTTTGAATTTCAAAGAGATAATCACATTTCTAGAAAGTTCATTTTCTGCCCTTTCGTTTGACACCTCAATCAGGAAAAATGAACCAGGAATGACACAGATAACTTAAATTGAAATATTGATTGCATTTCCTTGATTTTTAAAATCTTTTATTCTTAACTTCTCACCAATTGTTCGCACCAATCATTCACATGAATGGATGCAAGGATGGTCACTCATGATCTAAAAACTTTCATGTACAGACTCCTCCTATCGCACCCTCCTCATCCTCATTGCCCATCACCACCCCACCCCACCCCATCCCCAATCCTTCCCGGAACCCAAATTCTACAATCCCTCAAGCTCCCTCTCCCTCCCTTGTTATGTGTGTGTGTGCTGGTGTGTGTATTGTGTTGTGGTCGTTTGTTCATCTAATGGATAGATTTAGTGTAACAACACTATAACCAATAAATTGCATGTTAAAACCCATCCCTCCCACCCTCCTCCTCATCTCAATCCCATCCTTTACCCCACTCAGAACTCCAAACCATTAACTTTTTACCCCCTCACACTTCCTCTCACTCCCTCTGCATGTATGCGTGTTTGCGTTGATGTTATGGCCGTTTGTTCATTTAATTTACTTAGTCAAACACCACTGCATAGCTGTCAACACTTGAAGAATTAATTTCTTTCCATAAAAGCTATTCACAAATTGAATCTGACATGACGGACAGATGATGGACAGCAACATGAGCAACTTGCTGAAGGCTCTCGAGCTCAGAACGTCCCTATTCTGTTACTAGAAACACTTGTTGATCAATTTGTTGTTAACTGCAATGTTTTCATTAAATAAATGAAAAATTATTAATAAGTTATCATTTTTGTGAGGTTTTGTACTCACCACTCCATTTTCTTGATGATCAACCATGCATCAAGTCTTTTGACTTCTTTGTTCACTGCTAGGACAGGCAGCGAATGCAAACGGATTCGTGTAATAAATCATGGAAATACAAACATCACTTTAAATGAACAGAGCTTAGTTATCCGCAAATTCATTATTCTGAAGTATTATTTTCATATCAAAGTAACAGAAATATTTTCATATCTATTTCTTTGAATCCGAGGAATGGTTGTGCAAAGGACTTTCTTGTAGCCCCAGGCCCCCCAATAGCCCCAAAAGCCTTCCAAATGGGACCTCTATCAAATGAGCCAGATTTACCTTGTAATAAAGAATTCACAGGTAGAAAAAAACAAAAACCTAACACCTCCACAATGTCTTTAACGGACAAACTTTAAAAAAGGAGGATAAACACTCAACCTTTGGTACATGAAGTTCACTGTATACCCTCATGGTGGCAACATGAGTACCAGGGATTGAGGGGATACCACCTGAAACAGGCAACAGGCCTATGCAAGATAGATTTTCTGACAAAATGTACTCAAGCAACGTTCCCATAATATCTCTCATAGCACTCCTTCCCCTTTGGAGGTTTTGCCCAGACACAGTGAGCTAGCTCTGTCGCGGTCACTTGAGACACTCCCCGTTTTCTAACCGTTCTCATATCTGTTTTGTCTCTTTTTTTTTTTTGGAGAAGCAAGGATAGAGGAAACAGCCAGGAAATGGCTACAAAATGGCTACAAAACTGCTACAAAATGGTGACAAATAAACAGTAGTGAAGTTGTGAGGGTGAAGCCGTTTTAAACAACTTGCCATACTAGCTGCTTAGGGCCTGCCAAATGTCCCAAAGATCCCTGGGTCACACACGTGACCCTACAGTTTTACACAAAAGCCAAGTTTTGTAGCTTTGACTTTCATGTAGGTGAAACATCCAGGCTGAGATGTGAGGTTAACCTTATATTGACTATGGAATAAACTAGACAGGCAATAACTAGCCAACTAGACAGAAAAGTGGGATTAATCAATAAGCATTTGAACAGAACTACAATGATATTAAATGAAATATGTATGAAAAAGTCATCTGTGTTTTCCTTTCTTTGTCATTGCTGCATTAAATGAGAACTGGAATCATGAACAACTGACATAACAAGGTAGTTTTCATGCAGTAACTTGGAAATCCAGTGCATATAGAGGTGTAGTGCCTATTCTTATTACAGGCTTTATATGTATAGTCTTCTTATTGTTGTTATTATTATCTAATTCTGGGGCAAAGTTTTGAAAGGGGACGGGTGCTTTGGGAGATATTTAGGGTGGTAACTGAAAGTGGTTTCAGCTGGTATCCCCAAAATAATCCCCAGTACCCATGCCTAAACCATTAGGGTACCCATGTTGTCACCATGATGGTATACCATCAATTTCATGGGTGCAGTGGTAATTCCCCCTTTTTTCAAAGGTTTGCTTTATGGGGGTGGAAGGTTTTTTTTTTTTCCTTTTAATTCTTTATCACTGGGTAAATGTTGCTCGCTTGACAGAGACCCCATTTTGGGGTGATTGGGGTGCTTTACCATCAGAAAATTTGCCGGTAATGGCAAATTCTGTGGTCTATAAGATCAATATGAACATGTGATACCAGTGATTTTCAATCTGGGTCAAAGGTTTAAAAGAGAGCCTGTGTAAAAGCCCATTAATACTTGGGCATCTGGCATGCACAAAGCATCAGGAAATACTCTATCATGGGACGTCCTCTGTTTGTATCCATTTTATGTGAAATTGGTTTAAGTTGGTATCCTTTGTAAAAGAGATCCACGGTATCCATGGTACAAGCACAGCGACTTATGGCAAACCGTTCAATTATTGTTGTATATAGATGAATTTGGTTTCAGTACACTGTAACTCATATTGGCCATAACTTTGGGTTTCCAAAGAAGAATAAAATATGATTTGTTGGATTATGCAATGAGCCAGGGGCGTTGCTATGTCAGTGCATAAATTATCTTCTTGGGCATACTTGAAGCCCCCCAGTTAGAAATTACCATAAAAAACAGCACCCAAACCAAACAAGTATATAATCACATTATCCTTCCTGTACACCAACAGCAGCAATTTCTTTCTTTTTTCTTTTTTTGTTTTGTTCTGGTTTTGGAGTGATATAGCTTTCTCGTTAGACTGTATGCATGGCATGAGGCCCAATAGGCGTCTGGCTGCTCTATTCTGTCAGATTCGCCTTGAGTCAGCTAATTGGTGTTAGATGGTAACCTAAATATTTAGTGTGGGTCAAGGCTACAGAAAGAGGTCTTTGAGTCACATTTTAGGTCGTCTCATGGACCCCCCCCCCCCAAAAAAAGACAAAACAGTAGAAAATTTGTCATGAATGGTCCATTCCAAGTTTTTAAAAAAAAAATTCAAACATTTATCTAAATTTGTTTTAAGTTGCACCTCATATGAGTACATGGTCAAGGGCCCTTTTAGGGGCCCTTTGAGACTTCTGGCGGGCACTCAGCAGCAGAAAAATTGTCTGTAATGGCCTTTCCGGTAGTTTTTGAAGTCGACATGGCCATTTAATATTTAGTGATATCTAGGATGTTAACTAGGTCAAACATACGAAAGGGACCCTCAGGCCACTCTTTAGGGGCGTCTGCCACGCACCAAGCAGTTGTACCTTTGTCAGCCATGACCCATTCGGTAGTCTGTAAGAAAAACCTGACCCTTTCAATCTGGTTTTAAGTGAAAGCTAAAACATTAGTTTGGTCAAACATACAAAAAGGGCCCTTGGGCCACTCCTTGGGGGCTTCCTCCTCGCACAAAGCAGCAGGAAATTTGTCTGCCATGGCCCATTCAATAGTCCGTATGATCGACCTGGCCATTTCAAATTGGTTTTAAATGGTATATAATGTTTATCTTGCGTCTAACATACGAAAAGGGCCCTCAGGCTACTCTTTGGGGGGGGGGGGGGCCACCTGGCACAAAGCAGTAGTACATGACCCATTCGGTAGTCTGCAAGATAGACCCAACCCTTTCAGTCTGGTTTTAAGTGATAGCTATGATGTTAACTGGGTCAAACATACGAAATGGGCCCTCGGGCCACTCTTTGGGCATTTTCCGGGGCACAAGGCACAGGAAATTTGTTTACACTGCTTTTTGCAAAAGTGGGCTAGCCCCACCAATAGTCCCATACTAGCTGGCCCTGCAAAAAAGCAGGGCTAACCCCGCAATTGCGGTGCCAAGCAAGCCAGTGTAAAAAGCAAGAAAAAATAGTCAGGGGTTAGCGACGAGACGAAGCCCAATGCCCATTGACCAATCAGAAACGAACGCTTATTGCACATCTAACGCAGAGCAGGCGCAAAGCTAGCTAGCGATAGCATGCATGCTGCTCAGATGTTCGCGCGTGGGGGATATCCTTGGCCGGCCTTCGGAAATAGTACGGGATTAAGACAATGCAAGTGTAAACAGCCAGCTATTCCTTGGCCGGGCTAAGCGCTTAGTACGGGACTTATTTAGTACGTGTTAAAAAAAAAAAAAAAAAAGATAGTATGGGTCTAACGAAAGTCCCGTACTAAGGAAAGTACAGGGTTAAGAAATGCCAGTGTAAAAAGGGTATCAGAGAAGCTGGCCACTGGAGAATGTGGCACTGAATAATGACCATGGAACTCATCTGACTTCGATGAGCTACCACTGCTGCAGAGACTAGCTCCCAGATTTTCAGGCGACTCGTCCAACTCCAACAAGTCATCGAGGCAACCACGAGGACTGTAACAATTAACCTTTGAAAGACCTACCAAGGCAAACGAATCAAGATCTGCAGCCAAAGCACTGCCAGAAACTTCATCACACTCAACAAAATCAGACAGATCACGATCATAATTATCTTGATAACTAGGCCTATGACACAAATCATCAGCATAGCATACCTGCCAACATTTAGAAATTGAAAATCCTACTCTGATTGCGCGATCCCCGATTTTTTTTCTCAGGTGGGTCCAAGGCCCCGCTGTAGGGCCCCTGGTGAGGTCTAGGGGCAAAGCCCCATCGGGGGTTCAGGGGCAGCACCCCTTGAAGCTCCTGGGGTTTATTGGAATTCAAAGTAGTTAGGAAACTATTATTTGTTGGAAAAGTCTGGGATTAAAGGAATCATTCACAGCACAAAACAAGTGTTCAAAATGCATTTTCATTATAGTTTAAGAAGGCTGACGATGATTAAAAAATAGTTGGCACAAGAAAACAGTGTAGAAGTATTTTGTGCATTTTTTATTTGTTCTTTTCACAACACATGAGAAGTAAGATTTACATTATCAAATTAATAAAAACTAAAATAATTTATATAGAAATAAAAAATGACAAAATGATTCACAACAATAGAGATTTTGAAGCATATTGTGAAACTTACTAATTTCAGCTTGTGTGGAAACCCTAAAGACCTTAAACCAAAAATGCTACATGTACATGTACTTGTAGAAACCGCAGTACCCAATGGTGTATGCAATACTGCCAGAACAACAGTCACACAGGTGTGAAAGAAGTCCAGGGTCCTGGAAAAATGATGTCCTTTGGCTTTGCTGTGACAGATGACTGTTAATTATGTACATGTAGTTCTACAGTCCTGGTTCCTGGACTCCTTTTAGAGCCTCATAAGTAGCACTTTTGCATCGTTTTAGAACCTCCTCAGAGTATGATGTAGAGAAACATGTCTCTTTTCTGCTCCCCATTGCCAGCCTGTGAGTGATCAATGAGCTGAGAGTCTCTGTGCTCATTGAATACCTCTCCTTCCTTTTGTTTTTTACCACCATGCTGAAGACTCTCTCACAGTCTGCATTACTGTGGAATGTTACCAATACTGCTTTCATAACTTTACAAAGCAGTGCATACTTTTTCTGTCAGCATGTTGGATCTACCATCTGGCTGATGTGATGCCATTGCTGGTCAATTCTAACATCATCTTGGTGCTGTATCTCTGTCAATTTGAAAGAGATTGAACTCTGATTGAAGCTCATCCATTGCTTCTTTCTCTACCACACTGAAGCGTTTGACAAAAAATTCTACAGACTCAAATCTGGTATTCCTCCTGTCTTTGATGTCTAGGACCTTCGCATGAATTAGAACATCATCTTTCAAAGGGTAATGTTCCATCATGTAAGCTGTTGCAATGATGTAAAAGCCTTTCACACTCTTGAAAAACTCATCTGTATTGACCTTTTCCTTGTGATCATTCAGGAATGTGCAACATTCATAGCCAATTTGAATGTCCTGATCATCTTTGTGATTTGCTCTATCGTTCAAGTTCAGCTTTGTGACATCATTATGTAGAGCTTGATGAATTTCCTCATCTAACTGATAACAAACTTCATTTGGCGGGGGCATAACAAAAAATAAAAATCAGTCAACAAATGAAGAAGAAGCTTTTATGATGATTTCAGAATAAATTTCTATAAATTAGCATCATGTTTGAGACAAAATTTCAAAATCCTGGGTAGAAATTCTGTGTACCTCATGTAGTTCTACCAAATTAAACTACAAAAAAAAAAAAAAAAAAAAAAAAAAATGAAATCAGTCAACAAATGAAGGGGCATTTATTTGTGATTTCTGAATAAATTTGCATAAATTTCCATGATTTCAAAATTCTGTGTAGAAATTCTGTGTACCTCATGTAGTTCTACCAGATTAGATCCACAGGCACGGACCAAAGCTGGGAAGAAAGCCTTTTCCCACCATGGTTCGTGTCTGTGGAACCAACTCCCAAGTAATGTAAAAAATTCCTCCACAATATCTTCTTTTACAGCGGCATATTGGAGGTATAGGTATAGCCTGCCTCACTTTAATGAGTGATGTACACATTAGGTACCTTTACTGTTATGCAAGTATACTCCTGTCACTCCACAGTTCTATGTTCTTGGTATATCTCTTCTCTCCACTCAAGTTTTTTCACATTCTGATCTCTCTTCTCTCTCTCTCTTTCTGCTTCTTTCTCCCTGTCCTTCCCTTTCCTTTCTCCCTTTATCTCTTCCTTTTTTTCTATATCCTCCCCTCTCTTCCCTCTCTTATCATACTTACAGACATATTATGGAAAGTACAATGTAATAATGATTCTATTTTGTTAGTTTATTTTCCTGAAATGCCATCTTGTTTAACTTGTTTTATTGTATGTATGCATTGTTGTGTTGTTTTATGTTTTACAGGGCCCCCAAGTATAACAGTACTTGTCTACTGATGGGGCTACCCTGTATAAAAAATACTAAATAAATAAAAATAAATAAATTACCCCCCCCCCAAATGGAATCGATCAACAAATGAAGCATTTGCGATTTTTGAATAAATTTGCATAAATCTGTATAATTTCAAAATTCTGTGTAGAAGTTTGGAAGCCCCGGGGGGAATAAAGGATTTCTACTGGCAGGGGCCTTGCTAGACTTTTTTTCATGGGGGGGGGGGGGGGGGGGTGTAGAGGCCAGATTCCGACAAACGATGCCACCGATTACCGACGACCAACGTCAATAAATTAAACTGCATAAAGCCCACGAGGGATGTTCTATTGTGTGCCTCTATCATATTTTCCTTATTTTGTTCACCGTCTCTTACCGAATGTGTTTGTTTTCCGAATGCATCCTGTAGCTATACATAATACGAGCGAGCGCAGCGAGCAAGGAAAAATATACACTCTCTTTCGTAGAACTAATGATGGGCTTAAAGATATCTAAATTATCTATTTGGTCACCTCTCTCGCCTGATTCATTCGCTTTCAAAGACTATCCTAAATCTTAATATCATACGAGCGAGCGCAGCGAGCGAGGAAAAAATATATAATCTCTTTTTCATGGTAGAAGTGATAATTCTTCATCCAAATACACGATGGAATTAACTATGAGATATATCTAACTTATACATGTACTTTTGATCTAGGGCTGTTACCGAACCGCCGAACCGAACGGAAATTCGCCGAACATGGCACTTCCGAACAGGACCGAACCGAACCGAACTCAAAGGGCAAGTTCGGAAGTTCGGCATTTTACAATACATGATCATTAATTCAGCCCTCGGTGAAGACCTTGTCCTAAATTAATTATGCTTAATGGGAGATACACCTTTGATTTATTAAAAAATTAATACATACATTTATTGGTGAGATTTCTTTTCATTCATCTTCTAAAAGTTTTTCTTAAATAAAAGATAGAAAAACACTTAATACAGCTTGTGTCTCATTTTTCCTTTGATTCTGATAAATTTTATAATATTTGACACCATTAATTCTAGTTGTTTTCCCCCAAAATCATGTTAAAAGCTTCAAAATATGCCCACAGATACTCACGACTGTAATCGATCGTAAAAAGTTGTAATCGATCAACAATCGTGATCGATCATAATACTAAATAAATGTTTCTAAAAAATTAAAAATAGAAAAACACTGCTTTATTGATAATTCTTTTTAATATTTTCGTTCCTTTCCTTTATTTTGATTTTTAAAAATTTTTTCTTGTTTTCTATTAATCAGTATATGAAAATTATCTTTCCTATTCATTCAGAAAATAAAATAAATAACCAAGAATCATGCAATAAATGCAGTAACTATTTTTTGTCATACAAAATATATTTATAAGAAAAAGTGACTTCCAAATGCAGTAAAGATAGAGAGGGTTCCGGTGGTCATTTGTTATCGATGCTCACCCTTTTTTTTTTTTAACTGAATTGCTGAACCCCGAACCGAACCAAAATTCGGAAATAAAAGTACCGAACTCTGCCGAACCGAACCGAACCCGAACATGGTGCTAAATTTACAGCCCTATTTTGATCACCTCATTTTGTTTGCTTTCCTAAATCCATCTTGTAGGCCTATCTGAATATTATAAGAGCGAGCGCAGCGAGCGAGGAAAAATACATATGATAAAAATGAAAGTTCTTCATCAAAATACACGATGGACCTTTAGGATATCTATTTTGATATATTTGGTCACCTCCCTTACCTAATATATTTGCTTTCAAAGACCATCCTGCATGTTAATATGATACGAGCGAGCGCAGCAAGCGAGGAAAAACATACTCTTTTTATGGTAGGTGATAACTCTTCATCAAAATACATGATGGGCCTCGCTTGCCGAATTCGTTTGCTTTCCCAGATCCATCTTGTATCTGAATATTATACGAGCGAACGTAGCGAGGAAAAATATATATACTATTTTTTATGGTAGAAGTGATAATTCTTCATTAAAATACATGATGAGCCTCACTCGCTGAATTTGTTTGCTTTCCCAAATCCATCTTGTATCTGAATATCATACGAGCAAGCGAGGAAAAATATATATACTCTTTTTTATGGTAGAAGCGATAATTATTCATCAAAATACATGATGGGCCTAAAGATATCCAAAATAATGATCCATTTGTTCATCTCACTTGCAGAAGGGCTTTGACTCTATATCCTTGTACAAAATAAATAAGGGGGGGGGGGGGGCTTGCACCCCCAAGGCCCCCCCCCCCCTGGATCTGCCACTGATACAAGATACAAGATAATTTATTGTCACATATACAAAACATAAACATAAAATTTGATTTTGGACAAATATTATATTTCAAGTGCATATAAATAAATAAATTATGTTTCTTTGATTTGGGCGAGGTAGCCCTTGATTCTGTTGGATTAAATCAGAGCACTACCAGACTTCTTTGAGTTAAGTTCCTTTATTTTTTATCTCCCGAGTTCTTTTGAAGTTATGTTATCTTACACAACTTCTTCAACTTCTACAATCTACACCCTCGGTGTAGATACCTTACAGTAGCATCCCCTCGCCAGGTACAAATAGCCTACATATGCATATTTAATGAACTGTAAACTTTGCCTCTTGGCCTACATAATCCGAAATCATACGTAGGCTGTATTTTAATACTATGTACCTTCAACCGAATTTCATTAAAGTATGTCTAAAATTACTAAAGTTATCAAAAGGAAACCATATCTTCAGATATGCAAAATTAGCTATTTTCACATAGCTACCCAATGAATCTGCCGCATGCAGAGAGATAGTATAATCTCTTTGGCCGCATGTACTACGCACACGAAACTCCGATCCCAAGCGCAGCATGGGCAGATACCGGTTACCCAGCGCGCATTATGCTTGGGCTATTGAGGGATTGGGACTAGTTGAGTTATGTTTTACATACTATAAAATACGAGTTAGCTATGTACTACCGCAATGTAGGCTCGAGTATTTGGGAGCAAATCCGAAAATCCCAGCGAAAATTCCGGACAAATGAGAGGCCCGAGGAAGTGAGGGAGAAAAGCCTGGGAGAAAAGAGAGGAACAAAAAAAAAACTATAAGAGACCCATGTCTAAGGATTTTATTGTGAAAAATGGGACCCATGTCTAAGGATCTTTCTTGAAAAAGTCACCCTTCCCAGCAGCACATCCCTGTATATCCAATATATGTGAGTACACCCCCCCCCCCCCCCCACCAAGGTCTATAATTCAGAGCAATCAGAATCAAATTAGCCAAGAAATGACAAAAAAGTTCTAAGCAAATTTATCATTTTGAGCACACACAACACACACATGCACACACATACAACCCCTTGCACACTGATTTGTGGGGGAACTGTATTATTTTATCCTAAGTGTACATGTATTTTGTACCCCACACGCACTTCTCCTATTGTATTTTGTACATGACGGAATAAAGACCATAATTGCACACTTTTATTCTCTGTACCCCACAAGTCTACGTAAGAACACACATGTATGGAGCCCGTTTCATAACTTTGTTCGGCAGGGACAATATATCTTAAAATAATTGGCAAACTAATGAAGAGACAGCAGGTACCAGGCAAAATCGACAAAGTATCAGGGTATGATTTAGTGCTAGTGTGCATTTTATTTTACTCCGGAAACCATAATACATGAGGGTAGCTGGAAAGATAGTTGCTGCAAACAAGCATCCATGTGCTGGTATAGAGTTGTCTAAAGCTACATGTATGGACTATCCACTCACAAAATATCCCATAATGATAGTACATGGGTATGGACAGTTGGACAGCTTAGGTCCAGACACTGAGCTATTAGGGGCCTTAGGAATTTATAAGGGGGTGACATCAGCCTCTTTTGCAATATATAAAGCCTGATATTGGGAAATCATTAAAGCTGGAAAACATTCAAGGAAGCAAGTTGGATCAGTTGGCTCAGTTGGTAAAGTATCTGCCTGTTGAACCAAAGATTGTTAGTTTGAGTCCACCTCCTGGCAGATGACTGAAGCCTGTGATGTGCCCCTCCCCTGTTTCATAGACACAGGCTATGTTTCAGTGGAAAACACTCTGTCCCTTGGATAGGACGTTAAATGACGACCCCATGTAAGAAAGAGTCATCACCATTGCAACTTAAGAACCCACTGCACTATTCGAAGAAGAGTAGGGGGAAGCCCCGGTGTAGTGGTGTATTGGTGCACCTGCACATCCCAATAACTTACATGTATATGGTGAGGAGAGACGGGGGGGGGGGGGGGGGGGGGGGGGGGGGGGGGGGGGGGGGGCGTTTCATGAAACAATTAGTCGATGGTTTTCACCGACTAATTTCCTTTCAACCAATCAGATGCGAGTATTTTCAGTAGCTTATAACATTTGTCGGTGATTTTCACCGACAAAACTGAAACGCTAAGGTCACAATGATTAAGTTCCTTTTCCCCTCCCAGACCCAGGTGACCCAAATACTTAATAACATTTGATAATAATAATAATAATAATAATAACATTCCGCTAGTCTTCTACTCTAACTAAAAAAATGACCCGACTCGATTAAAAGCAAAATATCCATTCGTGCAAAATTAAGACCTGCAATGTGAAAATTTGGGTGATGTTCGTATTCCGAAACACACAAATTGTGTATACCTAGATGTTCCTTAGTCTGAAAATGAAAAAAGGGTTCGTTAAATCCGAACATTTGCGGCATTAATCTGAAGGTTCGCTAGTCCGAAAATGAAAGAAGGTTCGTTAATCTGAAAATGAAATAGGGTTTGTTATTTCGAAGCTTCGTTTATCCGAAAATGAAATAAGGTTCATTATTCTGAAGGTTCGATAGTCCGAAAATGAAATAATGTTTGTTAGTCCGAAAATAACTAACGAACTAACGAACCTTATTTCATTTTCGGACTAATGAACCTTATTTTGTTTTCGGATTAAAAAACTTTCGGAATAATGAACCTTTTTTCATTTTCGGACTAACGAGCCTTTGGAAAAGTGAACCTTATTTCAATTTTAGACTAACGAACATTTGGAATAACGAACCTTCGCAATAAACGAACCTTCACAATAACAAACCTTCAGAATGAACAAACTTTCGGAATTATAATAAACTGTAACTGAAAATTTGGTGGTGGCGGTGTTGTTGAAATGGATATCTACAAGGCATGCAGATGCTCATGTCATCTAGATTCAACAGATGTTGAGAAGATCTTTTTACGTTCCTTCAAGACAATGTTTGAGACAAAATTTCAAAGTTCTGTGTAGAAGTCCTGTGTACCTCATGCAGTTCTACCAGATGAAATTTAAAAAATCAGAATGAATCAGTCAACTTGTGTATGAGAAGAAGCATTTCATTGTGATTTTGAATAAATTTGCAGAAATTACAATAAATAATGTCTGAGAAAAAATTTCAAAATTCTGTGTAGAAGTTCTGTCTACCTCATGTTGCTCTATAAGATGAAACCAAAAAAATAAAAAAATAAAAAAAAATATCGGTCAACAAATAAAGGAGAAGAAGCATTCATTTGTGATTTTTAAAATAAATCTGCAGAACTTATATAAATAATTTGTGAGACAAAATGTAGTTCTAACATAAGAAAGCAAATCGGTCAACAAATGAAGGAGGAGAAGCATTTAATTGTAATTTTGAATAAATTTGCATAAGTTACAAAGTTTCACAATTCTGTGTAGAGGTTGTGTGTACCTCATGTTGCTCTCCATGATGAAACAAAAATAAAATCAAAATTGGTCAACAAATGAAGATCATTTTCAGAGATTTTTTTTTTGGATGTATAAATTACCAAAAATAATGTTAGGGATAAAATTTATTCTGTGCAGAAGTTCCATGGTGTAATAGATGAAAGGAAAAAAAATCAAAATCGGTTAAAAATATATGAGAAAAAGCATTTCATTTTTGTGATTTTTGAATAAATTTGAATGAATTACCATTAATAATATCTTTGAGACAAAATTTCAAAATTCTGTGTACCTCATGTTGCTCAACAAGATGAAAAAAAAAAAAATCAAAATTGGACAACACATGAAGAAGCATTTTTTTATTTTTGAAAATAAATTTGCATAAATTACCATAATGTTTGAGATAAAATTCTATATTTCTGTGTAGTTTTGTGTAGCTCATGTAGCTCCACCTGATGAAACAAAACAAAAAATCAAATCGGTCAACAAATGAAGGAGAAGAAACATTTTATGGTGTGATTTTTAAAAATAAATTTACATAAATTAGCATAATGTTGAAGAAAAATATTCAAAATTCTGTGTAGCTCATGTAGCTCTCCAGATAAAACAAAAAAAAAAAAATCAAAATCAGTCCCCAAATGAAGAAGCATTTCTTGTGATTTTGAATAAATTTGCATAAATTGGCATATTTAATGAATTTTAGAATTTTGTATAGAATTTTTTAATCCCCCACCAAGTGCTATCATATAAAGCAAACGGAATTGAAAATCAGATGAAACATGAAAAATGAAAAATGAAAAAGAAGAAGCATTTTGAAATTGTGGATGAACGATGGATGCCACGTCATGGCATAAGCCAATGAGCTAAAAACCATTTCAAATGAATGAATTAATAAATTTTGACCAATTAATTATTAGTAGAATATCAATATTGATCATACTACCTGGAAAATTGCTAAAGTCTGCCTAAATGACCCTAATGAGAATTCCACAAAACCATCTTTTCTTTAATATGAACAATTTTAAACACTACTGAAGCTTGCCTTCTTGTACCCAGCTTTTAGATATTTATAAGTATTCACCTCAGTAAAAACATCACTGCACTCTGACAGGATAGCACCATTGAAAAGGTCTTTGATTTGAGACAGATCCAGGATCTGGTCGCCAATTGCAACTCCAATCCTTCGCTTATTCTGAAAAGAAAAAAGAGAGAGAAATACACACATAATAAAACATCATAAAATTGCATCTTTGAAACCATTAACTTCTAAACACAAGACAAAAAGTAAGTTCCCCCTAAAACATATCTCTGTATTTTTTCAGTCAGGAACCTTTAATGAAATCTGAATACAGATTCATGTAGCTACACTTGTCAGCTACACTTGTCAGCTACATTTCCTGTAAAATGCAGGGTAAACCCTTCAGTCATGCTTCAGTGAACATTGACCTAAATGCAAAATGGTCAATTTTTAAAGTTCATAAGCCTTATGCCATGACTTTGATGCAATGATATCAGAACAAACCCTAAGGCCGGAATTCACAAAGGTGGTTTAAATTTAGACGATGGTTCTGGCAAATTTTGTGGTATAAGTGTGCTTGATTTAGCGCGTACATTAAGAAAGGTCCAATAATAAATGCGCGTGTGTGGCAAGGGCACAAAATTTATGCTTGTTTCCATGGTTTAGACAACAGTTTATGTAAATTAATGCATAATTTGTTTAAATCAATTTACATAAACCGTGGTCTGAACCATGGCCTAAACCATGGCAACAAGCATTAATTTACATAAACTGTGATCTAAACCATGATTAATGTCGATGATCAGCCGATTCTTCTTCAAGGAATATAAACCACGGACAGGACGGAGGTGAAACGATCAACTTAAAAATTAATTCTTTACTTTTTGATGATGAGAATAGTTATGGCGGGTCGACTTAAAAATATATATAGCTAACGAAATGGAGAAGAAACAAGTAACTTTGCAAATTAAATCACACTTCTGGGAAGTGGGGAAACCCCAAAATACAAGATGTCCTCATCCAAAAGATCGCCGACTTGGGCATGTTTAAAATACAGATATATATTCTTTGTTGTGTCTTTACAAGTTATCGTTATATCAGATTTCAATGATATCTTTTCAGTGATATATGGAGATCGGAAATTTGTTATATCAATGGAGCTTAGCAACACCAATAATAATGATTTTGATGATAATTTAAAAATGATAATAGACAAATAGTTATAATTATCACAGGCTTAACCACAACAGCAATTAACGGCAATGATAACATTTATGATGATGATTATAGTTATAACAATTATATTAATAATAATAATATAATAATAATAATAATAATAATAATAATAATAATAATAATAATAATAATAATACTAATGCTAGTAATAATAATAATAATAATAATAACAATGATAATAATGATTGAATATGAACCAGATAACAGATGAAGACGGCACTTCCCAGCTTGGTCTTTATTCATCTGAATGTCTTAATTGACTTGGTATGATTCCTGTCTAAGGAAGAATATCAAAATGATTATTATTTTTTTTTTATATGCATGGTTTCCCTGGCAACAGGATGTAAAACATACAAATCAGCTATATTTTCAATCTTTTTCTGCCATGGCTTAATCTAGTCATAAATTGCTATTTAATACCTGTGAAATTTGCCAAGTTTATCTTCACAATGTATACATACGGAAAACACTGTACGGTAAAGGTCATCGACCGCTTGCTTTCCATGGAAACAGTTCTATAAACATGGGAAAGATGGAATTTTGTTTTCTTCAAACCTCTAGACAAGTAAAATAATAGTACGGATGCACATTAAAACACAGCAAACAATACTTCAAATTCAAGATGCGTAAAATGTTTAGAGTTACAAGTGATTTTCTTTTGAAAATGGCTCTGGCAACTTCAAAAATGGGCTCTCTAAAATTGAAAAATGGCTCTCATGAGATTGTGACCAATTAGAAAAATGGCTCCCGCAAAAAAGAAAAAAAAAGTATTTTTTTTCCCTGCCCACCATAACCTAACCCTAACCCCTACGAGTGCTCTGCCCAAAAAATTCATTGGTAGAAGTACATTGTAGCACACTACTTTCCTATTGTCAGCAATTTGCATGCTACAGCACTTTTGTTGTGGGAGCATGTACATGTATGTTTGTGCCGCTCACTTCGAGAGTGGGGCCATTTTGAAAGGCTCTGAACATGATTGACCTATCCTACCGCCGTGCCCATTATGTAAGGGCACTGATGAGTGAAACTCTGCGAGGTGTTACCTCAATCATTTGAGATCTGCGGTGCTTTTGTATGAGCTCTGAAATTTAATGGGATAATATTCATGACATCATGAATACCAAAGAAATACAAATGGTAAAACCTGGTATGCGCCTACGTTGCAGACAATGCTTCATAGATAATATCCATCAAAAAGATGTTTACAGACAAAATTTCAAAATGAAATGAAACTCGATGAAAAGTTTGCCATCCAGTGGCATGGCATTGGCTCTCTGTAACAATTCTTTTTTTAAAAACAAAATTAACTCTGACTTTGAAAAGCAATGCGTGCATCCCCCGGTTGAAAATGTCGCCGCTTGCGGTGAACATACATGATCCTACCACAGTCCCCCATTATGTAAGGGCACTGATGGGTGAAACATCGCGAGGTGTTGCCTCTAGCGTTTGAGATATCCAGTGCTTTTGTATGAGCTCTGAAATTTAATAGGATAATATTCATGATATTACGAATACCAAAAAAATACAAATGGTAAAACCAGGGGGGGTGTTTCACAAAGATTTAAGTTTGACTAAAGTCGCACTTAAATTCCTAATTGCGTGCTGTATATTACACATCCCCGCATTGGTCAGATCATTTTCAGGGGGCGCGCACTATCGGAAAGTCTACCAATGAGATTACGTGTTAAATACCGGATGCGCACTGGCATTTAAGCACGACTCTTATTAAGTCAAACTTAACTCTTTGTGAAACACCCCCTGGCCCTGGTCATGCTGGTATACGTTGCAGACGATGCTTCACAGATCTATCAAAAAGATGTTTACAGACAAAATCTCAAAATGAAAATAAACTCGACTGAAAGTTTGCCATCCAGTGGCATTGGCTCTCTGAAACAATTATTTTTTTAAAAGCAAAATTAACTCCTTTGAAAAGAAATGCGCGCATCCCCCGGTTGAAAATAGGGAGCTTTAGATACACGATGCAGCTCAGACGACGCGGTATCTTGGCAAAAATGTTGTTGTGCGCATGCGCAAGACAGCACTTTTCCAGTCCATCCTGCGTTGTCTGTTCTACACGACAGTTCTGGGGCCAGTTTACCGTCCTCCCCAATACACGACGCGAAATCTTTGTTGACCCTTTTTTATGACGTAACAATTTAATGGTTCATATTTGAGCGCGCGTGCTTTGTTTGATTAATGCGCGCATACGCATCCTCCCCAATACGCGACGCAAGACCGTTTTATGACGTAACAATGCTTCACATCACTGTCATCAGGTTCACATCTGAGCACGGTGCGCTTTGTTTGAAGTTACTGCGTCTTCCCCAAATCTAAAGCCTCTTTGCAACACGACATGAGCAAAAATGAGAACGCAAGTCGACTCAGCAAGATACCGCGTCGTCTGAGCTGCGTTGCGGTTCTAAAGCTCCCTATTGTCGCCGCTCACGAAGCGCCTAACTGTTACTAGTTAGTGACACTGTGACAGTGTTACTGGTTGTGTAGTGAACGAACCGTACGTCATTACGTGGGAGGTTAATAACCATGGGCGCATTTCATGAAACCAACTCCATGACAGTCATATCTCTTGTCGATGATCTACAGAGATGTCATGGACTTGACAAAGTGTTTCACGAAAGCGTGACATTTCACAAATTCAAGATATCGATACTACTGGCTGAAAAAGATAGCCATGATCATAATCCACTGATTTATCATCAATCCTTCCTACACAATTGTAGACTCAACTTTGATCTAATTGTTGGAAAAGTATAGAAAACATCAATGGAATTTGATAAACATAATACAAACATTGCATTCACGTGAAAAACTACATTAATTGTGACATCTGAGAATTTCTAAAATTAGTAAACGAAAAGCAGCAGTTGCACTTTGCGAATTTAGATTTGCGAATTTGGAGGACACCGTAATTGAGAAATTATTGAAAGCAGACCCATATTTTGTTTTAATTTTTCAAAAATAATGAATTGGGATATTTCGCGATCGAAATTTTGACATTAAAACATTAACGAATACATTTCATATGATTTTGATATATATTGTAATTGCAAAAAAGGGAAGTATGGAAGAAGTTCCTGCGTGTTGAATTGTTATCGTACTTACGGGCTGTAAATACAGACTACTCCATTTTCTATGGGAAACTGATGGGAGGATAATCAATATTAATCACAATTACTTGCTGGAGGATGGAGGGTTAAAACGTCGCTAAGACATTTAGGCTATTTCAGTTATACTTTTATATCAACATCAGTAATTACTGTTTACGGAATGAGAGTCTGGAACTAAAAAAATATTTGTATTTAAGAAATAAACATTCCTTATTTTTCACTGCCGGCGAGCTGCCCATAGCCAACGAAAAGGTGACTTGTGATGGTGTGCTAAAAAGATATGACATGTTCGGAGGAGCGAAAAGTCATTGTCAGGGAAGTTGTCGCTGGTCTTGGCAAAGACGGCTTTGTGAAACACTTAGCAGGCAAGATGACCGACAACTCCGAGATGTCGCTGATCTTGTAATTAGTTATGACGGTTTCATGAAACACGCCCCAGGATAACCGAGCACCCCGGGGGGATGTGTCTCACTGAAGCCTGTACATCATCCCATAAACAAAAACGTAAGAAAAAGGGTTGTTTTTCAGCACCTGGTGGGGAACCCAGGGATCAAGTTAAGCCATCAAAAATAGGTAAAATTAGAAAAAAAGGGTATCAAAATCAGGAAATTCCAGGAAAATGTTACTTGATTAGGAGATAATGATGCAATCCTTGCACAAAATCCCTGTTAAGGGTATAAAAAATCGGAGATGTAACACATTATTTCCGTCCTACTTTAATCCCCGTTTAGGGTGCTTTTCAGAAAGGCAGTGTATACAGCCACACGCGTGTGGTTGTATCCACAGCATCGATATGAGGATACAGCCACACTTGTCTGAATTCCCACTTGAAGTCTGTGCTGCAACAGCTATCGCTAGTGTGCACTGCACTGCACTGCACTGCACAAGTGCTGTGTATTCATGTGATGGTTTGTGTTGCGACTTGCAAAACTTGGATCGTCATGAAGGTTTTATCTCTCGATTTCACTTATTATACAAACAATATTTTCACTTCATTCTCACCTAGTCAGCAAGCAGGTGACAATATAGTACAATATTGTTCGTATTTCAGTGAATTTCAAGAGATAAAACCTTCGTGACGATCCAAGTTTTGGGGTTTGGCAACACAGACACATCGCTTGTGCAGTGCATACATACACACTAGCGATAGCTGTAACGGCGCAGAGTATAAGTGGGAATTCAGTTGAGTGTGGCTGTATCCTCAGGTCGATGCTGTGGATACAACCACACGCGTGTGGCCGTAAGGTACGCGTGTGGCTGTATACACTTCCTTTCAGAAAGTGATTTACATGGATGATGTACAGGCCTCAGTGAGACATATCCCCCTAAACCCTACGCTCATCTATTGACAGCGCCGCAAACCGTCAGTTTGGTTCGCTTATTTTTATGAATAGTCTATATGTCTAAAAAGAAAAATTTGCGCTTGTATGGTCTCACCAACTCTTTGGCCAACCAGCAAACCCTCTGAAATCCTCTTCTGAAAATGTTTTGGAAGAAAAAAGACACGATTTTCTTGTCCCATGAAAATAATCGGTGTTGTGTCTTTTTTCTTCCAAAACATTTTCAGAAGAGGATTTCAGAGGGTTTGCTGGTTGACCAAAGAGTCGGTGAGACCATATAAGCACAATTTTTTCTTTTTAGACTCCTCGCATTTCAACCGGCTGTATTCAAACATCGACCACGTACATTTGGGCATATACGTACGAACGATGTTTTTGTTGTTGTTGTTTCATATTGGTCGATCATCTGAATACTGTTGAAATGAGTCACAAATTCGCTGATCTCCCTGCTAAAAGCACGGAGGCTAACAGAGATAGAGGTTGGCTGTTGCAAGATTTTCAACCAAGAGGACCTAACGTTAGGACCCTGGATTTACCTGAAAATGGTGAGTTAAAAGGAATCAATCATGAAATCGGTAAGCTATATACTCTAGACCTATAGTATAGTGTATAATGATATTTTTATATTCATGAATTAAGGGGAAAATCACCAATTTGAGGTAGACTAGTCTAACAGTTAGTTTTCTCGTTGTGCTGCCCAGCACAATGAGATTACACGCACAACGCTTCGGCCCTTTTCGGGCATGTCGGGGCGCTTCTGTCTCTATAATTGTATAAAGGAGGAGTGCCGACCCTGCCAGAATACGAGGCTAACGACGACTGTTAGAGAAAGAACACTTCGGTCTATGCCAATAGATGAGCGTAGGATTATATCTCCTGGGCCGAGCACTAATTAGATCTAACGTTAACAATAAAGTTAGATCTAGAGTACAGGCTCTGGTGTGCAGCTGCTTAAAGGGAATTTGCTGATTATATTTATCAATGAAAGACTCACACATAGTTCAACAACATCAATGCAGAGTCCAAATACTTCCTAATTAAACAAAAGGCAAACTTAAAATTATTGACCAATTATGTGGTCAGTGGTGTCCATTTTTCGAAATGGTGTTAGGGGTCCTGTGTGCGGCCGCCCCTACCCCTGTGGGCGGCCACC